>CM052208.1:3139925-3537500 GCA_028454225.1 Lasioglossum leucozonium
ACCGGATCCTATTTCAGCTTAACAGGGAGCGTACAACGAAGAGCACAGTCGTGCCGTGTCGTTCAGGGACACGAACAATGAACCACGCATGGACAGGAAAGCTCGTTCCGAACAAATCGAAGCCGGCCTTCGGCGAGGGGATGGGAGGGAAGCAAGAGGGCAGAGAAACGAAGAGGAAAGAGAAGAAGAAGAAGACGACGACGAAGACGAAGAAGAAGAATGAGAAAGAAGAACGATAAATAGAGAAAGAGGACGAGAGAATCGGCCGCCCCCGATGCGAGTAAACGCCGGTAAGAATGGCGATTCGGCTAATGTATTCCGCGGTTGTGCGCGCTCATTATTCAGCGATAATTAATTGACGGCTATAAATAAGCGGCGCGTCCCGGCACCGCGTAAATAAATGGTTCGCGCGAACCGGAATGGTAATGGTGACTTTGACGGACCGTTTAAACTGGAATAAAGCTGGGATACCTCTCCACCGGCTCCCCCTGGGGTTTCTGTGGGTCCAGCTCGTCGAACCATCCACTCGGCTAACGAATATAACTCACCTGCCACCGCAGACTCTACACGGTGTCGCTCGAACTCACGAGATGTTCGACGCCTGGATGTCCCCGTCGGACATTCCCTCTCGTTTCCCTCAAACGTCATCCAACCCCGTAGTCCCTCTTCAGCATCCGATGTACCTCGGGATAGCCTGTGTCACGTGTGCGTATCCCCTACTCTTCGGTCGTCGTCGTCGTTCCGAGTCCGAGGTCCCGAGTCTCGTCTTACACCTTGGCACCGTGATCGTGTTTCTTTTCAGGAGTGTCGACAAGGACACCCTAATGTAATCGTTCCGGCCGATCGTCCCTCCGATCGCCACCGAGAGCCCTCTTCTTTGACAGGAATATTGATCAGCTGACTGCCGGAACGTCCGGATTATATCTAGACACCTCACTTCTTCTTCTTCTTCTTCTTCGTCTTCTTCTTCTGGCTCTGTTTCCGATGGCGCGGCGGCCCGCCACGTCGATTTTTTTTCTGCGAGGCATTAAGTTGTTGCATATGAAATGCCCGATTCTGAACAGTAACGTTGAACAAACTTGTCCGGTTTCTAAATAAATTTATGGTTGAAAATAAGCGTCATTTTCATCGACATATTTACGGTAGAAATTGAATTTGTTGGTTCGTCACGTTCCTCGTTTACAAGACCCTGTCGTCGAATTCTATCATGAAATAGCAAGCGTCGACAAGCCCATTACAATTTATTCACCTCCACGAAAATGAACGAATACATAAACACGAGCCAACAAATAATTTCCCGGCAGCACAAAAGCATTGAAAAGCGCAAACAATGATTAAGGCTAATAAGTCAGGGAACAGTCGGTATAGGGGCTCTTCTCGCCAAGGCAAACGGCAGTTAGTTGATCATTATTATGAACGAACCGCCCGGGGATACTGATTACGCTGGAAACGTTCCATTCAGCCCGTGTTCGGAGCACTATTGCCCAATTCTATTTGCAACGAGAGAAACGGCGCGGCGCAACGGCAGCCGGGGAGAAGCCTAAAGAGGAAGTCGCCGCGGAAAGAGAGACGGAGAGGGCGAACGTTTATGAAAGCGGTACAAGTTATTAGAGCCCCGACTTCGTAATAACCAGTGGCTTTCCTTCGCTTCCTCGTTCACGCCCACTGTTCGACGTTGGACAGTGTACAATTAATATCCACCGCAACAGTAACTAATCGCGGCTTAATTTCCCCGGTCGTGTCCGGGACGCGGCAGCAGCGTTTCGCTTGGGAAAATATGCCATTGCGAAATATCGCCCATCCCTTGGCAAAAACGCAGGAACCATGCGATGGTAAAGCCCCCGCGACCGGATACGGTTGGTTACCCGGAATGCCCATGTCAAATTCGAGATCGCCGTTTCACCGCTGATAAAAACGATCCGCCGTGCCTCGGAACGAACTAACCTTGGCCGGCGTGGGCTACAACAAAGTCTATTCAGATGAAAAGCATAATTGGTAGCCTGCCCACCGTTCGTTGCTGCGCGGCGTTAAGATCCGGGTTACGGCGGAGTTACGAGGAAATTATAGTCACGATGAAACGAATAGGAAGCTTTTCGTAGAGTCACGTCTAATCGGTTGAAATAATAAGATGGAGGAACGCGAGCATGGATCAGCTGCTGCTTCTCTGGTAGTCGGCGGCGATGGTTAATGGGCAATAAGAAGATTACGCTTTGGCCGTGCCTGTAGTTCATATTTATCTCTTAAATGCGCCTGCTTCCAGATTAACCATTTACTTTGCAGGGAAACATTTAAATGAAACATTCGAGCAGAATGTTTCGCTTCCGCCACGGATGAGAACTTTCGCTGGAATGCCGTAATGCTTCTCCGGCAGGAAATAGTCGATCGAAATCGCGAATGAGATCGCCGGAGAGGGGAAATCGTTGTGACCGATTCGAGTGATCGAAGGGTTCTCTGATCTTTAAGCTTGCGATTTCTAGGACCAGTGCTTAATAGTACAATTTGCAGAAAATTAACTTTTCTTCGCCCTTATTTGAATTACCATTGCCCACTAAATATATCTGCACAATAAGAATTTAATGACTACATCTTGACTTAATAAAAATATTGCAAAGTTAGTTTCAATCCAGTTCAATCCAGCCGCTTCCCTACATTTTTTCCATCCCTGTTTCAACTACCATCGTCCACCGAACATATTGTCTATCACTCGACGAACAAACATCGATAATAAGAAGTTGGCGCGTCAAAGCTGTCGGCAATAGCCGGACCCTAATAAACTACCCTCTCGTTGGTATATAAATGATCTCTGGTCCCGCGAACATGCTCCTATTCCGTAATGGCGGCGCGGCATTAACATAAAGATCTTCGGGGCCCTCGCATTCCACGGAACGGACCCGTCTCGATTTAATAACCAATCGTAGGTACGCGCGCGGCATTCCGTCAATCCAGATGTATCCAATTAGTTAGTGCCGGGCTAGGTAATGAGTTTTAGTATCTATTGACAGTAGGGGCCGCGGATGCACGGTCATTAGCAATTCTAAATGGTGTCGTGCAAGGCCCGGTCATTAGGAGTAAACGTAAGTAATAATTACACGTTCGGGAACAATCGCGGGTACCGCAGAGAATGTTAGGCTGGTTGGCATACCGCGTGTTCAATGTTCGATGGTCGATCTTCAGTGTTCAATGTTGATGTTGATGTCGATGTTGATGTTGATTGTTATAGCGACGTGCCGATACGGGACTGCCGTGCGAAATTACGACACTAGTACTACGAGTCTTTTCTTACGCAGCCCTTCTTACGCGGATGTCGAAGCGAACGGTGCGATATACGGGACCCGATTAACCGGTGTAAAACGATTGAAGTGTTAATAAACCATTTATATCTCTTCCTACTTTTTAAACACATAACATTGATGTTGGTGCGGACTGGTTAATCCTCGGTGTTCAATGTTGAATTGTAAATGTTCAATGCTGAGTGTTAAATTCTCAATGGTGAATGTCCGTATCCAACGTTCAACAATCTCTTTCCTTCCTTCCTACCATTCTCTTCAACCTCTCGCTCTCACCTTTCTCTTTTCCTTCCTCTTTGTAACAGTCTCTTGCTCGCTCTTTATATTCTCCCTTTCGTGGACCTGTCTCCTTCCATCCGTGTTCCCGTTGAGCCGCAGCTCGCCGCGGCTCCTCCGAGCGCTAAATAAAGTAAAAGTTTAATGGCGCACATCCGTTGTTCCGATAGATATCTTAATGCGACCGGATTTTCAAGTCCCTTGAGATAAGTGCGCGCCGATGAAACCCAACGGCGCAAGGGCTCGATAAACGACGCTCGATCCACCGTTCCGCCCGTTTTTTCGGGTCGCCTCTAATGACCGGCCCATAACAATGTCGATCGACGAAAAGGTTATTAGGCGGGATTCCGCGGTGGACCGAGATCACGCGCGGCGATAACGCCGCCGAATTCATTGTGCTATTTTTTCGAACGGCGACTGCGAACGCCGCCGCGAGATACGCATCTCTCGCAACTTCCACAGTCGAACCGACGAAAATTCTTGACGTCTTTGAAAGGAATGTTACTGGGACCGGCGAACACCGGCTTCAAGAAGTAGGGGAGATGACGTGGTGGACGACCACCTCCGGGTTTGATCAAACTTGATGGTAGCATGGGTGTCTTTTTTCGGGAAGTCCGTGTTAACCGTTTGCGGACGAGAATCTTCTTTAGCTTATTTGTCGGATGTCACGAATGTACCGATGTCTCCTGTAAAACCAAATTATAAGGTAGTAAATGTGATATTTAGTTAAATGTATGTAATGATATTTGGTCCCCTCAGGGTTTCAAATCCATTCCACCACTTCTCCCTTTACCAATCCTCAACTATCGCCTAATTTCCAATTTCAGCGGGACCTACTTTTTATTAAGGTGGGTTCCGAACCACCTATTTTGCCAACAACACGTAAAACGCACCCAAGAGGGACACCTCTCGGCTTTTTACCGAGCGGTCACCCATCCTAGTGCGTCTCCCGCGCTACGCCGCTTTACTTCGGTGATCGAACGAGAACCGGTGTTTTCAGCGAGGCAACGGTCGTTGACATATTTAGTTAAATGAAATCTGAGAACAAAATGGTTGCGTAAAAATTTTATTTTGCGCGTTCCTGGTGTGTACAATCAATAACAATTATGAATACAGGTCGAACGGTATCCGAATATACGCACGAGCACGTAGACGACCGACATTATTACAGCTACTAAATGCACCAACCTCGGCAAACCCTCGGGAGCGGAACCGAGATTTCTAAGACCTATTAAACAATCGCCGTCGGGTAGCGTGTTAATGGGGACAGGAGCGTGGTTCGAAACCGCCAACGAAAACGAACGCGACCCCCTCCAATCCGAGGCGTAAACGATTGTTAACCGCTTATCCGCGCGCCACTCCCGAAGCAGACGGTTTAACCAGAGAGTTACGACTCTCGAGCTCGTTACGCATGCATAAGCGCGGGCATAAAACATTGGAATTGCGCGAGAGAGCAACGGCGCGGCGGCGACGGCGGTGCGGTTGTATTCCCGGCGAGTTTCGTCCCGGGGAGTTTCGTCGTCATCGTCATCGTCTCTAGTATGGCGGTTGGAGGAGGAGAGGTCGCTCTCGACCCTCATTTCCCGATTTCTTCCGGTGGACGACCAAGGGCAACGGGGGCCCTTAAGCCTTCAAAACGTTCGCGCGTCTGTTCTTGCTTTCACAGGACGACGAGGATCCTTTTTTTCACGGGGGCTGCCGGTCTCGGCTATCCGCTTCGCCTTCCGGCGATCCGCTCTCGCGCGATGTCGAGCGGGCGAGGGCGACGACGGGCGTCGTTACTCGCGCTGATTTAGTTGAAGGCTGCGAATTTACGGATCCACCCTTTTCTTGCGGGACTGCCCTCTGCGAGAACCGAGAGCAGAGAGCTCCGAGAGAGCAGAGAGCGGGGCCCTTTCTCGTTAGCCGCCTACATTATATTACCCATCGAGGCGCATACATCATTCCCTCTTTATGTAAGTATCTATAACAGCCCGAGAAACATTTGCAGCTCGCGCTACGAGAGACGCCGGGCCGGGCCTGCACTTCGCGTGGGCTGCCAGCCGTACGCGCGAGCGACCGCCACTCGCAAGGCTCCACGAGTTCTTCTTTCTCTCTTGTTTTCGCGATGGTTCGCTTCCCTTCTCTCTTTCTCTTGCTCGGCTGCTTGAGCAACGCCGCAGAATTGATGTACTGCGTCCGACGAACAATGCCTCGTACCGTGACCAGACGCGTTCAATCGCTGCGAAGAAAGCCCACGTGCTCCGCGCCGATCCATTTCGAGCCGGGCTCGGCTCTCTGCTGATCTCCTAAGAGGACCCTTGCTCGACTGACCACGCCGAGGATGGGTTTAACACTGTTTCGACCGAACACGCGAGTCTCAGTATTTTGTTTATCAACGTTAATAACCTGAGATACGAATTGTCTGTCTCTTCTGTGAATATCTGCGAAAACACTTCAGTAATGTCCAATGTTTAGTGCTGAATGTTCAATGCTGGATGCTAGGGGTGGGCGGGTATCCGGAAATTTCCGATACCGGAAGTTGAAGTCGGGTCGTATAGTGCTCGGGGTGGGTCGAGAACACAAATCTATGACATTCAGGTATCCAAGCAATATAAATATTCGGGTACCCGGCCCGGCCCGATTTCGACTTCAGGTACCCGAAATTGCCGGGTGTCCGAACTCGGGGAAAATACCCGACCCGAACCCGAATTTTCGGGTACCCGCCCACCCTTAATGGATGCCCAATGTTTAAAGGAGAAAGAATACGATTGTTTATCTTTCCATCGCATTAACCTCTTTCTAAAACGTGAAAGAAAACGCTTATCTTAGAAAAAGAAGGTGGGCGGATCGGCACGAATACAGTACACAATATTGCATCGCCATAAGGTAATCCTCTGGCGATTTTAGCAAGCTAACATGTTAAAGGTCACCCAAGGTCAAATGTGGCTGTAAAATCAATTTTCTTACATTAGAGGAGTCATGCGAAGTGTTGGCTATTTGCGTTGATGCAAAGTTGCAACCTTTGCATGGCTGAATCACTCGCACGTTTCATCGTCCCTGAATTTATCTCTTTACACGTGCTGCAATAATCCGTTATTTTATACACATAGATAGCATTTTCGAATTTTTTTGGGAAAGAGGTCGAACGAGGTTCAATCCGAAGAGTGAACTAGTCACGAAATTGATCCCTCACATCTTATACATCGATTAAGTAAAAGTCATTAAGAGAACTTTCCATACTCTTTTAATATAGTATCTTAACCACCTACCGGGTTGCATTATTTAATGGCGCAGTGGCGGTGAAATTGATTCCACGCATATTATACATCGATTAAGTAAAAGTCATTATGATTACTTTTCCTGTTCTCCAAGTATAATATCTTAAACACCTGCTGTGTCGTAGTTGAATTATGTAATGAACATCTAGTAATGTATTTTCTTACGGGTTCCATTTATTTTCCTGTTTTTAATCAAACAAGCTACATACATGCATGTTGGAAATTTAATCATAATTAGTTAATTGGTTTATTAGTCATGTACGATTAGAAATAGTGAAAATTATAGTTTTCTCACGGTTCTCAGCCAATTTTTGCCGTTTCATTCTACAATATTATTCAGTGATTTTCACTATCTTTAATCATTTATAACTCGTAATCCAAATGACCAGTTTCGATGAAATTTTCAGTACGTACAGTGACTCTTACTAATATTCGGACACTCTTAAAAAGACGATAACTTTTTAAATATTAGACCATATGACTTAGATTTTTATGAGAAGTTAGAAATTGCAAGAAATTGCAGAGAATACTAAAAGTTTTATTTTGCAGCTTTTTATGTGGGCTTATATTAAAAATTTAGAAAACACGTTTCGTAGATCTGTATCGATTAAACATATTCTGAAAATTTCATCAAAATTGATCAACGTTGCAATGAACTACGAGCGTTTAAAGATGGTAAAAATTGCAGGATTTAACGATTTTCAGCTTCTAACTGCAATAAATCTAAGGATTCTTAAGTCTTTCAATGCCTGTCGTGTTTTCCCGTATCTACCGATTTCGATTAAACTTTCACAATGCATTTAATTAACACAGATCAACGAAACGTATTTTTTAAATTATCAATACAGGCCCACATAAAAAAGTAGTAAAATGCAACTATTAGTATTTTCTCTACAATTCCGACCAATTGCAATTTCTTTCAAAAATTCTTGTCACGTTACATAACAAACCAATTGTTCTAAGTTCTCAAAAAAATCCAAGTCATATGCTCCAATATTAAAAAAGTTATCGTCTTTTTAAGAGTGTCCGAATATTAGCAAGAGTCACTGTATATAACTTATATGAATAAGAAAAGTTGTAAAAAGCATCTTTACTATTTCCTTCTAATCCTAAAATCTTCATTACACGATGGAGCATAATCTTGTTTCCTCTAAATTGTTTGATCTCACGGACCGTACCCACGCTACGCGTTCCCAATGGACAATCGAAAGAGCACCGAACCACCGAAGCACCTCGGTATCAACGGGAAATTGTTATCTCGTCCAGTAAACTCTTGAATTTACAAGCATAAGTAGGCGTGTCCTTATCGCAGCTTATCGAACGGCGATAGGCTAACTATCGGATCTACGCCAATCTACAATCTTCTCTCTGACTAGTCACGGATGCAAGTGCGTTCGACTATCGTGCGAAATCGGTACCGCTTATCTCGCGGTCTTTGCTTGTACAATACAGCCTAAGTTTCCGCTCGAACGAACATTTGCGACACCTTCGTTAACACGTTAATACCGGTGAATGATACCGAACAAGGAGTTCGAGTTACTAGATTTTCTGTTACACCTTACGTTTACGTTAAATGCAAATTATAGTATACCGTATCGGAAGTGGTCGACAGAATTGTCATTAATGCTAGTTTAGTATTGACGTCCTTTATGAACTTACTATCAAACATCCAATCACTTAATTAGAGGAAACATCATTTATCAGCAAAGTTTAATCGTTTTCTATTGACTAGTATTATTAACTTTCTACGAATACTATCGTCAAAATTATTTTAAGTAAAAGATGAACAATTTACAGTTACAAGATTGCCGTTATGAACTCCAAACTCGATTTTCTACGTGATCTGATTAAGGTACAGAGATTATTTTTAAATGCTCTTTTTAAATAATTTCTCTCCTCATTAAGAATTGCACAAGATCAGTATTTCTGCAAGGTGCATTTCGGAATAAATGAACCTGTCAGAGTTAAACGTTTAATCTCTCTATCAGATACGAGAGCGGAATCAAAGGATGCCGAAAAGAGCAACGGAATTGGCCCGAAAAACAGTACGAATCTTCACTTAATTACCATGGCCGAGTTGCTCCGGTAATTCCAATATTATCACGTTCCGCGAACGTATTGGTCACAGGGAGCGATCATTATAATTCGTTTATATCTGGCCGTTTATAATTCAGGATTCTACGAGGACCGTTAACGCGACCGGTAATCTCGCGACGGTAGACATTGTCGTTCATCGTTCGTACCCGGGGCCGCCTTTGCAGATTACGCAAGAGCTATAATTATTACCTCACATTGGCAGAAAAATGATAATTACTTTACATGCTTAATTACGATCCCGGGGCGGGCATGTCCCGCGGGCCCGATAGGCCGCGATAGCGCTTTAATGGCATAAGAATTAATTATACGCTGCACGCGATACGAAGAAAGTATCTCGGCCCTTTTATTCGGTAGGGGAAGCATTAGGCGCTTAATTGCCCGGACATTGCGTTAACGAAGATCAATGGCAGCCCCGGCATCGAGACTTTCTTCAGATTAAGGGGCCTGTAATATTTTGTTCGGAGTCAACGTGAATTTGATCCGCCGGCTTTCGCGATAGCGCGCGGTGTGCGCCGACGCAGCATCCCGGTGGTTAACAGTACCAGCATGATGTTTTACAACGTGTTAGCCGGTGTTTGTCGGTGATTTTTATATCGTGGAAATTGTAGGAAGTTTCTCTTTGACATCAGCGATTTATTCGGTTTTTTTTTGCGTTGCTGACTTTTTACCTTCTGTGACCTTGAAGGTCGTTAACATATTCACTGCCACACTATTAAATATCTGGTAGTGGTTTGTTTTTTATTACTGAAAATCCATTTTGGTACTATATCTGCAACTAAATATTATTGTATTTTGCGAAGATCTATGTGTTTTCCTGAAAATAAAATCATGGCGCCCAGGGCAAAACGATCTAAATTTGACTGACAGTGAACGTGTTAAAACAATACATAGCATCACATTTAAAAAATTGAAGGTTACCTACATTTCTAAAAGAATTATTATAAAAACCAGTATAACATTTTTCCTCTTTCGTTTTTCTGGAATATTTACTATTTGCAAGGAAAACGCTGGTTAACGTGGACAACCTGTATACGGACTAAATAGTTTAAAAAAGTTTAATGTGGTCTGTACCATCTCGGAAGTATGATAGAACCTCTAACAGGATCGAGCACGTTTTTTCAACATCAATTTCCATAAACTAATGTATAGCAATTTATATTTGCATAAAGACCCGTAATCCAATTATAATTATATATGTGTAATAAACTTTCATGCTGCTTTTAATCCTCACCCGGATTAACATTATTATCTGATTAACGCAAGAACTACTAGATCCATCAAAATGACAAGTATCAGACACTTTTTTACAATTACTGGGATTACGAGCATGCTGTTGTTGGAAACCGCTGAATAAATTCATTCATAAAATAGCGTGCAATCTGAATATACACAAGCTTGTTAGAACCGATATAATTAGAAAATAATTAAAAAAAAACTAAATGCATTCATTGCGGTGTACAACTATGGATCTATTAATGGATTACATAATATATTTTTTCTAACTCGTGATAATTGACATAAACCTTGGTTGCATTCAATTATTCGATCATTTCCCTCTAAAATTAACTTTTATGATTAACTTGTGAATCTTTATACATTTATTACGTTTCGAAATTTGTAAACAACAAGAAAATAGATACGAAACTGCATACGATGAAGCAAATTGTATCCCCATGTAATTTTTGTTAAATAATCTGCGAAAATTAGAATTTTCACAAAGACTCGCAGTCTGATTACGACCAGAGTTTTCTAGATAAAAATTATTTATTAAAATCAATTTTCTCCCCCACTGCAACTTTTGTCAACGAACCCACAAAAAAAAAATAATTGAAATTACCATAATTCTCCTAGTTCTCGCGTGGCGTTCATTTCTCAAAGGCGAAACTCAGCGAGGCTGTTAATCCTATCCGAGACTTGGCACGATCCACAGAGCAAGGGACGAAACATTTACCGGGTCTCCGTCGTCGTATGCATCGGCACCGGTGCATTGTTGCGCGCTGCCTCGATGTTATCTGCGCCGGTGACGTTGTCGTGAATTGTAAGACACCGGCGCGGCGGGCCCGCCGACTCGCGGATGGAAACGAAACGAAACGAAACGGAACTCAAACGAAACGAAACGAAAACGTAAACGAACAAATCGAAGAAACGGCCACGGCCACGTGAAATATACGTCCGCGTTTCTCTTCTATCCGGCCGATTATCTCGAGGCTGCTGTCGCTCACGCGGTAATTGTCTCTGCCCCGGGACCCGACCGACCGAACCATTCGATTCTTAATGAGACGTACGATTGCTCCCAATTTGGTATACTCACTACCCTTCGCGGGACCCCGAGCACCAACGATCCAGCGTAAATCTCCGTCACGCAGCTGTCGCGCTATTATGTCGCAAGGGATTTACTGCAGCCTCCGCTTGCACGCCGAAATCACCGTCAGCGCTCGCGATATGCTCGCATCACCCAAAATAATCACTTTCGTCGAAAAACATATTGTCTCCTACCTATGACATTTATTAGTTCCACAAATTAATTCGTGGCTCTCACAATTAATTGTAACTTATCATTCTTCGACTGTGAATGATTTTTAAAGACGTCATCGAGCCTCAGAAAATATGGAACACATTTTTACTAAACACCATACCATTTTTTCATCTTTCGTGAAAATGATCCAAATTAGGATCGAAACGTCGAAAATGTAAATAGCAAACTCGCAAATTTGCTTTAAACACTAAATATTGATCGAACCTTGCGCCGAGAGCATTTCAATTTTGTATTAATCATCATACGATCGAGACTACAAGTAAACATTTACTATACCACTCCTTTCATCTTATTCTTATATTCAACACTCCAGTCCGTTTCATCTGGGATATTTTTTAGACAGATATTTATCCAAGGCTCGAATGGCCTTGGCCTTGACATATGTCGTCACGATCACTCTTCCGAGTAACCCCCAAAAGCTTTCAGCCGTCGCTCGTTTTTCGTTAAGAAGTTACGAACAATTTCAATCGTTCGCAAAGGATTAATGCACAGAATACATTATTTGATAGAAATAAAAAGAACTCGTCGATCACTAAATATAATCAAGCGTCACAAACACACCTTAACAAAATGAAACAGCACCTCTCACCCAATTCACTGAACAAAATTCAAACCAAACCACTTCCCAACCACCGCAAGACAGTTATACCCACCAGAAAACCTCGCACTCCCAGCAGCCATAATTCCCTCAATTATGAAGCCTCCCTCCACCGAATCGACATCATTCGACGAATCCCCAGTTCCGATCCCCGCGACTTTATAAAGCCACGTGTGAGAACGTCTCGGCGATCCCGTCAGAATTTTATAATATCACCGAACCTTTTCAGGGTTATTTCGAGCCGTGGACAGTGGCTGGTATCGGCGAGATAAACCGGGCATATTGGGAATAATATCCCAATCAACGTTGAATAAATCGTTTCCGTGGGTCGGCAGCCGGGTCCCGGGTCCGATCGCCGGCCTGTTAAAAGCGTTCGGTAACGCGGCCGTTCGTTTATTAACGATCGCGATTTATGATCGACGCCCGATCGTCGGACACCGGTGTCTGGCTGTAAACCGACGTATTTACGAGGCGTTACCGCCGCGAGATTCCCCGTGGAATCCGACAATGCTGGAGGGGCACTCGGTTTCTTTTCTGTTTCGTTAAATGTCGTCGGAATGGTGGAATCCGGCGAATATCGAAACGAGAGACGCGTTAATGCGTCGCGCGTTGACGCGCTGCGCAACATCCGCGATGCACCGGTGGCCACTTCACTCGCAATCGGAGATATGCAAGAATTATCCAGTCGCCGGTTGGCGGCTGGCTTTCGCGATGTTTCGCGGGGAAGATAAGCGCGCGTAGATTGCGAGGATGGAAAAGGGAGAGGAGGCCCGGGGGTACAATTATTAAAAACCGGTAGAATCCACGGTTGTTCTCCGGGCCCGAACATCCCATTGGGCCTAAGTACCTATTTGTTGTTGTCGTCCGGCAGGTATGCCTCGCACCGGCAAGCTGCGAGACACGCACCGTGTGCTCAGTGATAAATTTCATCGGAACGACGAATGGTTGTTCGGGATTTGTACTTCCTGGCCAAGAGGGAAAATCTCCACGGTTCTCCGATGGAATTTACCTTTACCTCTACCTGCCCGAACAGCACGGAGACCGAGCGAGCGAGCGAGACGCGCGCGCGCGCATCGGCCACGCTCGGTTGACGGTTTTTTGTCCGCGAGCAGCGGAAAAAGCGCCGACAACCACGCGACTTCGTGGAACACCAGCCCCGAGAGCGATAACAAATACATGCGCCGGGATCCTGGAGACTATCGTACGGACCGCACGCTTGTTGTGTTCCTCTTTCACGTTTAACCCCCAGGATACGCGGGGACAATGTTGATCGGCGAGTGATTGCTGCGGGGCTGCTTCGTTTCGATCGTTTGTGTTCCGAGCTGTAGGTCACCTGTAGGAATTATTGACAATTTCATCTGGATTTTATTCAAAAAATTGATTGATGGTGTCCCGTTTAGGAACTGACCAAAAAGAAATTTTCGTGTTATCCAAAACGACCCGTAATGGGGGGTTGACACGACTGCCGAACACTCACCCCAAAATTTCCCACAAAATCGACGTTATTCACTCCAATTAAAACTATCAGGTCAAAGCTTGCCACAGTGATTACTTCTTGAACCCATTTCAAATTCAAGCATCGATATTGTAATAAAAATGAATTTTTCACATTAGACGTGTTAACGCGTGAGCAAATTGTTTTTATTATTTGAAAGAAGTCTTTCAGTGAATGCTCATTTCACACGCAGAATTAACGGTGAGTGAATAGTTTTAAAGTATGAATAGTGATGATACCGTGGAACTGTAGAATACAAGTTATATTTACGGCAAATTTTTAACTACTAATGTTACATGATATATTAACTGAATGTATCGGTCGGCGAGTTATCGGTTAGATGTTTCTCCGACCACGGTTTTTGAGAATTTGCCCGTTCTTTACATTTTTTTTTTTACGGGAGAACTGAGTTTTGGAGGGGGTTGATTTTTGCTGGGTCTTATTGGAGGGACGGTTACTTTCGGGGTGCGATGTATAACAATTTAATGGAAGATGCTCGGCGCGGTGGTGGAGTGACCCTCAGCATTTCTGACCCCCGGCGGCGCAGGTAAACGAGGCTGACGGTAATTAAATTTTTGGGTTTCCCCAATTTTACTGCACGTTTTACAATGTCCAACGTTTTTTGGATTATGATTCTTCAGGCACAATTACCCTGAGCAGATGGGTTTGGCATCGTCCACGGGTTTTCCCATTTTCGTTACTTTCATATATATTCTTTTGTTACGCGGTAACAAGACGAAAAATCGGGTCGCCCACGTATGACCGACGCCGGCAGTCGACGCGAACTCGGAGAAGCCGCGCAACAATTGTGCCCCAGCGATGCCTGATCTCGATCCCGAAACGGGTAGCGAGCGGATCGAGAGGATCGACCGAGAGGATCACGGAAGGATCTCGCCGAGTGCTGGGAGGGTACAGGCGGGTAGAGTAGGGTACGGGAGGAGACGGCAGGAGACAAGAGACGAGAGCAAAGGAGTTACGGTCGAGTCCAGGCCCGTCTGACAGTGAGGTGTCGGGTGGTCGGGGTCCGGCTTGCTGTCAGCTTGTCAGCCTGTCAGCCCACGCACGTTGGCACCGCGGCAGTCGGGGCTCTCGTGTGGATTCGCACACGGACTGTTCGCGCCGCGTACACGCCGTGCCCTCTTACCGACCATTGTTCCGTTGCGGTGCACCTACTGCATAGACGCGAGAGCTGACGCGCCGTGCAACGCGCTGTGCAACGCTCGGTGCAACGGCGACAAGTCGAATCCGCGGCTTACACGGGGACGTCATTAGTCGCGGGATCGCGGACGTCGATCCATCCGGCTCGTTCGATCCGTTTTAACGAGCGCTCCTCGAAAATTCCGCGCGCCGCTCTCTCACCCCTAAAGGCGTTCCTCGCCGATTCCGGAGGCAACGTCGTTCCGATTGGATTCCACGCGGCGCTCGAATCACCGGGATTAAGAACGTGACGAACGGAGATTCGGTTTTTTAAGGGACTAGGACGGCCGTTCTTATTCGCTGTTGCACCGGCGACGCGGCTAGGAACTGGTTGAACTATTGCTTAATAAGTAGACGTTAAGCGGAATCGCTGCGGAACACTGCTCTTTTAATTAATCTAGCTAGCCTTTATGGGCCGGCCGGGCGCGCTTAGCATCATTGTACACGTTCTTTCTATAGTTCTTCTGCCCTACAATATCGTGTCAGACTAGTGATGATTTTTTTTTTATTAATGCAATTTGAATCTCAAGGAAGAGATTATTTTGCAGTACAGTACAGATGTCTTAATACATTATAATACTTTACATAATACAATAAACTAGTAATGATGATTTTGAACAAAGTCTAATAAATATATGTTACTAATTTCCTTTAAACGGAAATCAAATTCTACTTTGATTTTGTTCGTGTACAGCTATTGGAGAATATATACAGACTGTACCGCGACTCCTGGTCAACCGATTAGGTCATTCTACATGTAAAAATGAGTCGAAGAAAAGAATAAAATTTTCGTTTCGTTTTCGAGAAAATCGATTTTAAAGACCCATCGGGATCGCGTGCTCTGGTATACGCAGGAAGTAAAATAGGTCGGTCATGATCAGACGCGTCAAACGATTCCTATCAATAGCACGTGTATTCTCAGCATTTTCAAAGTCGATTTTCTTGAAAACGAAGACTTGTAAGAGACTCATACAATAGATATAAATTTTCTCCCTTCTTAGGAAATTACGAATTACAAAAAAGTTCTAATCACTGAAATCGTAAAATAAATCGTAGGGCATAGGGTTAACTAAATGTATTACGTTCCCGGATGTTTTGTTGCTCTACTATTTTCTACCACGTCTGAGAGTCTCGGAATCTTTTCATGGAAAATAGAAATTGTGTTCCGTAGCGAAGGAACGAAACACGTGGGGTCTTCGTCGACAAGGTTTATGACATGGACGTGACGAAAAGGCTATTTTTTAAGTTTAGGACCGAATTCACATTTGGCGAACATCGAGCCTAAAACGGTCACTTCAGTCCTAGCCATTAGCCAAGGTGTGTCATAAACCGGGAAATCCGAAGGGCCATCCCAAACATCTGTAACTGTAATTACTTAAGCTTGGCCTGCAGGATTTCCTGTTAATTGTCCAAGGTACGAAGACCTCACGGCCATGCAGGTAAGACTCCCACCCTCTCCAAGACACGGCACGCTCAGGGCGCAAAGAGAGGGTGCGGACGACACATTAAGAATGCGCTGATTGGGAAATACAACTCAACAAGAACCAATCGGCGTACTTCTTCTGCATGGAGTGGGAAGACCTCTAAGAACGTTCTGGAAAAGAGGACTTCCCAAAAAATCGAAAAGGGTAGACTAGGGACACAGTTCATCCGGTCGTCGAACAGTTAGGATCAAGTCGATCATTTCTACATAACACAACGGTAAAAAATCGTACGCGCAACCATCGCTCTCGTCACAGAAATCCAGTTACCACAGTTACAGGAAGTTATAATTAACTTGGCGGGTAACAATTCGGCAACTACTGAAAACGGCGCGTCCATTACGGGAATCCGAGTTTTACAACCTCGGGTGGGTAATCGGTCGAGACCCTCGCGTTATCTTCAAAAGGTTGCATCGCAAAACAAATTATTGTATGCATCATTTTGAAGAATTATTTCTGTTCTTAGACATATTGGTAAATTGAAAAGACATGGATGACAGATACACTTCATTCAGCGATTAAAGTATTAAACATTGCGAATGAACAAGGATGAACGCATCGCTCATTTTTGATAATTTACGCTCGCAGCGACCGTATTTAAAAGCAATTTTCGCTGTAAACGTCGGATAATTACCGACGCTTAATTACGAGGAGTGTTAAAAGGAAGTAGAAGAAAAAAGAAAAGATAAGAAGCGAATAATAGCGTGTGTGGATAGATCGCCGAAAAGATTAGATAGGAGATACCATGTTTTGTGAATCAAATCCTCTTACATGGCTGCGTGACGGGAAAATAACAAAAATACGTTACATTCTGCTAAAAATTTATCTGCAATTCGCCGAGGAATTCACGAAGTCCATTTCCAGAATAAACAGTCTATATATAGTACAAACACACGCCCATCCAGGTGGAAACTGCACGGTGAGTTACGAGGAAGCTTTCATACAAAGAGCTTCTTGAAAGTTCAACAAACTGCGTTTCGTTGCTAAAAGAAATGCATAGTAAATTCTTTATTGTGAATTTGTTGAGTCAATATTTTCAAACCTTATAATCAACCCAAACAATTTTTATTTCGCATAGAGTTCTATTTTGTCACGAACACCGCGCGATTCCAACAATGATAAGACTTACTCCGTATGTGTATCAGCCAAATACCACAGAACCGCCAAGACAGAATTGCCTCGATGCGTTTCCGAGAAGAAGAAACCTGCACCGACAATCACAATAAGCGATCATCTCGCTCCTATTACCCTCGCGTTACGAGCCCGAAGTGATTCTACCAGGGTAGACAGTTATTACGGATAATGCAGATTTCTTTCGCGAAACAGGCGACTCCGAGGCGATCCCCGCCCGTGAAATTAGCATTCGAAATCTTCCGCGAAGATGACACACTAACAAAACCGTTTTCCGTTCGCGAATAAATTGCAGCTCTCGCTGAGAGAAAACAAGAGAAGAAAGAAAGAGGGGTTGCTCGTTCCCGCGAGCAGCACGCAAACGCAACGCTCGCCGACGGAATGCGTGTAACGGGCGTAGAGGCGTCTTGAGGCTCTGATAATTAATATAATCGGGCCGTACGTGAAGCGGAAAGATGGATACCGAGCGATTAATTAAAAGGCAGTAATTGGCTAATTAAATTTTATGGGCTACAAATGTAAACATTATCGCGCCTTATCGTTCCGCGCGCGACTAATAGATGAATCCGCGTTCAATTTGCCTCGGCGCGTAGGTTCCGTCCTCGCTGCATGTATGTATTCATTTGTAAACTAACCGACGCGATGCGCCAGTTTATTCAAATCGACCGTCTCCCTATCCCCTAACAGACCGTTAATACCACGCTCTTCTATTTCTCCGTTGACGCGACTTAATTCCTCGTTAGGAATCACGTCGAAATCATCGAGAAAAAACCAACAGCGAATCCAGCGTCCACTGAGAATTAATATCACGCTCGTGGATTCGATACGAATCTCGTATCCGCCCTCGTACATTGTACCCAGTCTATGCTTTCCCGATTTCCTCGCTGGCGTCACGATTTTCTATTTTCACAGCGCTGTCTTTCACCGTTCCTTTCCGGTCTTTGATTCGAGTAGTCGGAAGAGGATTCGGACTCCTATCTGATCCCATTGGTTAAATAAATAGTCGAGTCCAAATTTCTTGAAGCAAAGTATTTCTGTCAGGTTCGGAGTCGCTAGATTCAGACTCGTGTCCCCACTCTACCTTTCTCTTCTACGATGCTCCCCCACGCTTCCGCCACGGCACAGTCACGTGACACGTACCCTCTCTACACGTGTCCCAATGTCCCGCGACTAATCCGGTACTGGCAGAGAGAGGGTAACTTTTTCAGAGGTCAATTTAATTGATTAAAATCTGTTGAAGACTGGTTTAATTATATTTCTTTTTATGCGTGCGCTGGTACGACTGTGGCGTGTGTACCGTGCGTATACGTTGCAATGTGACAATCCGAAGATTATTCTCACTAAGTATTATTGTTATAATTATACAAGTATTCCTCATTGTAAAGACACATTGCTATGAAATATTCAAGATGTTTCTACGATTTCTGAACTTGCATGACGTTCAAGGTCACTGTGCAATATACTGATGAATTCGTCTAGACACACGCTTTCATATGATATAGAAAAATATAAAGTATTCCATTTAAAAAATTGAAGGTCACCTTCATGTCTAACGAAATAGCATAAACACAAAAAATTACAAGATAGTATAAGTATAAAAACCAGTACTACTGTTTCCTCTCATTTTTTCTAATATTTACTATTTACAAGAAAAACGCTGGTTAGCAATAACGAGAACACCCTGTGTATATTTTTGTCTATTAAATTTCGATACCAAACACGTGGCTGTTATTAACCTCAACCGCCTCAAAAAATCGCATTCGAGCTCCACTAGCAGAGTTTCAATTTTTCAGATCGAAACACCCCCCGTGAGGGAACTTTGGTAGAATTCGATTCTACGTCACCGAGAGCTTCCAGAACCGTATAATATCGGGTGGGCAAGAAAGTAATTTCGGTTTTCACTAATTTTTTTTCTTTCTGACATTTGATAGTAAGATTGCAGAGAGGTTAAAATATTTTATCGATTAAAGCTCATTGTTCACACGAAAAATTGTGTTTCATTTCACCTTAAAATACCACGAAATTACTTTCTTGCCGACCCGACAATTAATAATTAACAGAGATATGAATTTCGTCCAGCTGTATGCGATTCTGGCCCACCGTGCGTAGACGCAACCGGTTTAGCCGAGGAAACAAAAATCACCGTCCAGAAAGAACTGCGAAAGCGGCGTTGTTAATACTGGTGCTGCTGGCCTGAATTGCACTTTCATTCGAACCGCACCGCGATCCTCCTTATCTGCACGCTACTGTTCCGCATCAACGTGTAATTTCTGCGACGGTGATAAGCCTCGCCGGCTACATACCTTTCGCGGAAGAACCACTTACCTAGTCGTTGCCGGAACAATACGTCCGAGAAAACGCTTGTCCGTCGACGCCGCGCAGATACCAAGATAGTCTCGGACCACTTTAACCAACGGAAGCGTCGTTCATCCGCGACTCTCGACATTTCCAGGCCGGATTAGGGTCGCTCGCTGTGCTTCTGATTGCCATTGTCGGCGGGCCATGCGAATGATATTCATATAATATAATATTTTATTGTTAGCTTGTCATTTAAGCAGTAAATGTAGATAAATATAATGATCTTTTTCTACTAGGACATCCTTACGGGCAATGGTATTCTAATCTGTGAAGAAAATGATGCGTTACGGCGGTAAACTCGTTTCCAGAATTGCAAGATGCTAGGATGCACGCTCCCATTTCTCGATAATACAAAGATCGGGTTCTTCAGTAGTCAAAAACGCTAGATAAAAGATCGATCTAGGTCGCTATCGCCCTCAAATATATTTTTTCGTTTACCAGGCGTAGTTTGCATTATTCGGCAGCGTGTCGCTATGAAACTAGCTACACACACAGTTATATGCTTCCGAATAATGAAAATTACGCTGCCAAATAAAGATCTGCGCATACTTGTCGGACGTTTCTACTGTCTAATTCGTCCTCGACGCTCAAACTTTTCTCCGAAATTGGGACCTTTTTCCCGAATTTGAGATGCCCAGAGGAAAGAGCCACAGCATTTCCACAACATTTTTTACAGAACTGCAACGACTCAAAACGTTCAGAACCACCGCCGTGTTGAGTTGTTTGACAAATTGTTACACCGTACAAATTGTCAGATGGTATTTTTTTTTTTTTTGTTAACGTAGTAATGAATTATTTCGTTTGTTATAACGTTTAAAAAAATTCCTTACCGGCGTATTCTCCACCTATTATCACGACGAACGCTGAAAATAGTCAATTTTTTTAAAAATAATTTTCTATGTTAAACTCTGCTTGCCAGTTGTGTCAAACGAAATATTCTTTAAAAAATTAGTTTAACCACTAAATACAGTTGAAATTATATCGTGTTTAATATGATTTTAATCAAAAAAATGCCAGAAATAAGTTGGCGAAAGTTCCATAAAAATATAATTAAAAACAAAAAAATTTTGTAATTGGATTAGTAGTGGTTTCCTGGTATCACACTGTCGAGCTTCTTGGTCCCTCGCGGGGCCCATGACCCGTAGGTATCGATAATTTGCCATGAAAACTGTAGAGACCCGAAAATCCTTTTTTTCTGCCATTTACAGCAGGGGACTAGGCTGGTGCCCAAGATATTAGGTTGTCCCAAAAGTTTCTTCCGCTATGTGTATATGTGCATATTGTTAGATAACATTAGCGTACATGAACAACATAATCTGGTGTTCGTTAATGTTTTATTATTCCATAAGCTTCCCCTTTCTTAACTATGCTCTGAATTTGCATGGAGCACATTAATCGAAAACGGAACGAACTTTGGGGACAACCTAATATATGTGCCTCAGAAAAATATCGCGTCCGCAAGCTTCAGAAAGTTCGGTTAAAGACACTAGAGGCAGCACTCGGGTAGCTATACCGATTTCTAATCGTCTGAACTCCAAGTATGCGAACTCCTAATGCAAGCTGCGTCTCTTAAACGAAAAATAGGACTTTTGAGGGCGATCGCAGTCTAGATCGATCTTTCATCTAGCGTTTTTAACTATTGAAAACTTTTTGTATTATCGCGAAATGAGAACGCGCATCCTTCACCCTTGAAATCCTGAAAACACGAAATCCCTTAACACATTATGAAAATTATTCGTGAACGTTTTTTTCACGTCGCTGTTCAATTTATGAAGTAATAAAAGACACTTGCCGTGTATCCCTTGATTTTAAGGTGTCGTTCGTTCCCGTAAATTTTCGGATGCAACCGTCGCTGTATAAATTCCTTAGCGAACACATGAATATCGAAGCGCATGCGGCAGCACCGTAAATTATCGGGAACTTTATTAATTACCGGAGGCGTTATTATTCTGTATCGGTGTAAATTACTTCCTGCCGTGACTAATTGGCGGGCCTGAACGCGGCGCACTTTGAAGCCGGATTCTTATATAAATTAAATAATTGAACGGGCAGCTGATAGGCGCCCGCGGCGAGTCGCCGCTTTTATCGTACGGGACGCGCGCGTCCGTTCCCGGTGCGTGGTTTCGCAAGAAACTGAAACGTTCCGTGCCGATTTGCTATGATCGGCGCGTTACAAATCGATCCGGCCTGCAGTTGATTATTGTAACCGACGCTTGTTTGATATTATCGACGGCACGTTATTAAGACTGATAGTGTTACGTGTCGATACGTGTCTGGTGTCAATATGTATTAATTTACTTCATGACTGATCACTTCCTTTATATTTCTTTCTGTTGCTTCGTTGCTGTACAAATATTATTTCCACCTTTTTCTTACATCCTCAAACCATTCGAAACAACCTTCCGATCAAACTTCGTTCTCCGCTTATGGCGCGCAGTAACATGTTCACGGTTCATCTGTTACATAAAAATTGAATAACTTCGTTAACCATTTGCATCATTAGCGTATATATACGCTCAATTTTGGTCGCTATCACTGGAGCCGTATGCATACGCTCAACTTTGTTGAAAAAAAATAAAAAACAATTTGGTGATAAAAACCTTCTTTTCATATTTCCTTATGATGCAAATGGGCTAAACTGACTCGGTCGTCCATAAATGAATATAAATAAATTGGATTTCGCAGTCGATGGGGTTTAAGATAAAATTCGTGGACGTACTTTGCAGCTCACCGAGTGTGTTTCGGTGCCGTTGCTGCCGGACATTATCCCGGAGAACAATCTGGGACGCACGTCCGTGCAATCGCAGCCGGCTGCGGCGCAAAGTTCGCGGAGCTCACCCCTAAACGTATCATTATCCGGTAACCCATCTTAATTGACCTCACCCCTGAGCTCACGGTTGGTCGGTAATCGGCGCGATTAAATCACTCGATCGCCGACGCAACTTACGTATATGATAATTCAGTGGGTAACCAAAGCCGGCGGTCAATGGTCGCGCACCTGTTCTCTAAACTCCTTCTGCCCACCCCCCTCTCCCTTTTCTTTCTACCTGGCTGTCCTCTCTTTCGTCTCTTTCTATACCGACTCGCACGCCTCTCACTGCTCCTGTCTTCTCTTTCGCTCCCGTGGGTCAAGGCACGTCTAGGTTGTTGCGAGGCCGTTTACCCCTCACCGCGGTACACACAACACACCCGTGTCCCTCTTTCTCCGTCTCGTTCCTCCCTCCCTTGTCCACGGTTACGTTACCTTCGCGTACTAACCTCGTATATCTAATAATCTCGTTTCGTCCACGCACAGAATCGGGACACCGACTCGTTTCGAGAACGAGCAGCGAGCGCTCCGATCCGAGAACACAGCTGCTCCTAAGGAGATCAAATCCTTGCCTCGCGGTGTCCAGTCGAACTCGTGACAACAATTTTATTTCCCTATCGAATTCTACTTACAGTATTGTCTCGACACATCTGAATATTTTCGGTCCGAAATGGCACTTACATCGTGTGCAGACTCCAGTTCTTGATTTCTTATTTGTTGCGTCGAAGGACGGCGAGTAAACAAAACACTTTCGCCGGCGTATTGGTTCGGCAATAATTCACTGGCAGAGCGCCTGTTTTTTATTATTTTTTTATAAAACTGATGTTCAGCGTACTCGTGACACTGTCTCGATTGGTAATTCTCCTCGAATGGTAATTCTCTGTCGGTGTCGATGTTTCGCTTACTCGCTCGCCTTTACAAAGATCAGTAGCATTTCCTCTTGCCAGCGCTAAGAGACCAAGAAGTAGTGTTTGTACACAAATGCGGGTGACATTTTAGTCCCGAATTTTTCATATATTGTATACAGGGTGTCCCAAAAATGTACTTCCTTGAAAGATGTAATTCCTGTGATCATTTGACGTAACTTTTTCCTTCGCAGAAATTCGTTCTTCGTTAACCCTTTGCACTCTGAATTATTTTTCAATTTTGCTACCAGCAGCTCCCAACTGTTTTTATTTAAAGTTTACTTTTAAGGACAGTTCCTTTATTGCTACTTATTTTTAACAATTTTTACTATTTTTCTATTGGTGTGAACATGAAAAAATAGCGAGTGGGACTCGACAAAGGAGCTCCCAAGATAAAAACTCGACATAGAAGTGCAAAGGGTTAAGGAGTTATTAACGAAAAACACGGACCAATCAGAGCGCGGCTACCGCGGACGGTCCCCGGCTTGGCCAACGCCAACGCCTCGCTCAGCTGTAGCCGCGCTTTGATTGGTCCGTGTTTGTTGTGAATAACTCCTTAACAAATCCGCGGAGAAGATTTTCGCACAGGAAAAAATGACTTGAAATGACTTCAGGGGTCAGCCCTTTCGGAAAGGTGCAACATATTTTGGACACCCTGTAGAGACACTAGTGCATAGAAAATTCATAGACGTTTTGCGTTGGATGACTCACTCCGTCCCAGTTGCAAAGGCGGGACAGCTAAAAGGCTCGATCGTAAATGGCAACGAAGGATGGCAGGATCGTGCGACGGATGAAAGGTGAGTCAGTTCAGATGCGGAAACGTGTCGCCGGCTTCGCAAGGTTCCGACGCACGGTCATCGTAACACAGTCATCTGCAATCTGCATGTCGCGAACGTTGCCTTTCACTGAGCGACGCACAGTGGTCCGGTTTGATGAAATTAGAGGCATCTTGCTACTTTTGCAGTCTGGCAATGCGTCGACGCACACGGCCGGACCGACGCAATCATGGCCGAGCGATAATTACTCTGTACACGTGGTACATGACAGCGAAAGTTCGTAAATTTTTGGTTAAGCTTGTTGTCACCTTTTTCCTAGCCAACAATTTTTAGTATAATTGGTAGTCTGTTATAGCACTGTTTACAATTTATTATAATGGAAAAAATGGTTTAACTTTCGCTCATGGGACCAAAAGTTTTCAACTTTTCCGAATGCAATGTTATACAATTCGACGAAAATATGATAAAACTTTAAATTCTAGTGCGCGGAATCCAAGATCTAACCCAGACCTACCGGATCCGCTCATTGCGTCATACCAATATTGCAGCTTTCTAACCTCCAAAAACGGCCCTCGAATTCGAGCAACTTTACTCGTGTATAACTTTAAAACGAGTGAGCTCCGCACACTGAAATTTGGATTCCGCGCGCTAGAATTTAATGTTTTACCATTTTTTCGTCGAATTGTATATTACATTCAGAAATGTTGAAAATTTTTGGTCCCCCGAATGAAAGTTCAGCCAACAAAAAAATGACCAACAAATGGCATTGATAGATAGCATAATGGTGGGTGACTTGGTTTACCATTGAAAAGTCCTTAACTATTGCAGATCGGAGACTTTGAAAAATTATAAAATATTCGCCGGTAGATAATGTTAAAATTTTAATTGCGATATCACTACATAAAAAATAGATCGATCATAAAGATACAATAACGATGAATTTTAGAAACTTTTCAGCAAACTGTCGCACAATTCCTCGAGCTGCATGACCGTGCGACGTCCCGAAGATTTAATAGACAAATAGAAAGACGTTTGCGCTTGTAATATATGATTATCGTCGGATACTTTCCGTCTAAACTGCCGTAATACGTGGTTGAATAGTAAATAATTGCGGCGCTCGCGGAAAAATCGACGTCGTCGATGAAGAGGGTAAGGGACGAACGAACGAAGAGGAAAGAGAGAGAGAGAGAGAGAGAGAGAGAGAGAGAGAGAGAGAGAGAGAGAAGAAACCCAAGCGACGCAATGTCGAGTATAATAGTTAATAAATACCTCAGCAGCATCACGGGCATTAGGGCCCTCGGTATCGCTTACATGAAAGGCAATCTCGTCGGCCGGACTCCTCGCGATTAATTATCCCTGACGAAAGCTTTTCACCGGCGCATCGTACAACTGTTCAAATTAATTGCTTATTCTGTGACCGACTGGCCGGCGATAAGGAGTGCACCGTCATTCGCGCAAGGTCAAAGAGGAACCCGTCGATCACCGACAACAGTCATCGTTGGAAATTACCAGGCGATACGCTTCCTGCTTACTAGAAAGCAGACGCTCATTTCGCGCGATCGCCTGGCCGATTAAATCCTGCGGACAATGTTGCAATTATCGCTCTTATCATTTCTTTCAACGTCCACTTTTTCACGTCCAATTTTTCAAATGGGATGACGTTCCCAGCCCCATCAGTAGATCTTTATGGATTTATGGCATCCGCAAATTTTTCACATGCTACAAACTGTGTATATCGATTGAAGTTAGCAATATTCTGACAGGATCTTTTCAGTTTTCTTAAAATTAACTACGAAACTATTAATTTGCACTAGACTGCAGATCTATTCCTACCAGCGCTGGTCAAATGACCGGATCGTTTATTTAAAAATTTGTGAATTCATAAAGACTTTCTCATAAGAAACAGTCCCAGTGCATGAAAAGAGACAAATTTTAAAAAATTGGTTAAAATGATCCATGGAGAAGAATTGATACAGAAAGAGCGTCGAGAGGACTGGTCGGAAGAAACGATTTCGGCTCGATTTTTTCGGCGACTGCGCGATGCTTCTGATAACAAAAGAAGTCCGTGCGAGAAAAACGGAGCCGGCAGGGAAGTGCATAAGCAAACGGAGTGCAGTTCTTGCACCCCTGTGCGCGAGCGTGCCGCGATGCGTCGGTCCCCTCAGAAAATCCATGGGGGAGAAAAAGAAAGGAAACGGTTTCCAGGTTTTATCCAGGAGTCAGCGTGCGGCTACGCACTACCAATTTGTAGGCGCGTGCATGCGTGGCGCGGACGATTCACAAGATCCCCTTGCTCTCTCTCTTTCTCTTTCTGTCTCTCTCTCTTTTTCTGCCGTGTTGGTGGTATGTACGCACGCGAGAACACCTACACGACAACGTCCGGTTGCGCGTATCCCAGCCCCGTTGTAGTCCCGGTTTCTCTTCGCCGCATGCGTTATAATCTCGATATCCCATATATCCACGTACAAGACATGCCTCCCATTTTAAATATACCATCGTGTAATTCATAATAAATGACTTATAAATGCAATGTACTTTTTGTGCCGGGGCATCGCGCGCCCGTCGTGCGAGCAACCACGCCGTGGCTCTGGCTCCTCCTTTTCTTTCGATCAGGATACGTGTACGCATGTAGAGACGCTATAGTATATGTATATACACAACGAGCGAGTATACGTTACGTGCGTGAGAGCAGAAATGCAGCCACGCATGCAGTTCGAAATAGCGCGCACGAACGCAAGCGCACCCCTGTGACCGCATCCGTCTTGCACATGGAAATCTTTTCTGGCGCGGAGGAGCGAGAGAGCCTCTTCTGCTCCGATGATTTCCAGAAATCGAAACTAGAACGGAACGGGCGCGGGAGGTGCCGTCTCACCTCCGCATTCCGCTTTGCTCGGTATTCTTGTCGAGATTTTATTGTTCTACTGGCTTCGGTGCCGACCGAACGGGAGCCTGTTGCTCGGTGCTTTCAGCAACTTGCTGATCATTATTTCCTCGAATATACTTCACCGATTGCTGCTTGCTGCGTACATAAAGCTTGTTGGACAACCGGGTTTGAAAACTACTTTGAAAACTGGGTTTGGGAGCCTGTTTATTTGGATAGTATACATTCGAAAACTGATTTGACCAGTTTCTTGAGACTACTGAAACGTCGTAGGATGATTGCAAGTGTCGCCTGTTTATTTGGTTACTAGAAATGCGAAAACTGAGTTGACTAGTTTTTTTTTTAAATCACTAGAACACAAGAAGTGTTGCCTGTTTATTTGGATAAAGTAGAACTACCGAACGTAGTTTGGAACACAAATTCGGAAACTAATTTGACTAGTATCTTGAAATCGCTGGAATTTGAAGGTTGTTGGACGATTGAAAGTGATGCCTGTTTATTTGGAAAATTGATTTGACTGAAATTTTGAATTGATTTTGGTTAGTAGAAATTCGAAAACTGATTTGACTAGTTTTTTGAAATCTCTGAAATTCGAAATTTGCCATTGTTTCTCTTGGAACCATTGAAATTTGAAAATTTTAAATGATTGCAAGTGATGCCTGATTATTTGGAAAATTCGAAAAATTGAATGGTCGAGTATCTTGGAAACATTGAAATTTGAAAAGTGTTGGATGATTCTTCAATATCTCTGTAAAAATGCAAACTAACAATAAAACTCTACACATAAGGTACCCCTTAAAACCATGTCTCTGTTATTTGGAACAATGTTTCTCAAGAGTAACTTCCGTGTAACAACAAAAATGCAAATACAGTTCTTTAGCTCGTACAGTTGATTGCATCGCTGTCAACACAATCTAACAAAATAGTGGTCGTACAACAAGCTACACACACTCCGTCCATCCACACAATATTTTCCCAATCGAGCAAGCTAAAACGCGACCACAAGAAGCCCATTAAATCGCGTGACTCTCGCAACACTCATCCCCGGTGCGATACGGGTGCAACAGTACATCCCCCATCAATCCTCCGATTACGATTCTTCCTGTATCAGCGATACTCACCATAAAAGTCTCGACCTTCCATCGTGGTCGTTCACAGTGCAAGAAATCCTACACGCGACTCGGCTCGCCGCGCCAACGGACACAAACAAACAACCAACCACCAGCAGCAACAACAACAACAACAACAAGAGACGAAAAGCCGTCTATCGAGTGATCTATCTCCGGCCACTTAAATGGTTGTCGCCGATACGAATTACCGAGTAGTCGAGCCCTCGGAATCTTTGTATTTCCACGTGTGTATCCGTTCGAGTGGGCCGATGGCGGCGAGAGTCTGCGTGACCGTGTGCCTCCGGTAAGAGACACGCTGGAAGATTTATCGAAACCCGATGCGGCAAATGCGTCGATATATGTATGTCGGGGCGGGAGGGTGGGAGGGAGGGCCGGTACGAAAACGCTCGAAGAATCGCTCGATACGAAAAATAAAGGAAATCGGCTTCGGTCGCCGAGAGAAGTCGACGCGAGCGTGTGCTCTCGCCCGCGTGTACGCGCGAGAACGTTTCGCTCGCTCGTTCTCTCCGCTTGCAGCTCGCCTGAGCGTAGCAGCAGGGGTGCGATTAATCGTCGTAAGCAATCGCTTATATTCTGGAATTTTAATTCGCAGTCAGTTAAGCGTGCATCGTAGCCTACGGGACGAACAAAACGTCCGGCGTATATTGCGAAAAGCGGGATTCAAGCGGCGCGGCGCGCGGCAACGCGAACTGCAACGGAGTTAGGTGCATCCGAGCGCGGACGGTGCATCTACGTCGAATGCATACCATCGGCGCGGCGCCTGAAATCTAGTAAGAGAGAGGCCTCTACCGAGCCCGACACCTGCGAGTCAGACGAACGAAGCGGTCGTACCGGTCGCGGATTGTAAAAGTGACAACGGCCAGCCCCGCCGTTTAACCTGACAACTATAATACCGGTCGCAACGATAATACGGACGGAGAAACGCAATCGGTGTGTGATAGAGCAAGGACGGATTTCTACCGGGGGCTTATCTGCTAGGGCGCTGTTGGGATTATGTTGTGGAAGATTTGCGGCGTTTAAGTTAGGCTTCATGAGAGTTTTCGTTTGATTGGAGAACGTTGCTGTCGATGAGCGGGACGATCTGATTGAAGGGCGGTGATGTTGAGTAGCGGCTCGATGATCGGTAATGAATCGGTCACGTGATGGTTGAAAGTGGGATGGAGGGTAAGTATTGGGACAGTTAGAATGTGTAGAGCTGTAGACTGTGTAGATTCTAAGCCGATTGTCCACGAGCGAAATATGAGCGAACTATGAGCGAACTGTACATCGTCCCTGTCAAGGTAAAACATCTGGTATTTTACGTTACTTTGGAAAACCCAACATCCTATGTATATTGGGAGAAACCCGGTTCCCCTTATTTTATTGTATGCTGTCCTCCCTTCAGGTATGAAGGTACGTACGGCCGCCTTCGCGTTTTTGGGAGGCAGTTCTAATCGTCCGCCCGTCTTGTAAACACCTCCGACAACGTCTTCCTACATTTTAAATATATTTCTTCCACCGTCCTCGTATATAATTATTTACACGTAACCTCTCAACAGTTCCGCATCGATCCGTCGGGAAAAAGGAAAACCGATCGGAAAAAAGAATGAAAGTGAAACGGAGAAGAAAACGGTCGACGAACGATTAAAAGAAGCGATGATCGGTATCGAGCAGAGACGGCCAGTCTTGTTTGACCCGGCATTACTAGAAGACGTGTTGATTAGGCAATAAATTCCTTGCAATTACTCACTGCATTCGTCCCGGTCATCCCTTACAAATGGTATGTTGCGTGGTTTGAGTGCGGATGCAGATTGAAGGATTGGGGCTGAGCGAAGCAGGACAAATTTATTAGGCTCTTGGTACAACTCAAGGATACAACCAATAAGATACAACCAACTAGGTTCAACCAACAAGATAGAATAGAGTTAACTTTCATTTACTCACCTTGCACGTACCAAATACAGTTACTATAAAAATCAGCAATGTACAGAGATAGGGTACAACCAACAAAATTAAAAAGTGTATGTCCCGCTTCTTTTTCCACGAACACTTGATTGATTTATTGCCTTTGGTCACTTCGCTATTGCAGGCTAATGTTAAAAATTGGTGCAGGGGTTTGTCATTTCGTTCGCGCGGTACCATACGTTCGATAATCGTATAAGAAAAGGAGCACCGCGTGGGAAGCCGTATAAACAGTCATAAATCGTCGGTGCCTCCGAGTTCGCTATCTGAAAATGGCCGGGGCCGCCTACAAATAGCGAAGTATGACCGAAGCCGGACCCCTTAAATCATCCTCGGTTTCCTGTAACCCTGTCGGTTCGGTTCGCGAACCGCTCGGCGTGCTTCTTTTTCGCGTGGAATCGGCTGGAAAGTACGCGCGGCATGTGTATTACTTATAATAGCCGCGATACGCGCGCGCGCAGCTGTGTACAAAGATGTAAAACGCGCGTTGCGCCCCCTTACCCAGAGGAGAAGATTCCACGTACGCTCGCAGCGGGGTGCCGCCGCTAAATAATGCAATAACATAAGAATTATGGCAACTTAATGATACTTTATGTATAATTATATGCTGGCGGTTACAGGCCGCCGCCGCGCGCCGTCCCGCAGGACGGTCGTTTTGTCCCGATTGCGGGTGGCAGTCTATTCTCGTACTTACCTGTAAATTGCGATTCGCGACGTCGCGTGATTTTCTACCACCGCGAGAGATTGCCTCGCCCGTTTTTCCTCGACGATGGGAACGGGCGTTATTGGCGAATTCGTTTTCGCTGATCGCCAGCGAAACAACCATTCGAACGAGTCCCTCCTTTGGTAAAACGTTGTTAATGTACAACGCACGGTGGGGCGACTGAAAATCTGTACAGGATATTTCCATGATAGCGTTTTGTCTCTCTGCCGTCGAGTACAAGGAGAATAAGAAACATAAAGCGCTCAAATCTTTTCGTTTTTAAGGGACAATGTTTCCCGTCCAGAGACCTCTGCGATTAAAGTATATTACCGTTGTTGCAAATAATTTTATGGAGCCACCAATGCTACTCCAGCAACTGAGAATTAAACATATCGGATAAGCATTAAACAGACTTGCAAAACCGATTGAAATTTCACTAAAATCGTCATTCGATTCGCGTTTAAAAGTCCCTACGTTTCAAGTATCTGTCGATCACACAGTGACACACTAAACGCCGAAGTTTCACGAGCGACAAGATGGCGGATCTCGGGGGCCCGGTCCTCGAGATAAGAAGATGATTCTCGGCGCGTTCCGTTAACGCGGCTAAAAACGGCAAAGTTTCAGCGCTTATCGGGCGCTCCTATCTGAAGTTAATAACGCGGATAAAAACGGCCTGCCCGTGGAAACCGCGAGCACGCATCGGGTCCGGCCGATGTTTAAGAGGATCGACAATTATGGTCGGACAGGCTATTACCAGCGGCGCGTATGGGTATACGGGTAACGTGTTTTTAAACGGGCAAGCCTCCGTGGCTTTTAACGTTGGCCTGAAAAGGCGCACAAAGTCATCGGACCCGTCAAAAGTTCCGCAGGGCAACCGGTATACGTATTGCGTGACACGGTCGCGCTAATTCTCGCGTGCACGCATCGCGCGAACACTTTGTGACCGAAAATTAAAAATAACTGGGCAAATTATGCGCGCTCCTGCCCGCCGGGATGGAACAGGGGAATATTAAGTATCCTCTAAGCTTACGGAGAGGAGGCCGTTCAAAGTTGTCGCGTTACAATGTAAAGAGGAACGTAGACAGTTGATCCCCATCAAATTGCCGGCGATTAAACTCGCCGCAGGATGCCTAACGGCGCGAACCCTCTTCGAAAACGCGATCTCATCTTCGGCAACGTGATGGCCGGAATAATGGAACCCGATGCCGATCGACAGGGGTAAAAGATTCACGGACGTTTTGTGCAACGAGTCCACCGCGAGACAGTATGCTAATGACTCCAACCTGGCTGCAAAAACGAGCGAAATGCGCCTTTAAGGTATGAACGAAGACTGATAGAGCCCAGACATGAACCGAATCCTGTTTTGCACGCTAGTTTGCTACCCAGGTTTGGAGACATGATATACGAGGCGGCGCGCACTGCGTTGAAAAGCCCGTTTCCACGATAAAATTCCATTAATCGTAAATTATAGCCGATACAAAATCATGTTTCTGACGAAAGTTTCGTTCAAATTTACATGATTAATTTGCTCAAAAGATAGTGGAAGAAATTTCTTGACACTAAGCCTACCGAGCACTCAATGCGATTAAAATGTTTTAGCTTATAGTATTAGGGGGACCGAAAAGTAATCAAAATTTTTTTTTTGCTGGCGAGAAACATTTATTTATATATACTGATCGAGAAAATAATTTCCATCATTTTCTAACACTTTTTTTCATTCCCTTTTTAAAAAAAGTCCTTCGACACGAACTAACTGTGAATGAGCTCATCGAAGAAATTTTGATTACTTTTCGGTCCCCCTTTTTTTAGCTTTACTGATTTTATGCAATTTTTATTTCAATATGTGGTCGGATAAAAAAATTTATCGACTCAATTTCCATGTAAGTGACCTCATAATTTCAATAATTGCAAAATGAAAAATATAAAACCGGCCATTTGACCGGCAGTGGTAGCCGTTTAGTGTTTTAATAGACTATAGAAACCTACGTAAATCAGTTTTAACGTGTTTGAATTCAAAAATTCTTTAAACATTCTTTGACGATCCAATAAATTCCACTCCCACCGTTGTTAGTCTCGCAGAAGTCCTTCAGTCTTATTCTTTTTCAGATGAATGAAGATTTCTATGTATTAGATACCGCGACGGGAGGAAAGTTTATACCAATTTTGATCAACAAGGCAGACATCGTAGAAATTGGCTTCATCAATCATAAGACACATTAGTTGCAGTCGTTTGAACGAACGATTCAAGTACCAGTCATTTCATTCGCGTACATACCAACCAAAGTTGGGAACATGAAAATATGTTTGTTAAGATAACAATCTGAACATGTTCATTATACAAATTTCCGTGACGCACTGTCATTATACATCAATTTCGAAATGGATTATGGTTAATCGCACTTGTACAACCTGTTATCACGTGCACAATTTATGAACGCTTAAAGAAAAATCTTCATATGTGGTACTCTGAACTGATAAGCATGAATAATTACGATAATTTAATGATATAATCTAGAGATTTCAATCAGTAGCGTTAGAAAAATCGTTTCACCGTAGAAATATTGTTTTAACTCAAAACTTACAGGTTCATGTAATATAGTGGTAATAAAAAAATATTTGCAGCGTTATTAATGCTATTTATATAACATTATTCCTCGTATATGTACGCATATATTGAAACTATAAGTTAATAACTATTTCTACAGGCTCGTTAATAGAGATCACAATAAACGAAAAATCACTTCCACCAATTGGATCGTTTCTCTAACACTCTCCAAAAAGACTATTAATTATTCTTTTTTTAAGATTTCGTGCACACAAAAACTGATGATCAAAATGAAGGCCTACAATTTTTTGAAAATAGATGGACAATAAATTTAAAAACTCGCAGCCTACATCGATACATGGACGCTTCCTGAGATTCGAATCGCAAATTCTAGATCATAATTCGATCAACGAACGGTGGCGCGTATAATACGCTACGTGGTATATTCGATAGCTGCTCTAGGCCTGTCTAGAGCGATCAATCTGTAAAATTGCAAAAAGACACAAGATCGTATAGAGGGATATCAGGTTCTGGCGTCCCGCAGTTTACCCAAATTGCAGTCCAGAGCGTTGCAGATATGTAGCTAACTCCACGTTGCTCGCTACCGGTTTGTAAACATCGATCTATTAGAACGCGGGCAGTGAAAGCTGTTGTGTCTCGCCTGTGGCCGATCCGTCTAACGAGGTGTTATTTTCTTAATAGATTTCCAACGGGGCAGAGTGGCGCGTGTTCGATTGCATGAGAGGGGAGAGACGAAAGGGGGCAACGGACTGGCAAATTGTTGCTGATAAGGAAAATCGGGACGGAATACATAACAAGAACATAGGAAAAGTTGATGCAGCGTTGCGTTCCAAACGGTTTTGTTTATTTCGGTCGTTGATCCTTGTTGAACTGCACAGAATTTACAAATTTTGCTGCATGCTGCGATCTAGTCCAGCGTTGTCGCTGTCCTTCGGCCAATAACGACAATACGTGTGATGGATACATGCAACGTTGCCCGAAAAGGCGTGGCTTGCTGCCAGCCGCTTTGTTTACGTCCGGTGAAAGAAAGTACACTGGCCGTACGGGCGATAGCTGAGCAACGATGACTCTACAGAGCTATGTTTGGACTGTTTCTGTTTGTTTAAATCGTAGCGGTACTCTGGTACGCGCATTTTTTTGCTGGCTTAAATCTGTGCGTGCGTGCACACGACAGCTAGAATGAAATGGTGTGTGTGTCTGACAATTTTGTCCGGCACGGTGTAGTTTTGCAGGATCATCGGTGGATCGTCAAAGTTCGTCGTGCGGATCGCGTGGCGGTGTTCCTGCGATAACGAGCCGTTGCCCTTCGAAAGTTTGACGAGTCCGAGGCGGTTTCATGTGGCTCCGGATCCGCAGACAAAAATCCGGCGGCTCTGAACGTGGGGGGCTGCGAGGGGGGAGGTGTGGGGGGTTGGGAGCGGTAGAAGGAGAGAGAGACTGGTAATTTATAATGTGTAATATGTAAAGTGGTAATGGACGGCCGGTTGTAGTGGTCGCGTTCGATGCAGCCTGGAACTGCAGGTTGAGAGAGTCTCGAGGCAGTCGAGCAGCCCAGGCAACTGGCTCCGGAGATGTTGCGAGGGGGCACCGTGGGGCGAAAGGGGGCTCCAGGGGCGTCGTATGGGGTACCTGGCCCCGAGAGGGCAACGACGACGTAAGGGGGATGAGGGAGCGAGAAGGAGACAAAGTGGTGGCTGCCTCGATGAAAGACGAAGAGGGAATAATCTCTATAGGAACGAACAAGAGGGAGAGAAAGGATGATGATCGGGGGCCAAGAGGGACAGGGCGGAGGTAAGAGAAAGAGAACATCAACCGCCACTGCTTGCGTGTCGAGGCTTAATGAATGCAAACCACGATCCGGAGGCAGCCCGCTCGACCTGTTGTTTTCCAGTCCAGATAGCCTATAATTTTTATTGTCACGGGAGAAATAGCAGCCTGATGGAGGCACGGCTTATCTTGGTCCTCGTTTTGCGTCCCAGCAAGCATGTTCCATGCGTTTTGTTGCCCTCTCTTTAGCCCTCGCCGTCTCCCCCTAGTCTTCCCGGCTCTTTCGTACTTTCTCACCACCATCCCGCCCACGGATTTTACCCCCGCTCTTTTTCTCCTTTCGTTTTCGAAATCGTCGGACACCGGGCCAGGATGGTAACAAAACGTCGCCGGAAGATGGACGAGCCTTCCGACTCAATGCTCAGGGTACCTGCTGAACGGTGTCTTCTCTGTAGACTCGTTTCGGGAGAACCGACCCGGGAATACTCGCTTTCTCTCTCTCTCTCCCGCTCTCTCTCTCTCTCTCTCGCTCTCTGATGAGCATAGTAGCTAACGACCCTAGACGATTCGATGCAAGTCTTTAGCTTGACTGATTAGACCCTAAACACATTATCCACCGGCGATTGTTCCATAACTTTTAGAGCTCCGATGGATGCCATGGCTGAAGCTTCTTTAATAATAGATCCTTCAACAGCAACTTCAATCATAACAACAACTCTCCCTCAATAACGTAATCCAACAATTTTGTTTGGGATTATTGTGCAAAGAACATGTCTAAGCTCCCATTCGCAGCACAAATGACGCATGAAAATTTTATTTTGTATAAACATCCATAGTCAACCCTAAACCTTATATCAGTAACGAAAATTTCTATGATATTCAATGATGTTCTACTTTATAGTTGCAATGTATATTGTTTATTCGTTAGATGCAGGTTAATCTATGTATAATGATTCAAGAACATAAAATCTACAATAATTGCGATATTTATCAATAAAAATATTAAAGAAATTTTAAAGAGAAATTGAAAGTGGATATCCGGGTACAAGGTCATTGATATAAGGGTTAAAAGATGAAACAATTGGATCTATACATGTAGACTTGAACGGAGAAAAGTGTTTAATCATTTGAAACATCTTCATAATTTCTAGAACTGTGAAATAAAAGATTTCAGACCGGTCAGTTGGCGCCGATATATTTATTGCTAACATTTAGACATCCCAAACACTTTGCCCAAACATCGAAAAAAGTCAGTTACATTCGGAACTGGTGAATTCCGATTTGGGACCACAGTGTGACGGCGAACTTAACGGCACACCGTTACGATAAGCTTAATGCACGGCTGTCCGTTCGTCTGCAACGTGCTCGCCGATCCGATCCGTGACGTAACAATAAAACATTGTTAACGCTGATTGCCCTGCGGTCGCTATACCGTTCACCCGCTGGAATTTCTTGTTGGACGTAACGTAGAGGGAAGGGGGGCAGGGAACAAGAGGGAGGAAAGCTGTGCCGATGATGACGATAATAATGATGATGATGACGCCGATCCACGCAGGAACGAACCGCACGCACGTGGACGCGTCTTCTATGTATACCCCGTTCCGTCTAGATGATGATACAGAAGATTCCTCGGTGGCCACTGTCTGTATTTACGATTTAATACCGGACAACCGCGAGGCGGTTCTTCTATTTGCGCGTCACACGATGTAGCGTGATTGCGTCACCGATGACTCGATCATCGAACGTAATCGACCGCCGCCGCGCCGGAGATCCAGGAAATTGACTTTCTTCGAACTTGCACTGAATTTCGTTTCCTGCCGTTTACCTTCACCTTTAGATTACGGTGAAATCTAGCCATTTGTTGATGTGTAATATTATGGTTCTTTAGAAAATCGATTTTCACATCTTGTTACAGGATGTTCGAGGTTTATTTGCCGAAAATTCGAAACTACAACGTAATCTATCGATTGTGGAGGAACGATTAGGGTCGAAACACCAGCACCGTACGAATCGAGTGGCGGTTTGCTGGCACCTGATTGGGCCTAACGTCGGTCCCAGGTCTCTCGTCGATTATGATTGGCGAGCACCGTGCGCGCGTCCGATTCCGCGAAACCATTCGGGGCCCCGGATCGACAATGTGCTGCCGCAACGAGGTTATAACAACAAGGCTCGTTGAATGCAGCGGCCCGGCCGGCCAGAAGAGAACGATAGCCTCGTTGCCGGATAATCGTTATTGGCGAGGTAACGTGTCTTCATCGATTCCACTCGACGATGGGATTCCTCGAAACCGATTACGAAGTCGCTCTTCCTCGAGTCAGCGCGCCACGGATCGTCTCCGGACATCATTGCGTCCGTGCACCTGCGGGAGCTAGCTACGCTCTCGAAATTCTTCTCTGCACGTGCGATATCGTGCGGAACGATACGCGTGGCTGCCGTTGAAATCGATATTGAAACGAGCCCCGTCGACCTACGATCGCCGATCGACCGTTCGATAAAGAAATCCTCGCCGATCGGCCCGAGCTCGAACTCTCGCCAATCTCCTTTCCTCGAAAGAAGATCATTAGATTGCAGAATTTATCCGTTTATGGCAGTAATGAATAGGTCAAATGCTAATCTACGAACATCTAAGAAGAATTTAAGAGTGCTGTTACGTTGATTTTGATTTGTTGATATTATTGTGCAGGGTGTTTTCATATATATCTGACAAATGTTCTCTTTATAGTCTTCCTTTATGTAGGTTATGATGAGCTAAATAGCAAATTTGTCGGTCGTAATACAAGACAGTCTAATAGTAATATTAAGACTAGATAATTTATAGAAAATGGTAAATTAAGTTACTTAGGATCGAATTTTAGATAATTTTTTCATGAAACTTATCGTTACCAGCACTCTCTCGCAATCAGTCTGCCAAAAAGGAAATTCGCGTAAGCATCTGCTGTGCAATTACAACACTTTACCATGAAAGGATACACGTGCGACAAGCAACAAAGTATGAAAAGAAAATTTATATGGATTACTATAAAAGGGTGTCCTATATTTTCTCACGACACACTCGTACCCCAAATGGCACGTATCGATTACTCCAGAAAACCAATGAATATTTCAAGAATAATAATTCATCTTAACGTTCCGTACACCCGATACATTGTGATCTTCTACTTTCATTGAAAAATAGGCTGTCAAAAACGAGCTCGAAGGAGCACGGGGTGTTAACACGGCGTTCCGGTGAGTAATTACCCGCGAATTACGCCCGATTTATAAACTGTCGTTGCTTCTGTACAATGTAGATGAATTTACGCAACAAAGAGCCTGACGGTTTAATGGTTGTAGGAATATCGCGAATGGCTAAGGATAATGGCTGCAATTTTCGCGAAAACGATTCAACTCGGCCCTCGCTGAGAGAATCCATAAATAGAAAGAGCGAATCGATCGCTCGACACGCTCATTATCGGTTATTAAGCATATATTAAAAGCCCGGCCACTTGATATTGTAATTATCTCAGTTATAAATTGGTTGTCACTTTTTTGCCGGCGTGAGGTCGCGGATGATGAATACGTGGATCATCGGGGTTCCGTTACACCTTCACCCCGCTTCAACATCGACTCCCCCACCTCGAACGCTTCACTGCTTTGCTGATTTCACGCGCTATACATTCGCTACACTGTAAACAAAATGAAACGGAAGAATTATTCTAAGAATCAAAAGTAAAATGGAATTTCTCTACGAATCAAAAATACACTGAAAGAGTTATTCTACCCATCAAAATTAGAATAAAAGAACTATTCTACTCATCAAAGTTAGAATGAGAGAATTATTCTCCGCACCAAAACTGGAACGAAGAAATTATTCTACGGACTAAAATGAAAATGGAAGCATTATTCGCAGCAAAATTAGAATGAAAGAATTATTCTACGCATTAAAATTAGAATAAAAGAATTATTCTTCGCATCAAAATTAGAATGAAGGAATTATTCACCGCGTCAAAAGTAGCATGAATAAATTACTCAACGCATCAAACTTAGAATGAGAGACATTCTACGTACCAAAACTGGAATGAAAGTATTATTCTACGGACTAAAAAGAAAATGGAAGTATTATTCTTCGCAGCATAATTAAAATGAAAGAATTATTCTACGCATCAAAATTAGAATGAAGGAATTATTCTACGCACCAAAAGTGGAGTGAAAGAATTATTCTACGGACTAAAATGAAAATGGAAATATTATTCTTCGCAGCATAATTCGAATGAAAGAATTATTCTACGCATTAAAATTAGAATGAAAGAATTATTCTACGCATTAAAATTAGAATAAAAGAATTATTCTTCACATCAAAATTAGAATGAAGGAATGATTCTACGCACCAAAAGTGGAGTGAAAGAATTATTCTACGGACTAAAATGAAAATGGAAGCATTATTCATCGCAGCAAAACGAGTATGAAAGAATTATTCTACGCATTAAAATTAGAATAAAAGAATTATTCTCCGCGTCAAAATTAGCATGAAAGAATTACCTAGACTTACTTGGTACTACGTACCAAAACTAGAATGAAAGTATTATTCTACGGACTAAAAAGAAAATGAAATTATTGAAAGAATTATTTTACGCACTAAAAGAAAAATGAAAATATTCCAGAAGGTGACGGTGAACACAATGCATTGATGAATTGAGCACTGTGGATGCAATATGCTGCAGCAAATTCAAGACTGTCATTTTTCTCACGGCGCGGCGCGAGAAATCCATGCGCATCGCTGCAAGCAGGTTGAACAGCCGAGTGGGACTAAAAGCGGCATCCATTATTCCCGCGGTTATCATTTTGCATAATGCACGGACGCGCGATGCGGCAGCTTTAACCTGATGCGTTATTCAAGCAAAACGAATTTTCCAGGGCGCGTCGTACCTGGCTGCGATTCCGCGGCGATGATTTAATAAATAATGAGGGGTTCGAGCCCCTCTCTCTATCACCCCAATCGAACGCTAAGCCCATGTCAAACCCATCAATATTATATTCGTCCGCCTCCGCGCGGTCGTTCGACATCGCTCGCGGACTCGGAGAGAGGGGCGAAACGACATTAGTTCTGTCGCTAATGGTCCAACTTTAACAATTTCCATGGGATTATCGTGGAAATCCTTTGCCCGCTTATGCAAATAAAAGCCGACCGGAATTCGCAGGGAATACGTTTACCAGCCGATGCCTGACGATGAATTTCCGATCGGCTCGTTCGGGAAATTGCCTCGCGGAGGCGACTGGGGCTCGACAAATAATGAAAACATCTCCCATACTGAGATATTTCTTTATCGGTACACGATCAATCTCGTATTTAACCAATCCACATTCGTTTGTAGTTTTTAACTCTTATGTCGATAATCCTGGGTACCCACTTTCAACTTTTGATTTTTTATATCGACCAATGATAAGATTATTGCAAATTTTTATGTTCGTGGAGGATCACAGATTGATTTACATTTAAAGTATTTACACGAAGGGAAACTATACAGTGCAACATCGCGGAGTATCTTAGAAAATTTTATCGATAAGATATTAGATTTTGTTATAGAGAAATTAGTGCAGAGTTCCACGCAGTTCATTTCTAAAATTCTTTTTGCGAGATATTCTAGGTTAAATACATAAGTAATCAATTGTTAGGCAAAATAAGAATTATGATTAATTTCCTGGGGATCGAATGCCCCATGTCAGTAATTTTAACGGTAGATCGTCAACATGTTCGTTTAATGGGGAATCTTTGATACGTGTTTTATTCTTGAGGAATTCAACCGATTCCGTGGATTCCCGGTTTCGTTTCAGGCTAGATTGAATTATTACGGAAACATGATCCTTTTCTTCTCCGGGGACACGATTATGATATCACCGGGACAAATCTCTCGTGACCATTACGAATTTTATATTTGAAGAAAGAATATTGTTCGTTCCGTTCGTTTTTTGGCTTTGGTAGGTTGAAGGAGAAGAGGTAGAGGAGGGCGGCTAGAGGTATTATGTTTCTCGGTTTTCGAGCGATTAGAGTGAATCACCTTTGGAGCGAAACGGCGCAAACGGCCGAGAGGATAGGCGACGAGCAAATGGACTGGAAGGTGTAGGGCTTTTGTGGGAAGCGGCGCGGACGTTGTCCAAGTAAAGGTCTTCGTGTCAACAAAGGCCACTTCGGGCATTACACCGATCCGTATACCACAACGAACGGGTTCGTCAATGTTTGTCAATTAGTCCTCCGCTGCGAGATTCGCTCGTTTCGCTGACACACTTGTACACTGGCACGTATTTAACGTCCTCGGTCTACAGGCCTCTCGTGTATTATTCGCGTTTTACCTCCGATACACACTGCGGACCGCAATTATGGCTCCACGGAAAATGGGATGCTTCATTGTGCAAACTGCGACGGAACATTTGATGTGCCTGCGATCGTTAATTAAGGTGAAATGCCGCAAGTGTGGACAAGCCAAAAGCGATGCCTAAATCTGGACCATTGAATTTTTATAGTAGAACCAATAATTAAGAGATTAAATAATTATTTTATATATTCTGAGGTCTTAGCTGCAAGTAGGTGTGAGTATTATTTGATTAAGAAATGAAATTTGAAAATAAATTCAAAGTTTATCTGAAAACAGTATACAAAAAAGCATTTTTGCATTTTTAGTTTGAACTTTTATTAGAAAAGAGGATATGATTTAAGTCTTTAGGCAAAAGATAATTATCACGCATAATAATATTGATATTTTAAAATGAATTGGAAATTAGACGTAACTTAAATAACAATTATTAATTCAAATATTAGATGTCCTAGTTTAGAACAGTTTTGAAATATAAGTACCCCATACTGGGACGCGATGTCTGTAGCTGTCCAACTATAAGCTTACACTCGATGTGCATACGCTTTAAACAATTAGAAAATATGGAGAAAGAAGAATAAATCATTAAAGATTTAATATAGTTCGATGTTATACATAGATATAATTATATATAAATTCAATTTGTCCCGGTATAGGCTTTACTTCTGTCCAGGTAAAATTTAAACAGGTTAGAATTATTCTTGTTACTACAATTAAAATATTAATCTAAACAATGCTTTTGGGATTTTAAATTACATTCCAAAATCTGAATTGTATGTTGAAACTCTTAAAAAATTATGTTTGTTTAACTAAACTGGTAAAATTAAAGGTAGAAAAAAATGCTGTCCAGGCTTAGGGCATTTCACTTTACCTCGTTGCCGCGTAATATTGTGTCAGGCGCATGATCAAAGTTTCCGATCGGATCTACTAAATGTTCAACTAATTTAGAATAAAAGAATCCTTAAATTGTTAAATTCATTTCATTGAAAAAATATTTTCTAGAAAATTGATAAACCTCAATAGTTTCAGGAAGAGAAACCATGAAATCGTGAATTTCACTTTCTCAGGTTGAAATAAAAATGTTCACTTTCAACAAAGTTACGTGTACTTTTCTAAACGATTTAAAATTCCTATGATCTTTCAGGAAGTGGCTGACAGAATCCGATCCGCTAATCGCGATTCTAACAAATCGAGATTGGACTCGCGATTTGTCTAAGCTCTCTAACGCCGTTGGGAATGAAGAAATTGACAGAACGTTTCGGACAAGCCGTATAAATATCTCGGTTAATTTCAAGAGACAGCTAAATATCAGCTCGGAGTCTGAGCTTCACCTGCGCGAACGGAACCAACCGGCCAGTTTATTTTCACCCACTTCCTGCTCCTCTCGGAGATCCTAACCCCGGTACGTCAGACTACGTAGATGCTATCGATCATACCGTTTAATTGCTAGACAAATGGACGTATTAGATACGTCTCGGGAATATGAATAGTACCTCCGTCAGCCGCAGCTTAATATTCTATTAGCTCGGTCCCGATCTCATTCCTCCTTGCGTTCGCTTTGGATATCCTCGTGCAACTTAGATACAATCTATTAGAACCGTGACACAATAGTGACATTTAATTATTATACTAAGCTCGACAAAATATTCCGCTCGTATCTTTTCATATCTACAATATTCCATTTTAATTCGGGTGAAAATTGTACTCGAGAATAGGGGTGAAAATGTCTGATATCTTGGAGGCTATAGCGGTTGTAACAAAATGTAAATTGTGTATTTTCAAGTGAAGAATTTCTAGGAGCAATTACAGAAATTGTCAATTATTTAGGAACTACGTTGAAGTGTGTTAAATTATTATTTCAAATCTTTCTTGTAGTACAGTTTCGAATTTTTGAATTTTTATGTATAGTGACTCTCATTAATATTCGGACGCTCTTAAAAAGACGATAACTTTTTTAATATTGGACCATACGACTTTTATTTTTTCGAGAAGTTAGAAAAATTGGTTTGTTACGTAACGCGAAAAGAATTTCTAAAAAAATTGCAATTGTTCGGAATTGCAGAGAAAATACTAAAAGTTGCATCTTTTTTGTGGACTTATGTTGAAAATTTAGAAAACACATTTCGTAGATTTTCAGCTTCTAATTACAATAAATCTAAGGATTCTTACATATTTCTATGCCTGTCGTTTTTCCCGCATCAACCGATTTCGATGAAACTTTCACAATGCATGTAATTCACACAGGTCTACAAAATGTATTTTTAAAATTTTTAATATAGACCCACATAACAAAATTGTGAAATGGAACTTTTAGTATTTGCTCTATAATTCTGATCAATTGCAATTTTTTCATAAATTTCTCGTCACATCAAGTAAATAGTAAACTAATTGCTCTAACTTCGCGAGAAATTTCAAATCGTATGGTCGAATATCAAAAAAATTATCGTATCTTTAAGAGCGTCCGAATATTAATGGGAGTCACTGTACGTGAACTGCAGTATTCTTAATCAAAAACATGGATAGCCTAGAATATTAAATTTTACCAACATTAAGAGTGTAATGAATATTATTGTCAAGGCATCTTTTTTAATTTTGTTTACGTCGAGTCCTCATAAAGGTTTGTAATTAAAAAGTCATTCGATTAGAAGATGAATGGATTCTCATGAATGAAATTTGTTCTGCTACGATCATACCGAGGATTTCATACATTCGCAGCATTTTGAAAAATTTAATTTGCGTTGTACACTGTTTGGAATATAATACAAAACATTCGTGTTTTTCGCTGAACCTGAAGAGCCATTTTTGCTATTTCAGAGCACCCGTTCGCGGATACGGAAAAGTATGTATTGAACATTTTTTTCGAGCACCATACCACGCTAAAAGCGCATCGAAATCTGCGTGTATCTGGCTAACTTCCCCCTGTTAGCTACCTGGCTCGCAGGGTTGCACAATCCTCGAGTACAATAGCGTCGTTGAACAACGTCAGTGCGACCGTTTTCCCTCTTTTTCCTCTCTCGTTTTTTCCCCACTCGTTCTCCGTTGTCTCTCATTCTCTCTCTCTCTCTCTTTCTCTCTCTCTCATTCCCTCTTGTGCTCGTTCTCTCGAGGTTTCGCTGCCTCGAATCCTGGAATCTTTATGAAAGGCATAAACGGCTATCTTCCGTAACGGTACCAGCGGGAATGGTATTCATAATTATACAGTTGCGACATACGCATTATTTGTTCGGAATTGTAATGGCCACGGGGCTCTGCTTTCATTGACCAAGGGACCAGTATAAAAGTTTAATCGCCTCGCCGCGGAAAGATTGTCCTTTACGACCGATTATAAATCGTCGCTTTCTCATCGCGTTATGCCGACGGAATAATCGTGTCCCGCGGACCAAACGGGTTAACGGCGATCCAAACGATGATCGATCTTAACAACGGGATGTTTCTGCGGCCTTGAGATTGTTTACTACCTGGGAATCTAAACACTTTGGTTAGAGGATTTACTTAAGGTGGACACGAAGGTCGTGCAGGGAACAATCTACAAAAGAAGTTTAAATTATTCGTCTTTGATTCGGCAGAGGAGGAGTTGGAGATGTTTCACACAACTGGCTACTTGGACACGTGTATAAAATGTACGAAGAAATATTGAGGTACACAGAAAAATTGCAAGAATCTAAGAGTTGTGAAAAAACCACATAAATAGGATTATCGGATCCATGCAATAAGAGTCAGACTCAGAAAAATTGTAGTGCTCACAACAAAATGTAAGAGTTGTGAAAAAACCACATAAATAAGATTATCGGGTCCATGCAATAAGAATCAGACTCAGAAAAATTGTAGGGCTCGCAACAAAATGTAAGAGTTGTGAAAAAACCACATAAATAAGATTATCGGATCCATGCAATAAGAGTCAGACTCAGAAAAATTGTAGTGCTCACAACAAAATGTAAGAGTTGTGAAAAACCACATAAATAAGATTATCGAATCCATGCAATAAGAGTCAGACTCAGAAAAATTGTAGTGCTCACAACAAAATTGTAGAGAGGTGGACAAACGTTTTCAGGCCTACAGAAAAATTGAATTTAATACCGTACCAAAGTGAAAGGGTTGTAACCAAATCGTTATGAAACCCGAACCAGCCTGCAACCTTGGAAATCCGACTAAACCCAAAATAACTAAACTTGCGAAGACATTGCAGCTCTGGCGAAAAAGAAAGCAGAAATGGGGAATAATTGGATGGATCAGAACGTAGCCGAAAGCCAGCGGCCACGAGACGATCTCTCGTACACGACATTTAAAAGATTTCGTGGCTAGCCCTAGAGCCAAAACCGCTTTAGACGATCACCTCACGCGGTTCAAGTAGAAAAAGACGGCGCACTCGAACGATAAACATCTCTGCACGCGAGCGGTCGGGGCCGCAGTTTAGCAACAAAGTATAGCAGCACGCAGGCGCGATGAAACGCGCTGAAAGAATTCAAAGAAATGGCGACGGTGTTCTCGAGCGGCTAATAACAGTGGCCGTCCGTTCCACCTTTTCATCGCTAGCGACGTGTTGCCGCGTGCGTGCAAAAATCCGTCCCCATAAATAAGATGAGCCCGTGCTTTTGAACCCATTTTATTCGTCCAGACAATTTCGCCCGGCAATCGAAACCAATTTAATCCTTTCCAACCCCCTCTTGTCCTCTCGCCTCGCCACCGGAGGCGAAACAGCGTGAAAGAGTCGCGCTTCTCTGCAAATAACGCAGGTTCGTTGGCCAGCTACGGTGTCCCTCTCTCTCTCTTTCGTGCAGACTCTCGCACAGCTCCTCTCTTTCCTCCTTTCGGCCGACAGTCTTCTCCCTTCGGTTCCAGGGTCCCTTTCTCTCTCGCTTGACTCTCCGACTTGGCTGGCGCGGAGAAGAGCCGAGTTTTTGTCGCCCCCATTGTGTTAGTCAGGGTTGCTGCCACTTCTGCTCTCCTATTGTACGCATTCATCAGCGTATTCATTCATTTCGACGGCATTGTCTCGCCCGCTGTCCTCGCCTAAGGTCCTCCCTGGGATTTTTCCGCGCCTCATCCTACCCGACTCATTGGGTCCGGCATTATGCTCCACGTCGAACGACGCCGGGATAAAACGCTGAAAAAAGGGCGAGCAGAGGCGAAACAAATTATGGAGCACACACACAGCTCGCTTGTGCCCGGCTGCTACCCTTCCGGGAGGTCTAACTGAATATTAACGAATTACACCGGTAGAAAATATTGTCTCGGGGTTCAGGATTACAGGCCGCTTCTGGACCTTCGATAGGACGAGCAAGATGAAGCTCGACGTTATTCGTAAATACAGATGGTAGGTGCAAAATTTAAAATTTAAGTGGAAGGGATTCTTCGAATTGAAAAGGTACATTTCGATCGTAATAATGCGCGTTAACGTCTGCATCGATTTTAACCAGTTAAGTGTGCAATTTGATTTAAAAAATCCTCCACAGTGTGCCGAATTAATAACAAGCAATCACGAGGATACACGTCGAACGCAGGACAGATGGTTCTATTACAAATTTTACGAAAAACGAGGAACATTTTTATTTGATAAAATATTAACAATTCACTCTTGAGAAAGTAACCGAAGAGAACCGCGATAGAGATTTGTTCCGACGTGTATACACGTCAAACGCGCTTAACTGGTTATGTAAGTGGCAGCCAGTATGGCTGGAATTAATAAGTTGAAAATCATATACGGACATTCTCCAATTCTTTTGACCTCTTCGCTACTTTAAACTGCACCAATTCATTTTCACCGTAAATGCGGAAAAATTCGCGATCCAATGATGACTGCGAAGGGTGATGGAAAGCTCGTGAAAAAATATGAAATTTCTGATCGGATCTCCTGGCACACGTGGTGGTGCGTCGTCTTCGTGATATTGTCAGCGCTCGATAAACAGTTTACATTCCCCTCTTCCGGAATTTAGCGTGTTCCAGGGGCCGTAGGTGTGTAACAACGTCCGCTGGCAACTTCCTTGGGCGAACCCCCGGAGCGTAACGCGCCTGCCAGGGGGTGGGTGCTCGAGGGTGAGCCAACAATCGCATTTCCCGCCCGAGAATTTGTCGAGCCCATGCAATATCACTGCGGATATTGTTTCGACGCGGAGCAACACGGTTAGCCCGGCTCTATAGAAAACGACAATAGTGTAAACCGGTGGTGAGACGAGATACGGGCGGGGGAGGGTGGTTGCGAGGGTGGGTGGGGGGTTGAGCGAATAATCTGGGGATGCAAGTGGGGTTGGAATGGTCCGAATCAATTGGAGGAGTATTTAACATTTTATTTTTGCAAAAGGAACTGCGATAGAAAAATCTCATTTATTCAGAGCAATTCTTTCTACATCTTTAGTTTGTACTAAAATGTGTTCTTGCGAATGAAAGTCACATTGAACACGAAATGTAAACATGTCAAGAGGAATTCATTCACGCGAATAATAAACGAGACTTTCGAGGTCATGCAAGGTTAGAGATGAAGGAAACTATAGTTTAATATGACTTAAAAACATAATGTGCATTAAGTGCATGTGCATTTAAAAGACTGGAGGTCACCTCCATTTCTCGAAAAATATTGCAGATATTAGTTGATTGCATTGGTTATAGCTGGCTCTATTTTACCGAGTAGTTCAAGGCTTCGGCTTCTAAACTAATGATGTTTTAACACAAATAGATAAGCACTTTCTTATAAAGAATATTATAAAGATGCATAAAAATTTAAAAATGCATTAACCCATTCACTAGTGTAGTGTTTTTTCTTATTACTGTAAATCCATTTTAGTACTACATCTGCAACTAAATATTATTATATTTTGTGAATCTCTATGCGTTTTCCTTAAACTAAATTTCCGACCATGGCAGAACGCTCCATATCTGTGAATGTGTTAATGACCTTCGTATATCCTCTATACGACCACCTACAAGGAAGTAATTAACATCATAATGTGCCTCTTCTGAAACCATTTAACACAACGTGAAACATTTTACTCTAGCAATCATTCCAGTCACATAAATCTCTTGTGTATGTGGTGAACCACCCCATAGAAGACAACAATAGTTTAAACCTGTGGTAAGATGGGATTTTCAGGAGGACTGCAGGGGTTGAACGAATAATCTGAGGGTGTAGAATGGATTATTGTGGTCCGAGTGAACCACGTAGAATGAGACAGACGGAAGTGGGAGGAGGGGGTGGGGGACGCGTGGGAGGGGGTTCATTGTCGTCGCCGCGCGAGCCATTTTCCCATCAGTGGCAGTCAATCAGGTCTCTCCGGGCTCAGTCAGTCAGTCAGTCAGCCAGCCAGCCGTGCTTCAAGTAGTCTCGCTGGTTGCCGACCTACCGAGCATGGAAATACAATTACCACGCCGGGAACACTATGCCTGGCAGCTCTCTCTCTGCCATTACGAGGCGGCAGCCACCTCTCGCGCGCTATTCAGCCCGCCGCCCGTAATGACGTTTGATTGTGCGCCACCGACGGATATTCGATTAAATAAACAATATTAGATTCGCAAACGGAATTCGCAAAGGCGGTCGTCGTCGTCGACGACGACGATGTCGTCGAAAGCTGTGGCGTCGCGTCGTGTCGCGGATTCTGTTGTCCCCGGCGCCATGACGAGCGGCCCGTTCGCTTGCCGACGAGTCGCTCGAGACGTGGGAATGTTCCTTAATGTGCCACGGAATTAATAAATGATTCGTTGTTAATGGACGTTGCTGTATTGCGTCGGCAGTCAATAAGAGACTATGATATTCGACTGGTATCTTTCTCTCCGTTCATCTTTCTGTTATTTTTTTAAATGTTTTATAGCGAATTATGATTTGATTAATTCGAAGAGACTAGAGTCATCTATCCACTGGGCTTGTGCCAGCGCTGCCTGGGTCTTCTTTGACCCCGAAACGATCATCCTATCGCTCGGCTTCTGGCGAATTATTTAAATTATTTAAATTGCAACGAGACGCAACAACATCGAGGAGGAACACCGTTAAAATTTGTGGTCACGAAAAATGAATAAATAAGTGTTGAAGTGATCCTAATTATCACCATACGAGCGACCATCGTAATCGTCAGCTTTCCCGAGATGTTAATTAAGGCTTCTCTCTTGAGTCTGTCTTGCAGAACAATAATCATACAAACAAGAGAAACTCGGGAGAGAATTGAATAGTCAGGTTGAATGTTGAATAATAAATGCACGAAATAGCACGAACAATGTTGGAACGCGATTTCTGTGTACCTCGAAAGGAAGCGATCGTCAAGAATCCCGTCACAGGCACCGTTATTCCCATTAAATGTAATATCATCGGCTAAAAATGTGATGAGTTAATAGTGATACTGCTTGCTACGGGCTAGGGAAAATCCATGCACGTTGCAACGCGATACTAGATGCAATATCGACGCGGTTCGATGCATATATCGCGTAGTCGAAATGCAATACGTTATTGAAATGTACGACGTGATAACTTTTAGCGCCGGTGGGTTTATCTGCGTATCGTTGCGAAGGAAAATCTTTAGGTTCCACCGATGAGTGATTTGCTCTTCATTAGTCTTGTACGGCCATTAATAAATTAGTGGGGAAAGGAAAACGGGCGCAAAACGATGGTAATGTTAATCAAATGAACTCCCGAGGTCTCTGAAATGTATTCCTGGATGATTAACTCTTAACCAGAAAAATGATCTATGGCAATGATTAAAATGATTATTTATTTAAGTTCATATTAGCTAGCTCTATGTTCTCTTATTTATATACGCATACATTGATGTTGTATTGATGTTCCTTGAGGATGAAGGTACTTTTCTCTTCTTAGACTCAACGGAAGTAGTTAATAATTTCAACTGACCGTTAGAAAACAAGATTTCGTACAGCACCTAACTCTGCGCCAAAATGGACTAAAACGTTTGAAACATCTAACAAAATTTCTCCGCACGCAACATTATTTGATTCCGCGATCGTCGCGCTGACCCAATTCCCCATCCCTGTGTGCTTATCTTGTTATTTATTTATTATTAATTTATTTCGCCCGCTGAAGCGCGTTAAAGCAGCCTCGTGAATCGCAGGCGCACTCGCGAAAAAAAAGAAATAATTAAAACACACATCGCGCTGCGTTCTCTGTTCCGATTTATCTCGAGCATCCACCACAAAGCGTCCTCCGCAGATTTTTCGAGATCGATTCGCGAGAGGAGCATCCACCGAAAACTTCAGACCAGCAAACCGGCAAACCGGCCGTGGTTTCCAGGAGGCGACTGGTTTTTTATCGCGTACCAGCGAGCCCCCATTAAACGTGTTTACAAATGTTTCTCCACGGATCTGCCAATTTAGATTTGCGAGGCGGCGTCGGCGTCGGCGAGAGAGGCTTTAGCCGCGCGGAGTTCGCTTGAACTCGTGATTCAATTAAAAAATTCCGGTGAAACCTCGAGCAATGGAATTTCTTTAACCGTGAAAATTACGGAGTCGGTCGCCCCGAGCTCTCGGCGACAATTTATAACCCGTGTCCGCTTTCTTGCTCCTCTCTCTCTCCCTCTCTCTCTCTCCTTCTCTCTTTTACCACTATCTCTGTTTCTATTTCTGTTTCTGTGACTCGAAGTTTTATCTATATCGATTGAAACAGAGGAGCGAGCCCCGAGTAATCTCAGTTGGAGAACTAAGGAGACGGTCCCTGGCAATTCCTGTGATTGAATGCAGAACTCGATTTTACTTCGCAACGTTCCGGCTGGCTGTCGGCGTGTCCCGAGGAAGTTGCTTCTTTGCCTCGGTTACCGCAAAACGTCTGCACGCGCGCGCCAATGCCCGACTGATAAGGACATAAGCGAGGCTAAATTCGTTCCCGAACCATATCCTGAACAGGATGCCGGAATCCCGAACAACGTTGCGGACGGCCGGAAATCAGAAAAATTGCCTCCACTGGGTCGCAAGCGCGTTTTCACCGACGCGACGCGACACGACGCGACGTCCTGCCCCCGGGAACACCTTCGGTGGAAATATTACCAGAGCCACACTTTTTACTCGTTCGCGAATGGCCCCGGGCAAAGTAGTCGCGCCTCGAGGACCTGCTGTAATTATTTCTAACGATACCGTGTGTTTCGAGACGACGGGCTCGTGCAAGAAAGCTGCATTTTAATTCGGAACTGTGTACATCATTGAAAATGCAGGGGTTCGTATAATATAATTTATTATTAACACTTTGAATGTCTCTGAGATATTCCGTTGAAAAAGTACTTGATGTCGTTATTACCGGACTGCGGAGTTTACGCGTTTCTAACAAAAATGGATGCGACAAATACCAAACTGTGAAGACATAGATTAATTCGTAATTGTAATAAAATATTATAATTTATTTCTAGAGTGCGGACGTTTCTGCAATTTTTCATTTTTGCAGGCAAGTTTCAAGAAAGTGGGAACAAATAGAATCTTGTTTTCAGTGGTAGTAGCTGTTGGAATACAACGATAATACAAGTAAGAGACTTAGGTATAAGGGTACATCTTAGGTATAAGGCGTAAGGGGCGGTTGTACTCAGGGATGGAAGGGCCCAGGCGTGGGCATAAAGTCGGGGCCGTCGTTAGTCCCGTAGAAGCAGCTAGCCTGAGCACATCGCAACACTGTACGGGTCATTAAGCATAAGATACGCGGAAACACTGTGGCGTTATTTAAACTAACCTATTTACATTAGTAATAAAGTATATAAGGTATAAAGTGTAGTTTAAAGACATTTCCAACAGCAGCCTCTATAAATCTGTGGGATTTTATGTTCTAGCATTTTTTAAACATTTTTAGATGCCATGAGTGCGTAAAGATCGGCAGTCTAATTATTTCAACCGGTTACGGGGAGTCAAAATGTCACAGCTTTCCAAACTGTAAATACATCATCAACACTTAATGACCATGATCGAGCTAAAAAATATTCCACAGTCGTTACGGTGACGTAGAAATAAAAACGCAAACGGGTGAGCGCGGCGGTGTTAATGGAGTCCACATTCGCAACAATTACACCGACATAAATCACGCCGAATAAATGATAAAAATAGACGCGAATGCCCATCGTTCCCACACAGTCAGCGGTAGGAATCTTCAGCCCGTTGCAAAATAAAAATCGCCGCATTACGAGGTTGATAGAGACATTCTCGGCCAGCGGATTCGCGTGTCGGCGAGATTAAACCGGCGCGTACGAATGATAGGAAAAGGTTAACGATTGGAAACCGAGTCGGCCGGGGTTGGCGCGGCGCGGCGCGACTCGTGTATCAATCATTCGCGTCACGTCTACGATCCACGACAGAATAAAATTATATGCCGGCGGTATGCACTTTTCTCCTGGTTTTCCGATTGAATCCGCGTTTTTCAGGCAACACGCCGGCACAAGTGTCGTCCGATAGTCCTGGCAATTTATCTTAATAGCGTTGCGCGTTATTTATGTACCATTTAGTGGCGCATACGTTGTGAAAGAATTCCCCACGGTGCGGTGTGGTGCCACCGCGGTGTCGCGTATGATGAACAAGTTCTCTCCCCGGTGTGTATATTAAGTGGTTCTCCTAATGAAGTTTCGTAGCGTAATAACAATAATAATAATAATAACAATAATAATAATAATAATAGCACCACTTTATTGCGCGGTCAGTCATTAGCAGAAAACAGACGGAGAAAAACGGTTTATCTCACGCGCACGCTCGCTCTCGCGGAGCAAAAGCAAATGCGGAGAGTTGGCCATTATCGGCGTCCCGACGCAAGAAACCGGCAAACGAGCTCTCTCTCTGTCGGCCGTGCCTTTTTTTCGCAATATCTGTCGGCTCGCGCAAATAATACACCACCAGCCTTCCTATCCGTCCCCTCTCCCATCACCCTCGCCGCGATCCCTCTCTCGGTTACTGTGAATTATGAAGCCCTTCTCGGTATCGATGTTAATCGGCAGCAATAATGCCTCGGACGTCGCCGGGTCCGCGTACAAATTGAAACGAACCATTGATTGGCAAACACGTATCGCACAAAGCGCGCCCCGGTACTTTCGCGATCGACGCGTTAATTGACGGACCGCGACCGTTACCGATTCATACGCGTCCAATCTCTCTTTGCGCTCGGCCCCGTTCTTTCTGTTAATTGCGTTCCGAATTTCTGCCGGTTATTTATTTAAACCGCGAGCCCCACCGACACGACTGTGCCGATTATATAAATTTCGGACCACTCGCGGGGAAGATCCCGCCACCTATCCGTTCAATCCAGAGCGCGGAACAATAATGATGCGTTCATTTTTACGCTTATCGAGCACGTCGTCGCAAAACAGGTGACAATATCTGTCGCATTCCAATTATCACCGGGATCGTTCTGATGTAATTTTCGTATTGAAGAAATCCCATACGGGCAATCCTAATTTTAAGCAAACATTCAAATAAATTCAATGAGTCATGCTTTAGGACGACGTGTCCTGAGGTTGGGAGGCACACTTTCCTCTTTGTATCCCAAAGGGTTGACAGCCCAGCCGAATGACTTCGGCATCGCATAACCAAACACATGGCGCGTCCTCGCATTTTCACTAGCCGCAATCAAGGTTCGCCTCTTTTCTATCGCCGCTTATTACGAGGTCACGTTCCACTTAGTTATTAATTCCCGATCGGGCCTCTCGTCGACATTATCGCCGGGTGCGTCCCACCTCGGGAGTTACGAAAGGGTTTTAATTTATTGAACGATCACCGGGATAGGCTAGAGACGATACCGGCGCGGCAGCCATTCCGTATATCGTCGAGAAAACGAAAAATCGCTAACAGATGATCCCGACGTCGCCGTTCCTCCCGTGTAATCTGTTAAAACGTCCCGCCCGTTAATTGGTACGTCGCGATCCGCTAGCTTAAACGAGGAAGACCGCGCGCGCCGCTGCGATAGCGATACAAAACGATTAGTCCCGCCGGGATCGGAGCACACTTTTCCCATCGTGCCCGGTGTACCGATACCAACGAGCAGATACCTAGCCGATGTTTAACTTGCCAGGCCGTCGATTAAGCGCATCCTGTATCCCCGCGAGCGCCCTTGACTTCGGGAGCAGTGAAAGTCTGCGACAGGGCTCCTCTCTCGTCGCCGCTTATGAATGACTGTCGCGCCCCCACTTCTTTTTCTTATTCCTGCCCGGCCATTGGCCGACCTGGCCGATTCCCAATACCAACGCCATCGCGTACGCTCAACTTTCCCGTTGACATCAGAGTTCAGCTCGAGATGATCGCCTTGGTAGCTTGTTCGGATAGCAGACAGACTCTTCCGAGCAACATCACCGAACTGTTGATTACCGATTTTGATACTGAAAATAAAGGATGTCTCAAAATGACCTGACATCTCAAATTACGCGCCGTTTTTTTATGTGGCGATCATAGAGTACTAGTCTTTGACAACTGGCATCAGGAAGTATTGCGGTTTAGTCGTCGGAGAATTACACGATCGAGCAACGCATAGAAATTGTGAAAGTTCACTACAAAAATGGTGAAAATTTCGCAGAGACGAAACTGCGGACAAAACAATGGAATTATTGCAGACGACGTTTTATGGTCGTGTTATCTTGCGCCGCCGCGATGTCAATTGGCCATCACGATCATGCGATTTGACGCCACTGGACTTTTTTCTTCGGGGTTTTCTGAAAGGAAAAGTGTATGCCAATGATCCACAGACCATTCCGCAGCTGAAGCAAGCAATTGGACGCACAATTAGTGAAATTAGTCCGCAATTATGCTAAAATGTTATTGAAAATTTCGTCAAAAGAGTGAACCTTTGCAAACAGGGACTGCTATTTATCGTATATAAATTTCTTAAATAAATAATACGTTTTATTGATAAATGAAAATATCAGGTCATTTTGAGACACCCTTTATTAGGTGTGCAAATAAGTTCACCTGAAAGAGCGTTCGTTTGTTTTTAAGAAGAATCGTGATGAGCGCACTAAGAGTTTCCAGTCCTATGCATCAAATTCAAGCAATATGGCGTGCGAGAAGCATCATTTGCGTCACTGCTTACTCTTTGCATTCCAGCTTAGGAAATCAGCTGTTGAAGCTACTGAAATGGTTTGTACGGCACTGAGAGAGAACGCTGTATCTTACATAACATGCAAGAAGTGGTACCAAAGATTTAAAGCCGGACATTTTAATTGATCCAAAAATGTCTTGATAACTTCGTAACCAACAAACAGCCGTCATTCTTCAGGGATGGAATTTATAATTTACTTTTGAGACGTAATAAAATCTTGAATTTAGAAAAAAAGGGGAATGAACTTACTTGAACATTAATATTTGCACGTGTTTTTTTTTTATCAACGGGAAAACAGATTTGGGGATGAAATGACCAAGTGGCGGTTCGCAAAGCTTTCGAAAATTATTTGAACTTCAGGAATAATTTGATGAAAGCGGAATAAAATCATCGACGACGTCACAATTAGGGAGGCGACGGAACCAAAACGAGAATGTTCGAATAGCAGCGTACAATGATATTCCATCGTCGAAAGTCTTATTCGCTTATTCGCGAGGGTTATAAGCAAGCGGTGAAGAGGGCAGAGGGTCGGATGGGAAGGGTGGGGGAGCAAGGCTCTGGGAAGGTGATCTATAGGTGGGCGAGAATATAGGAGAGGGTAGCCCATAGCGTGGCGCTATGTTGTGATGTAATTAGGTTGTCTGGAACACTCACGTCACGTCACACGGTGCGCTGCTAGGCGGACGGAGACATAATGCGCGTCTATACCCGAAGCCAAGGCTTCTGGTAGGTTCCTTCCTCGAGAGCGTTCCTCGAGACGAAACGACGACGAGAGAAGCTCGGGCTCGGCGTTTACGAGTCACCCATCTATCGCCGACCCGCCCTCCGACATCTATTCACCCGGCCTTCGTTCTCCGCGATTTCTGTTACCGCGAGCACTAATAATGTCGACAATAATTAGACCTCTTGTCCCAGTTCCGCCGCGTCTCGATGCCTCCGCTCCTTTCGCTTAGGCTAGACGGTGAAAGGGTCTGGGGATGCAAGCATTCGTCGCTCGATTCTATTAGCTGTGCAAATTAGTCCGGTGCCTTTTTTATCCGATCGTTAACTTTACTTTAAATTATATTATCTTACCGCTCTTGGTGCCACTTTTCAGCTTTTACACCCACCACCGCCGGTCGAATGACTGAAATTACAAAATTACTTACATGGAAATTGATTCGATACATTTTTTTTTATCAGCACATATTCAGATTAAAATTGCACAAAATCTAAATAAATAGAGCCTTGTCGTTTTTGTAAGGTAAAAAATTTTAATCGCTTTTAGTGCTCCGTAGGTTTAGTGTTAAAAATTCTCTCTTACATGCAATTGTAAGTAAATGCAACTAGATAAACTACGCTTTAATAAATTGCTCGATTCACTCCAAGGAAGAATTACTGAGTTCCAGCGCGACTTTTACGATTGAGAATAAGAATATTTATTCTCGAAAACATTCCGATCAGTGTCTGATAAATATCAGAAAATCCATTACGGGACTCCAGAATAAAGAAATTCAGTATCTCTTCGGAGCGGATAATGAAAAGATTTATAAATTAGAGAAGCCCGAGCCATTATCAACGGTGATGAAGTTAGATAAGCGTCGCTATCATCCTCCAATCAATTCATTAAACAGTTCGCTAAAGATCTCATTCTGGCCTCTCGCAGCAAGGATCTCGTTCGCTTTTCTATTTCCCCAGCTGCAGAGGAGGCCCATTAGGGGACTGGCCTAACTGGATCAGAGACAGTCGAAGATCATTATCCTGAAATAGATGAAACTAACGCTGAGGTTCTCGCGAGTAATCCGTGGTTTCTTTTTAACCAACGGTTTGCGTAGCGATCCGCGAGATCGCAGCGTCTAATTAGAAACACGGAATGCGCGACGGATCATAGGGTGCGGTAATTATGGTTTCTCCGGGACCTTAGACTTTTCCCGAAACATCTTTGTCGGCGATCGTTACCGTGAGTTCAGCGGGGGGGAAAAATCGAGCAAAGTGGGGCTAAGGAACTGTGACTAATAATGGAATCGGCGAGCGTATTACGCGTGTGCGCACGTTCGCATCGCGAAAGACTGCTTATGCAACGCGAATAAATACGGTGATTTTATGGCGGTGTAAAATACCGCAGGCGTTGGATTACGTCGACAACGATGCGCAAAAGGCCGAACGCGAAAGCCCGCAATCGTCACCGATAAATTTTAATTGTTCGCGAACGGTCTTAATTACGCCGCGGCCGACTCGTCCCCCGCGAAACACCGCGCCGACGATACAACCGGCCTCGTTAAAAAGTATCGAGCGTTGAATCGAACCGCCACTTAATTACCGAGGCGCATTATTAATTAACTCCGTGCGTCCCCCTGGCTGCCTCGACAGTTAATAAACACGGAATTAACGTCCGGGATCCGGGAATCATCGGAGGACCATCGACGAGCCTCTCGATACGTCTTCAATTAACGCGTGGGAGTTCATGGTCGTTCCTCTGGTAGGAGGTGCGTGAGAATTCCACTGTTCGTATTGACTGCAGGAGGATCTACAGGATTTTTGATCGATCAAATTAATTTAATTGATTTAACAGTTTGAAGTATTAACATTTTCGACTCAAAATTTATTAGTGGACTGCGGATCTTTATGCTTATAATATATAATGTGTTGTATTATTTATTTTAATTATCAAATAAAATATTATATAAAATATTATAAAAATTCATTTCACTCTTTAATAGTCTTTTTACGTTGAGAACAACAAGACAATGTTCTTGGATTTTTAAAATATTTTTCACTGTTTTATATTTCAGTTAATTTCTTTATAAATATTAAATATGAATGTTATGTCCTTCTTGTAAGATGAAATGAAATTTTACTCTTCTACAATCATTTTCAGCATCTCCGTTTTCGAATAGGAAATTGGTAAAGATAAATTTGCCAATTTTTACTTCGTCAAATAAATTACTTTAATTTAATAAAACTGTTGGGGTTGATGAGGAGACAGTGAAAGTGTTTCACAACGAGGTAAATCGTCCACTCAGTTCCTCCATCTCCACTTCTCACTTTCGTTGACCAGTTCAGCTACTCCGTTCGAAGACAATGTTCTCAAACTCTGGCCGAAAGCGAACCCCCCAGTAAATTCATCTTAGCAGTGGGCCGGGAACAATCGCAACAAACCCGGCCGTGTATCGGAACCGCATAAATTTCGCCGGGCGACGCGTAACATACTGCAGGAGTCACGCGACGTTGTCAGAAATCGTCGGGAACGTAGGGAACACGCGATAGTCCTGTACGTCTGTACACGTCGTCACGAGATTTCAAGAAAATCTGCGCTCCAAAAACAGCAACGGGGAACACGTAGCAGAGCGAGCGAACGATCGATCGATCGATCGATCCTCGATCCAATTCGATCGAGTCGTCCAGGTCGCTCGTATACGTACGTCGCATTCCAGGAGATCCGGCGGGCCGGTGTGCACGGAATATAATATGTAGCGCCGTAGTTAGACCGGCAAGAAATCGCGCGCCGCCTGCCATTCCTGAATCAGGCCGCACGGTAGCCGCGCACGTCCCGACAACTTGATTAATAGCCTTAATTAAGATATTTAATTGGTTTTATTTTTATTTGCCGACGCGACGGTACGCTGTACAGAACCAGGCGACGTCGCGACAGCGCCCGAAGGGTAGAGTCGAGGGGATCCGAGGCCCAGAAGGAAATCAGGTCCGAGAAACGCGTCATACTCGTTGCGGACGCGAGGATTACGACCGGCCGTACCCGACGACGCTCGTAACCTTAACGACCGGACCCGTACACCGGTCTCTACAACGATAATTAGTCAAATAGTTGTCGCCGCGGCGCACTCCACTGTCTCGATGCTACCTGTCTTCTGCCTCCACCGAGATCCTCCATCTCGGTGCACGGAACATCGCCAATCAACGAACTCCTCATTAACACTAGATCCATCGACCACTTTGCCAAATTGTCTAATCCCTCGATACAAACAGTACAGAAAATCGATGAAACAGCGTATATTCATTTGTAAAAATTCTTTCAATCGTTCAATGGTGTTAAGCCAAATCACTAAGGATTTCATTTATTTGTAAAACAGATAATTCTTCACGATTCTTCTGTAATAGCGGATTCAATTTGAAGTTACATTATACATATAGTCCCCGATTACAACATGAAAACATTTCAGTTTTCAAGATCAAACTTCTCTGAAGCAATTGCATAAAACATGAGTCGAATAGAAATTCATTCATTTCTCTATTAACTTTACGAAATGGAGGAAATGTAGTAGTATTTTGAAGTCCTTTTTGAAGTTTCTACTATTTTATACACCATGATTAGCACAATTTAATATATATTTGACAAAATTATAAGGACATGAAGGATATACTACTGTGAAAAACGTTGAAAATGTTGAGAACTTCTCGAGGGATTCTTCGGGGATACTAATTCAATTGCTGGGGCTTCGAGATTATGGTATCATTCTACCGCCTGGTTTTGACATCTTGATTTTCGCGGTAACGACTTGTTCAATATATCAGGAGTTACCACTGTCTATACTGTCTTGGTTCTTGAGAGCATAAGGTGCATCGGTATGGCAAACGAGGACGCAGGAATGTGTAGAAATGTTATCAAGATTGGCGCCTCCAGCCTTTAGCCGATCAGCTAGAACTAATTGATGAGGTATAACGAAGACAATGTGATGAGTGAAGACATTACGGTCGTTGGGCAATCGGTGATTGGTATTGGCGATCGATTATTGAAGCCTCGGCGAGTTAATATGCTAGCTGCGTGGTGAAGTAAGCTTCCCTCTAAAGGATAGAGCGTCGGAACCGAAGCTTAGTACACGCGAAATTAAGATTTATGGCGGTTGTTTGTGATCGAATAGGACTCTTCAAACGTGTCTGTTCGTTGCACGCTGTTTCTACTTGCTGCGGCTATTCCAGCAATTGACTGTGACAATCTATAATTTATTTTCTGTTCGACAGCCAGAAAATACAAATTAGTAAAGCCTGATTCTTGGATGCAGAATCTTGACGGGCTGTTGGTTATAGTAATCGTTCAGCCCGTCATTAGATGCGAGTTCAGTGTTTAGGGTGTCAATCTTATTGCCTGTCTCGTCGGTCCCTCGTCGGTTTTATTCGAGTCTATTCTTTGGAAGAAGAGATTTCAGATACGCTGACAGTCACAATAGCAGACCGTGCTACTCTAAACATTCAAATGTATGCAATCTCGACTGATTATGGTCGGGAAGGCAGCTACTATGCGTTGAAGACTACTACTACCGGTGTATGGAAGATGTCTATTTTATTGTCTGTATATTTTATTTACTATCGACTTTACAATATATGTCGTAGAATTATCGTTGGAATTATTAATATTCTCTTTCCGGAATTTACCGAGTTTTATTTAACTGTTCACGATATAGAGTTTGTGCAAAACTTGAGTAAACATTATCTCGTAATTTTTGTAAGGCAGTATAAAATAGACACTATTACTGCCCGAAACTTGTAATGTTAAAAACATTAAGCATAATATCGTATTAATGTTGAAGTTTAAGATCAGTAGTAAAGGTCAGCATTGCACAGACAGTGACTAATAGATATATAGTCTCTCCGATATAGATATACATGCAGAACGCATGCTCCAAGCATGCACTATACTCAAGGTACAAGTCTAGTCATGCAAGTTCTTCGAGGTGTGTTCTTCAGTTATTTTAATTCCAGCAGAATTCTCGTTCAAAGTTTGAAAGAGACTCATAATAAAGATTACACATAAAGTATGCTAAATATGTATGAATAATGAATAAACCGAGAATTAAGATTGCATGGCGATATGCATAAAAATCGCCTATTCTTTCGGTTATCAATGACAAAATAATCACTTACCCTAAGAATATGTCTGGATGCATACCAAAAACAGTACACCCAGCTGGGAACATGTTAATCAGAAGAAAACCAGCATACATTCATCGAACACGACATCGCTACCACAATTTAAATTTCCTTTCGTCCGATACAAACCCAAGCAACTAACAACAGCGTTAAAAAGCTGTTTCTTCGCAAAACATCTACTATACATACGCGAATAATCCTGAACATCTACCTTCACTCTCGTTGAAAACAAGACCATCCACAGAACACGGCCTCCGTGCGGTAATAACTCACTGATTTTTCAATGAAATTTTTCAACGGACAAAATTAATCGCGTCGCGGTACGTATCGGCGACCTCGATATCCCGCCGCGACGCGCCGTGAGCCATCCACATTCTGTAAAATAAAAACTCATGCTCATTCAGGGCAGACTCCAATTGTAACTATTATCAAATCATTATGGATCTTCGAATTCATGGCGAGTTTTCCTGCGAGAATTTTTAAACATTTCGGAGGGAATATAGATACACTGATCTAAAGTATTAGAGACATGTTTTTTTTTCTCGACAACTGTCGGTTGTGGTGGGGTGAAAACAACCCTCTGGAGATGAAGAGTACATTCTCTTGACTATCTTGAGAACTGAAATAGCAGAACGAAAAACTTGTTTTCAAAAAAAAAATTCGATATGACCTTCAGAGAACGACTCATCTCAAGGTCAAATAAACATCAATAAAATATCTTCTTTTCTACAACATACAACTTTGACGTGAAAACTGCACTTATATCATTCATATTTATGCAAACATACATCAGATACATTGTAGACGAATTTCGATGATTCGAAATTTTTTTCATTAACGCCAGAATTTCTTCAGATCTTTCAAAAAAATTTCATCGAGAAATTTTGTTTGCATACTTCCTTATTCAGGTACACGTTTACCATACAAATCTAGTGCAATCTGAATAAATTCAATCTCGTTATTATTATAACGGAGCATCAGTCTCGTTTAGGGTAATTCCAGTGTTGAAATGCAATAAATTGTCAGATTATATGACAGTCGGCAAAGCGAGCATTGTCGAGCAAGACAATCCACCACGCGGTGGAACGTTTCTACGATTCTGGGGTGGTTGATCTTGAAAAGGGAGCAGCGTGATAAACCCCGCGGCCATTGTCTGCGGCCAGCGTCAGACAATACGGGCAATCACGTATGAAGGAATCGGTGATTGTTTCGTTTTCGTCGTCGCGTGTAGAAGGAGAGGGTTGTTAGGTTAGGCTGCGGAGAGCAACCTGCGAGCAGGAGACGAAGAGGAGGAGAGAGGAGAGAAGGGAAAGAGGTGGAGACACTCCTCGTGTTTGCCGGCACACGTACGACGGCCCCACGAAAGTACACTTGGACACGGATGGACGTGGTTTCGGGATTGGAGCCGGCAAGTTGTAGTCGGCCGATGCCGGGCGCCGCGACGCCGAGTGTGGAGAGGAGGCGACGCGCGCGTCCGAGCCGGGGGATGCTCTCAGAATGGAACAATCAGCCGAGAATCAAGCGACCGCTTGTTCCATATGCAGGGTAGACGGACCGACGTGTTTACTCTCCATCTCTCTGTCTCGCTCGCTCGCTCTCCAAGTGGACGAACAATACACCGCGCGACAATTATTGCAATTATCGCCCCGAAACTCCCGGCACTACCGAGAGACCGAGAACCGAAAGGATACCCTGTTTCACGTCAAGGCGAGCTATTTCCATGTAAATGCTCTGGACGTGCTCGCGAACCGAGTCGACTCGAGTCGCTATCCGCAAGACTCTCCCGTGTTGGCGCCCGGTGACTGTTGCGAGATGAATCAAAGCGTTGTCTAGCGATATGCAAATTTTGGGATGGCTGGCGGATGCGGGAGAACCTTCGTTTTGAGGGTTTGTAGTATTTCAGGGGGTTGTTCGGGGGATCGAGGGTAGAAAGGGTGGAGGGAGTTGCGTTAATGAGATAATTAACGGGTCCATGTGTGTGTGTGTGTGAATTGCAATTTATTATTTTATTGGTTTCTATGAAAGATTGCTTCACAAAATGACTATTCCTGGTGGCGCAGAAAAATTATACAATTTTTTAGTACTGCTAATCACCCTGTAAATATTTTTACTTTTCGAGGTACATACCTGACAATAATTCATGAGATCGTAAGAATGCAAACAGGTGACAAATTATGGAATGCGAAAGAGTCCTAATGCTAAGGGCACTAGGAATGAGAAAAGCGCAACTTGAAGGGTCGTATAAATGCGACAAAATCCAGGGAACCTTAAGAGTTCAAGAACTTTGGAGGACCACGATTCTAAAGGTCACTATAAAAACCCGGTACTCGAAGATCTGCGAGAATGTAAAAGGGTCACGATTCCGAGGTTACAAAGGAAGTTACAGTTCTCTCTAAGGGTCATGAGAATGCGGGAGTCTACAATTCGAGTAGTCGCGCGGAAGTCCAATAAATTATTCCCACTTTACAGCTCTACCTTGTAAATCAATCTTACACGTCCCCTGAAGTGTTGCATAAACGTTGTACGCGCAGTATAACGTAACCACAATCTATCCTCCGAATGTGCAACCATAATCGATCGGCAACAGAGTCCTCGGCATTGACCGATCCCGAAGACCTCAGCGTTATTTCGGTTCCCGGGGGAGCAAAGAAACTTCTGCAACCTTTGTTCGTTTACGGTCAGGGTCGTGTCGTGGTCCGAGGTGAGCGGGTCGCTTGTGTACCTCTTTCGCGGAATAAAGAAAAGCGAGACGGGTAGCAAGCACTAGCAGTCGCGGCAGTCGCAGCAGTAACAGCAGCAGCAGCATCGGGCACAATCGTTGCCCAATTAACTCCGTCGTCGGAGGGCTTCTGGTAACCGCAACAATAACCGTCGTGGAGGGTCGACGGGCACCCTCGAGGTGCGAGGGCGAGGCGACGACGGATGAGAAGCCCCCGACGACAAAGTCTCACGGGGGTGGTTGTTGGAGGGCGGACGAGAGAAACACAGACACGACACTTCATCAGTTCCACCGGCAACTGCCGGCATTGTCATTTATATGCGCGATACGTGCTGCGCCCTTTGTGACTTTTTCTCCGGCTCCTCCATCCTCCTCCGTCCCACCACCACCGCTGTCTCTCTCCCTCTCTCTTTTTCTCTCTTTCCTCGCAGTTCTTCCGGAACGTCCCTAACCATCGTTAGTCGCGATCGCGTGCGTACAACATTACACGCGGAACCACCAACGACGAACTCCGGCGTCCTCTTTAGAAATTTGTTTCTTTGTCTCGGGACGCGCTCTTTTTCTTCCCTCTGTCCGTTGTCATTGCCATCGTTTTCGTCGTCGACGGTTCTTGCCATCGCACCGACGCGACGCGACGCGACGCGACGGGATGGTGTTGGTGGCCGTTTCGAGGCACACAACGCCCCGATGCGAAGCGTAATCCCGACGGAGAGAAAAGAAAAAAAGAAAGAAGAAGAACCCAGCTAACAGACGAAGCCGTGACCCCCCGACGACGATGGATGCTCCTCGACAATGCCGGGTATTCGTGGTACGGAGAGCACACCGTCGCGCATCGGCTTAGAGAACTCCCGGAATGGCGCGAACGAGCGCGCCCCGTTCATTTGCTACCGATCGCGACAGACGGCTGCCGCTTTTTTCGAACTCGGTCAGACCTTTTCCCGGCGCCCCCGAGCGAATCCTGACTCGCCAACGTTGTCTCCTGACTGGCAACCGAGGCCTGATTCGAGGGCTTTATTTTTCGGCGACAGGGACGACGGTGAATGTGTGCTTCGCGTTTCGAGAATCGTAGAAATGGTTTTCTTTTATTTTGCAGGAATTGTCACTCTTTCCGCCCTTTTTACAGTTTCACAATTTACGAGGCCCGGGACCATTTATTATTTTAGTTATTAATTTTTTAAAATATAATAGGTACTCATAAAGGTACCCCCTCTTATATTAATCTTTTTGTTTGTTTTCAAGGCAATTCGTTTAATTTGACTGGTAAAAATTGAGTACAGAAGTGACGATTTTCATACGATTGTTCAAAATACACCCAGACGACGCTGAGTGATCAAAGTGGTAGAAATAATGAAGGTAAATATTACGTTAAGGGGTGGCACCGCGGATGACCTTGACCTTGGCATATGTTGTCAAGGACAACATTTTGAACAACTTTTCTCTATACATTGCTCACGCTTAGTTTCCAAGATAATTACAAAAACCCTTTTAACTTTTTAATAAAAGAAAATAACTTTTTAATATAAAATGAGCGATGGTTATGCACTCAAGATGGTGTTAGGTCTTCCAATTTCACAGAATGTATTCGATAACATACAAATTGACAAATTGGTAGCATCGGTATATTTTTGTTCATAACTATTTAATCAAAAACAAGCAACGGTTAAAACCTCTTGGGGACTAATTAGAAGGGTGACCTTGAAAACAGACATCAATACAGTATATCGTTTTAGCCTTCAATATTTAAAATAACTGCTATATTTTGATAACTTCTTTTGTTTATAACTTTTTAATAAACAACGAGCTCCGGCTAAAACCTCTTGGGGGTTACTCACAAAGGTGATCTTGACAACGTATGCCAAGATCCAGGTCATCCGAGGTACCTCCCCTAAACATAATATTTAAAATGGCTGATTAAAAAGTCTCCAAATTCGCCATACACGGTTACAATCGTTAACAATAATCATTAACAATGTTACATTAATATCGTCAACCTATGGTAATCAAATGTCTGTTCTAGAACGTAAGCAACCGGAGCATGAAATGCAAGATATACATTCAATCAGCCTCTCAAGCAAGAGAAAAGTCGATCATCCATAAAAATCTCGCAGTAAAATCGTTTCGCCGCCGTAGTGAATTCCATAAAGAAGTATATTCAGTTTTCCGGATGCCAGAATGGGAACGGTGAAACTTCCATTACGGTCCATTCAAATCCCCGATAACGCGGGGCAATAGTCACGTCACGGCGATCAATACTACGCGCCCTTTCATTGATTCGAACGTAATTACATTTACTTGGGCGTTTTCGCCCAGAAACCTAGTGACATTGACGTTCACCTTCGGGCTATTCATCTATCGCCTACCCCACACTGCCGGGGCACCCTCTCGTAAGTGAAGTCAATGAAACTGACCTTTCTCATGTAAATGCGCCGGTGATTGGCAGCGAGCGTCCCGCGCCTCGGCGAATTAAAGCTTTAAAGATAACCCGGGACGTGAAGTGCATTCTGCGACACGCTGCGCCGAGAAAACCGTTTCAATCTCGAAGGAATTTTTCGTAGATCCGCTGGGACGGAATTAGAACGAAATGTGCAACGCGTACTAAGGAAATTGCGAATTGCATTCTGCGACACGCTGCGAAAAGTATCTTCGATCTCGAGCGAATCTTTGCAGATTGACATTGAAGTAGGAAGAGAAAAATGTATAGAATGCGTGCTGTTATTCCTAAAGTAATTTTTCAATTAATTTTTAATAAAATTGTGTGGCACACTGGGACAATTTTGTTCGGTCACGAATTTTTTCAGATTCGTTGAAACATTAGAGTAGAAACAGAGAAAAAGGATAGAATGCGTGCTGTTATTTCTAAAGTAATCGTTCAATTAATTTTTAATAAAATTTTGTGGCTCATTGGGAAAATTTTCTTCGACCGCGAGCGAATTTTTGCAGATTCGCTGAGACATCAGAGTAGAAACAGGCAAAAAGGAAAGAATGCTGTCACCCCTAAAGTAATTTTTAATAATTTTTTGTGGCACGCTGGGAAAATGTTGTTCGATCGCGAGCGAATTTTTGCAGACATGACTCGCTGAGACATTAGGATAAGAACAGAAAAAGGAATGAATCCGTCCTGTCATCCATAAAATAATTTCTCCATTGGTTTTTAATAAAATTTTATTTATCTTTAGAATAATTTTTTATTATAACTTTTGACACTGAAAATTGCAACGGGCATTCCGCGACGTCCTGGGAAAACCATGGTTTCTCCCAGTCGCGAGGGAATTTTCGTAGATTCGCCGAGACATTAGAATAGGAACAGAAAAAAAATGAAAGAATACCTTGAAAATTGTGTGATCCCGATGGGATTGATACCGCCGTTTAATATTATGCGCCGTCTAATTACGAGATTGTATGCTAATTCATTTTGATTTTGAATATAGTAGAGTAACTGTTCAACGCGATGAATTTTTTCTCTGGTGAGCTGCTCTCATGTTATTCGGTTAATGAGTCCGTCCTTATCTCCGGTTTATTTCATTTCCATCCTTCTTATTATGTGCTGTATGGTGCCTCTATGTTTATTCATTGTATATATTTCGTAACATTCTTTCTGCCGTTCGCGTACGCATTAATTTACTCGATTAATTTAATATGTACGTGATAAACAGCCATTCCGAAAGGATATTCCGAAGCGTACATCACGAATTAAGAGGTATTATAGCGTAAACGGTGGAACGTTTCAGCATTTATTTAAAGAATACGATTCGAGTTATTTCACTGACATTTCAGGTATGTGTTTACACGTGTTTGAAGTAATCGTGTGAATTTGTATGGGATGTTCAATTGAACATTGCGGGAAGAATGAAACCTGAAAGAATAAATTGCGTTAATGAAATTAATTTTGACGAACGATGTTGACGTTGCTTCGACACAATTTTGTTCACGAGCATTTTCCTTAAAAATCGTCGAGTTAAAATTGCTTTTTATTTCATACTTCCACGTCTGTCGATTTTCCTTCTCGCGTTACAAAAACAAAGAAACAACCAGGAATGTTCAGTGTAGTGTATTTTCCGCATTTTACGACATTGTATCAAATATTTTAATAAGCCTAAACGTCAGGAAACATTTCTCGCGGTGAAAGCATCGCGATTTTCCGGTGTGCACGAGCAGGAAGCAATTCCGATGCGGAAATCGGCGATAGAATTTCATCAGAAAAATAATAACGCGCTCGAGACGGTTTCCACCGGGCTTCTTAATTACGTTTGCGCATTATCCGCCGTTCAAACTCGCATTATTCACTTTTCGGTGGCCAATTATTCAAATTGCCGATCTCTCGAGCCAGTCGCCGAGGCGAATAATACAATTACGCAATAAAAGAGCATCGCTTAGGCGATTCGTGTTCGTTAAACAGGCTGGTTAAACGTCGACAAAAGGAGAAATGGCAGGGCGCGATAAGAACGATCGATAGCAGCCACTTCCGTTTCGCAGAATTGCAATTAATCACAGTTATCCGTCGCGTTTGCATACCGATAACGATCGGCACGGTTTTACTCGGTGATGGGAAGAAGAGCGTGTCGCGGCCTATTATAGCCGAACACCTGTCCCCTCAATACCGCAATCAAAAATTCAGGCCCGAGGGGAAGGAATTCCACCTAGAGTGCACCGATCCCTCAATGCACCGCGATGCACCGCGATGCACCGCGTTGCACCGTGTGACGAGTGAAAGAGTGGCGGAATTGCGAACCACTTAGGAGAAAATTTAATGAAATATTTTATTGGAGAGGTAACGATTTCTTTATTGTTTATGTTCGAAGACAAGTCATCTATTGGTGTATCAGTGCAGTTAATTTTAATAAAATTTGAGATGTAAAATTATCGTTTGCAAAGTTTGAAGACTGATATAATAAATATCAAAAGCATAAATCTTGTTATACAGGGTGTCCCAAAATTCCTTCAACTCCCGGAAATGGAAGGTTTATGAGGTGATTTGAAACAACATTTTCCTTTGGAAAAATGGCCGACGCGCCTTCGTTTGGGAGTTATCAACGAAAAACACGGACCAATCAGAGCGCAGCTATAGTAAATAGATTTCGGCTCGGCAAGAGATCCCGCTGAGCGTCGCGTTGCCGTTGGACGAGCCAGAGTCTGTCCGCTGTAGTCGCGCTCTGATTGGTCCGTGTTTTTTGTTGATAACTCGCAAACAAAGCCATGGCGGCCATTTATGCAAAGGAAAATGTTGCTTCAAATCACACTTGGAACCTACCACTTCCGGCAGGTGAAGGAATTTCGGGACTATTTTCTAGAAAAATTGAGCCAAATATCAGAGACTAGACAAGATTAGATATGCAGCGATAAGTATTAAACAAATTTTGAAGCTTTCTTATCAACAATAAATTGGAGGATTCAGGAAAAATGATTCCTATTTAAATCCGCGTTTCTTCCCGAGTATTTTCAAGTATCACAACCCATGAACACCGAACGTCTCAGTTTTCGGGCTTGTGTCAGACTGCGCCGCTGCACCTTGTTGCATCGCGCGCATTCACGCACAGGATCGCACACGAGAGCGTGCGCAACCAGAGGCCGTTAATACCTGCGCGGCACGCAACCGACCAACCAACCAGCCAACCAACCAACCAACCAGAAAGCCAGCCAACCAGCCACACGGACACTGTGTCCGACTGCGCATTGTTCTCCGGGGAGGCGCTCCCGCTAATTGCGCATTGTATACCATTGTTGCTCTCAGCCGGTTAACTCCTATCGACCTGCTATCTTTATATAAAGTAACACAAAACAACGTAATTAATTACCAGTCTTCCAGGCATTGTTAGACGATAAATAACGCGCGGCGGAGCCTACGTCCAATTAAAATATTCAGCAAGACAAACAACAATGGGACGACCCTCGGCCGCGCGCCGCGTCGGCGCGGAGTGAACGAGGCGAATATGTTGCCGACCATCTTCCCCGCTCTTCTTGCCGCCCTTTTTCTGCACGATGATCGCGGACGATTCCCTTTCCTTTGCTCGTTTGCTAGGCGACAAGCGGATCCAGCTGGAATGCCTCCGAGATCTGATTTCTGCGATAACCAAGGTGAAAATCATTTTTGGAAGAGCTGCTTTCTATCAACAACTAGTGTCTATGGCCAGCCGTTTTTTTTTTTTAAGGACCTAGTTCCTATGACCAACTAGCTTCTTTAAAGAGCTAGTTTCTATGACCAGTTAGTTGTTTTCAGGAGCTAGCTTGTATGGACAGCTAGTTCCTTTGAAGAGCTAGTTCCTATGACCAGCTAGTTTCCTTCAGGAGCTAGTTCCTATGAACAGCTAGTTTCTTTCAAGAGCTAGTTCTTATGACCTGTTATTTCCTTTCAGGATCTAGTTCCCATGACCAGTTATTTTAAAGAGTTAGTTCCTATGACCAGCTAGTTACTTTTAAGGAGCTGGTTCCTATGACCAGTTCGTTTTTTTCAGGAGCTAGCTTCTATGGACAGCTAGTTCCTTTGAAGAGCTAGTTCCTATGACCAGCTAGTTTCCTTCAGGAGCTAGTTCCTATGACCAGCTAGATTCTTTCAGGAGCTAGTTCCTATGACCACCAATTTTCTTTCAGGATCTAGTTCCCGTGAGTTAGTTCCTATGACCAGGTAGTTACTTTTAAGGGGCTGGTTCCTATGAACAGCTATTTTCTTTCAGGATCTAGTTCCCGTGACTAGCTAGTTCCTATGACCAGCTAGTTACTTTTAAGGAGCTGGTTCCTATGACCAGTTACTTTAAAGAGTTAGTTCCTATGACCAGCTAGTTACTTTTAAGGAGCTGGTTCCTATGACAAGCTAGCTCCTTTAAAGAGCTAGTTCCCATGACCAGCTAGTTTCCTTCAGGAGCTAGTTCCCATGACCAGCTAGTTTCTTTCAGGAGCTAGTTCCTATGACCAGCTATTTTCTTTCAGGATCTAGTTCCCGTGACTAGCTAGTTCCTTTAAAGAGTTAGTTCCTATGACCAGCTAGTTACTTCTAAGGAGCTGGTTCCTAGAACCAACTAGTTTCTTTCAGGAGCTAGTTACTTATAACCAATTTTTTTTTTTACTCATTCTAATGACCTCCAACGAACCTCCTCCTAGCATATACAACGAATAGCAAATTTCAGTACAGTGTACGGAGATTTTTCTGACCGACAGTAAGCGCTGATCATAGTAACCTCGATTCTTGCTAAATTCGGCGATACACGAAAAATCGCTAACACAATTAATTTCCGATTACTCTGGCTCGACCGCAGATATCAGAGTAACAGGTAACCGGCGCGCAGGAGCCCGTGGCAGCGCAACAGCTCTCTGAGATAGTCCGTGATTTCCGTTGTGTCGCGTTCCATGCAGTCATCAGTCACCTCGGCGCGTTATGAAATATCACCGTGGGCCCGTCGGGACAGGTGTGCTACCTGGTCCGGTCGCACGACGTAGTCGGCTATAGTCGGCTCTGAAACGTATACCGAGCGGCCCGTCACGGTAGCCGGGAGGTGCGGAAGATATTTGTATTCGAAATCGCCGGGCGAGCATACCGGCCTGTCAAAATAGGATCGGGCCCCCCGGGAGTTGCGCAACCGATCGTCCGATCGGATCCAGTTGGAGCACAAGATAGATCAGAGATAGAGAGCACAGTCGTCGTCCTCGTCGTCGTCGCTTATCGGTACGATTCGAGTTTCACTCGCACCGGTCAAAACGACGAATAAAAATCTACCTAGCCGAGGCGATACGTTGCATTAGAAAGTGGCAACCGGCGCGGGCAACCTGTAATCAAGACGTCTAGGCGAGAAGCACGGGGACGCCTGGAAAAGTCGCCGGCCCGACCTGGAATCGGCTTCCCTGTCAGCCAATTATTATTAAAGACTCGTGTACCATGGACAACTAACAATGCGCCGTTTCCTACGGACCGATTTCCGCTCCCGTCCTGTCATGCTACCGGATCGGCCGGCCTGTGGTTCCTTCTCGTCAACGTGCCGCGGATAATTCAATAGGTCTCGATGTTCCCAGCAATCTAAATTACGGTCGCGATACTATACTGAACGCTCTGCTCGTTCCACTTGTATCCATCGGGGACACAATGGTCGTTCGATTGCTTTCTACCGGGCGCGCGTAACGATCTCTTCTGTCCGGATCGGTTTCCACTGTGCTCCCGATCCAGGAATTTAGCGACCTTTTGTTTGGGAAGACAATTTTTTCTAATCGGCGCCCATTGAATCTGATGCGAAAGGCCTGTGGACAGCGAATGAATTAATGAAATTGAATAAGCGTTTCAGTCGGTATGAACATTTCAAGTTCGTTGTTTGGAATGTAATACGATTCGTTTGGGGAAATTGGTTCTCATCGAGCTGTATCCTGATGTTTTATATTTTAGAATGTGGAGATTTATGCAGAATAAAAGTTCTTTGAAATTGAGGCGGTACAATCGTTTCCAGAATTGCAAGGTTCCGGGATGCGCGCTCTCGTTCCTCAATAGTACAAAAATCGGGTTTTTCAGTAGTCAAAAACGCTGAATATCGATCTAGGTCGCTGTCGCCCTCAAATGTCCTATTTTTTCGTTTACGAGGCGTGGTTTGCATTATTCGACAGCATGTAGCTATGAAGATTGCTACATACGCGATTGTATGCTTCCGAATAATGCAAATTACGCTGCCGAATAATGGAAGCTGCGCCTCGTAAACGAAAAAATAGGACTTTTGAGGACGATAGCAGCCTAGATCGATCTAGCGTTTTTTAACTACTGAAAACCCCCATTTTTCTATTATCGAGGGATGAGAACGCTTGTCCCGCACTCTTTCAATCCTGGAAAAACTAATCCACTTCCTTAATAGTATTTTGATTTTCCTTAGGCATTAAGTGTTCCTCTAGTAGCCGAAACTAAGTGTGTATTCTGCTTGCGTAAAACTGTTAGTGATATAGTGGGAACGAAATCAGCATGTACAGGATGTTTTAGTGTTAATGGCGTAATCGAGGAGGGGCTGATACTATGTGAAAAAGTAAGGCGAGAATGTGAGATAATGCTTTTTTATATGGGGCTTTGTTTTCGTTCACACGGGCTGTTGAACAGCGAACGGCTGGCGTGTGTCTGTTCATGACTTGCCACTTCTACTTAAATATATGTTCTTGGTTTATGATCAAAATTTTCTTTTAGTTAATTTTTTTTTTTAAACTGTTCTAATAAAATTTTTTTATAAAAATATATATTGAAAGCATAAACGCAACATCATAAAATATCGTAGAAAGCTTCAGTGATTGACGTAAATGTCAAACAAACATTCAAGTAATTCTCAGCTGTAAATAATAATCGATTACCTATTAAACAGTCACCGATAAGAAATGTGTTAATGATCAACTTCAAAGGCTATTTTGCGAAAATTGAACGAGAGTAAACATAAAAATGAAGTTGTCGAATATTTTCTTTTCACCCGTGCGTCACTTGCTCGTTACCATGCCGAATACGATGCTAAAGAGAAACTGACATCCACTCCGTCATAAAACAAGATTGACCATTGGTGAAAATTCCGGGACAGTGTCAGGAGTGGAACTATAATACGGGGGTCCGGAAGGGGGCCCAAAATTTTTTCATTTATTATCTTGTAATTATATAAGTTGTTTTTTATGTAATAGAAGTTTTCTTTCTTTATATAATGTAAATTGTTTTTTTCTCTGGGGGCCCAAAATTATATAGTATGTAATCATGGACATTATCGATTTATATTCAACTATCGACTAGTTACTATTGAGTAGTGACATACTATCGACTTTTAGTGGATTTAGTCTACAGTTTTCAGTCGTCTCGATGTTCGACGTTCAACACCGTTGATGAAACCTTAGATCATATAAACTTATAGATACGGCTCAGTTTCCAAAGATGAATAAGCTTCTTTTTGTTAAATTCAGTTGATATTTCTAGCCCTGCAGTTCTATCACTGCACAAATCAGTCGATAATTCAGTAAAATAGTCGATTGAAAATAGTAATCCCCACCACTGCAAAATTCAGTCGATAGATCAGTAAAACTAGTAGAATGGAAACAGTAAATATCGACTAAGTCGATAGTGCCTATCACTAACAGTCTTTCCTAGGTCTGGTGCGACAGAGCCTTTCAATTTTTTTCTGTAACGCTATCTCATAATGAATAAACGCATTATGAAGTTTGACATTTCAACAAAGACCATGTACAACTTCAAGACGCTAGCACCTCTAACGTCATTAGCTTTTACATGTGACAACGCTTTCTTAGCGAAAAAACAATACGGAGCAAGGGGCCTGGTCCCACGATAATGCACCAGCGCAAAAATCCAAGATTGTACACGATTTTTTGGCCAGAAAAGATATCAGTGCTCGAACACCCCGCGTATTCGCTTGATTTAGCTCCGTGCGATTTTTGGCTATTTCCAAAACTAAAATTGGCAATGAAAGGAAGCCGTTACGACACTATTCAGGACATGCAAAGAGCTGCGATTTTACAGGCGATTCCGAAAAAGAAATATAATGACTGCGTTCAAAAATGTTTAAACCGCTCCCAGCATTGTACCGATTCAGGAGTATACTTGGAATAAAAAAATATGAAAGCATCAAATAATTCTATTCTCACTTTCTTTCGGTACTAGTCGCACCAGACCTAGGACAGACCGTGCATATTTTGCGGTAGGTATATAGTGCGCCGGTTTTACAACCGACTTTAGGTTTTATTTGAGGGACTGGTGGCCGCGAGTAGGCAGCGGTTAGGATGGTTGAGAAAGAACGTGACAAACCGTTCGCGAAAGAAAGACGCAATGGTGGAGCGCGTCCATCGGGCAGAGCGGCGTTATAGTCGTCCTTTCGTTCTGTCGCCCGAATTACGTCGCCGTCGGTAATAACAGGCTGCGTTTAGCCGCAATTATAGCGGCCATTAAGCTCACATTTATCTATAATCACCGTTTCCCGTCTAAACTGGCATCTATCGGCGGCTCCGGGCCGTGTGTGGGGCTCTCGTATCCGAACGCGTGACGCTACGCGACGCGACGGTTGTCTAACAGCGCGCGCGCGCGCGCGATCGTTCGCGTGGCCGTTCGCCTCGCGAGCGCACGTTCGAACGCACACCTAAAAACGACAACGGTGTGTGTTCGGTGGGCATTAAATACCTAAACATTCCAGCCGGCTGATTACTTTACAACCGGCAATAAAACACCGACAATTACGCACTGTCACGATCAACGACAATGGACGACTCAATGGCGGGAGAGCGCCGCGCGCGTTGCGTCGGATGAAGAGATCCAGCGATATGATCTCGCGAAGTTTCTCGGCGATCATAAACGCTCTCGCTCTGGCCCCCATAGAGAAACCCTTTCTGTCCCCCACGAACGGGCCCCGGGCCCGCGGGCCCTAGCGCGCTCGCGCGAGAGAGAGCACGAGTGGCAACCATGAGGTTCGACCAGAGCGCAGCGCCGCGACCGCGGCCGGGGCATCATAAGTCTCGCGCAATTATAGTTTCCGTATTTTCTTAAGCAGCCGGAGAGGATCGGCCGGTAATGAATCACGCGGACAGTATAATGCGTACATGCGCGCGCATTGTAATGCACGGTGTAAAAACCCGTACACGCAGAAAGTGTACACGCGTGTGCAAGGGGCTTTAAAGTTTTGCGGCCGTTGCTGCCGGCAATAAATAACCCGGGACCAGACGAGCGGAGTAACTCGGAACGAACGGGGATAGACGGGAGGGAGAGGGAGCTAGGGGATGCTGCGTCGAGGAGAAGAGGAGAGGACAGGAGCAGAAGAAATCGAATGAAACCTGGAAGACGCGGGAAGGAGGGGCATAGGTACCGCGGGGAAGAACCGAAGGAAGAAGGGACGGCAAGAACGGAGTTAGGACGAGGAACAGGGGCGGACAGGGAGCTGGACATCGAGGGAGGGAGGCCTGTACACGAGGAAGAGGATTGCATTATGCTGCGCACGGTTTTCTGATCGCCAGACTGCGGATATTTGCGCAAAATTTTGCTGCATCTGTTTTGCAACGAGATACTCGATGCAAATCGAGATTGGTTTCCTCCTTGAATCATTCTAACAAGTTAATGCTAATGTACCGATACGCTTAAATCCCTCTTGTGGTCTACCGATCGCTCGATGTACTGCAAAAGTGACAGAACTCGAAACAACATGCTCGTCGATATAACTATTCGCGCAACCCTTGAAAGGTGATAACTTCTTTAATCCCTTGCAAATATAGTAACGAGTCAGACTTTTAATAAGCGCCTCGACCACCTTTGCCTACCGTCACTTTACAATTTACGTATTTAACGGAAGAGAATGCACCCTTGAAAATCCGTCGGAATATTAAAAAACAAAAACAATTGTAATAATGAAGATAACAAGTAGACAGCGGATTTTATGCATTTATGACAAAAATGGGCAGGCGTAATTTAAAACAATAAAAACATCAGAAGAATTTAAAAATACTGTTATGTTAGTTTCAACCTATTAACCCTTTGCACTCGGACCTATTTTAACAGGAAAATTAAACATTTCCTCCGACCTAAAACAATTCCATTCTACATGTGATTTTTTTTCATTTTCTGAATATGCAATTGATATAATACAATACTTAAATGTTTAGTAATTGATTAGATACCAACATATTTAAATAATGTAAACAATATTTTGAATAATGGTATAGCAATTTATAGTGGCGACTGAGGCTCGCCTCTCGAGTGCAAAGTGTTAATTAAGACGTATTAAGAAATAAAATAAATCTCTATTTCACTCCGGTTTGTCGCAGTTTAGGTAGAAAATTTTGATTTCGCATAAATATCTGCTGATAATAAGTGGGAATGAATGAATGTGTGATTATACTTGCGTGTACTGGCATCGAATTTTGGCCCGCTGGATTCGCCTTCGCTGTGGCATCGTAGGTAAACGGTCCAGAGCGACGCTGGTCCCTGAAAGACGGCCGTGGTCGTTAGAGCGTGCGAGAATGCAGCGTCTTGTTTTCTCGAAGGCAATTTCTTGCTGATAAGTCGCTGGCGAGACCCGCCACGCGGCTGGTCGGTGGGTACGCGTATGTATACCCGCACGAGAGACCCGACTGAGAAACCATCAGAAAAGCATCTCCCGGTTCCCGGGGACCGGTTACGGGAAAACGAATCGGCCCGCGTCCGTCTGAACGATTGCCTGCAATTACTCCGGCCGTCCGCGTCTGCCTGTTCCTGATAACCGTGGATTGCGCAACCGCGAAAACCCACCGCGCTACGAATCGGTTCTGTCACCCGGCTATGCTCCCAGGGTATGCTAATGCAACTGGCTCTGCTCGCTGGTGGCGGTGCTGCTGCATCGCCAGGAATTCGTGGCTCGCTTTAAATTACTTTCTCGCTGATCGCTTGATAGACTCCACGCACATTAGGATTGATTGGAAAGCGTTCGCGCAGCAGGAAATCTTTGCCGCGCGGCGCGTGTTCTTTCTTCGCCGATGATTGGGTCTGCTTCCCGATCGTCTCCTGCTACCGCCACCTTAGAAACTATCAGCGAAATTTCATTTTGCGCGGCTGTTAACCCCGTCCTCTTTCGATGTCAACCTTTTAGATTCGAAATCGTCGGAATCATGTCTGGAGTATTTACTACGGAGAATCGATGGTCCACATTCGAGAGACAATAAATAAAATTAGGAAATTTTAAGTAAATGCAGTGGATTTTCCATTACGGCCGAAATTCACTGAGGGTGAAATCGACTATTTTTCGATTTCGGAAACTGTAAGGAATAGGGAAAAAGTTCACAAAAGTTGTGCCTGTTAATGAGGGCTATCATCTGGTAAAACGTTTATACATTATTTATATAAAAAATGGAAAAGTAAACGAATATGCAAAGTTTGACTTCAGCCTCGTAAAGTGAAATACTTACGTGTAATTACGTTTTAATTCGAGAAGTTTCATAATTTTTGGAATTCTCGGGTTCGGGATCATTCCTCGATCGAACGCTAAAATTTCACCGAACAAACGCAACAAACACGGATCGCCTGGCAACAAACTTTTGCTGAGGCCAGGCCATTGTTAAAAATGCGGACAAACTGGATTGTTCAAATTCGCCTTTTAAGTCTCGGTTCTGGGAATAGTTGTCCGATTCTCGGAGCAGCCTGCGAACGGTCGAGTGGCAGCAGTATATGGCGATGATGAGTGAGGTCCACGACAATGCTCGTCTCGCTCTTTCCCTGTATCTAATTACACAGGCTTAACGACGTGTACCCGGACGAAGCAACAATGTAAAGTCCGGGGCGGACCGCAATCCTCGTCCGGAGTCCGTAACGTTCGCAGAAATCAGCTGGATCCCGCAAGAAGCGATCTACTTCTGTTTCAATAGTATCTGTTGGCGATCGACAAGAAGTTGGTAGAATGTATGATCGTTACAGTGATACAATATCGAGGACTCGTAGGCCAGTTCCTAATGAAGCGAACTATCCCGCCGCTCCACGGTTTGCGTAACGTCCGCGTGCAATCCACGCAGGCCTCAAACCTATATCCCCGAAGCCATCTTTACTGTTCACGATCTTGCATCCTTCTGCTTGCTCTTCGCCAACCTGATAGCTGGTTATCGTGATCATCATTTACTACGCCGGGGATCACACGTGTCTTTAGCGATCGCTGCCTCCTTCGTCTCCGCTTGATCTACAATAACTGTCGGTCGAACTTCTTCCCTGAACGCATATCTTAGACCTGGATTCTACCGTAGTTCCACATGGAGTCTACTACAGTTGTTTTCTTCGCGAGATTCTCCGGCTAAGCGTACAACCCTTGGGGAAAAGTATTCGATCACATTTAAAAATCACATCATTTATTTAAAATTGAACCAAACAGTTGAGACTTTTTGTTGGAACAAATAGTTCGCTAAATATAAAATTTTGAGAAAATTGCTATAAGTCGGAGTTGCGAATAAAAAAATAAAAGCCGATTTTTCAACAATTTGAAAAATCTTACTTTAGTTATTTTACAATTATTGAAATTATGAAGTAGATTACATACATGGAAATCGACTCGACAAATTTTTTTTCTCCAAGCACATATTCCGATAAAAATTGCTCAAAATCTAAACAAATGGAGCCTTCCACATGGTTCAATTTTAACACTAAACCTACCAAGCACTGAAAGCGATAAAAATGCAGTAACTTACAAAAATGACAAAGCTCTACTTATTTACATTTTGTGCATTTTTTAACAAAATATTTGCTTGGATAAAGAAATTCATCCACTCAATTTCCATGTAAGCAACTTCATATTTTTTATAATTGTAAAATGAAAAATATAAAAGGGGTCATGTGACGCCTCGTGGTACGTTTAGTGTTAAGAGAATTATGTGATTCCAAACAAAAGAGTTTTATCATAGAATTAGCATTTTTCCACGCCGCTCCACTAGTGTCGAAGTGTGCTTCACCGCTATCCTCTTGGTCGCTAGCGGTGAGCGATCAAAGCAGTGTCTGCACGCGATGCATTTGAGGCTTCTCCGAGGCTGAAAACCAAGATTCATCGTCATCAGTTCCCGAAGCACATTGCAGACCGCGAAAAGTCGCTATCGCAAGCAGATTAGCGAAAGGCAAGTGGCGAATCCGTGCCAATTAATAAACGCGAGGCGAGATCCTGGCATAAGCTCGCTTTGATCCTATTCGTTCTCCAGGACGGTAGCATGATTCTCGAGGATCAGGGAGCCGAACGGCGGCGACACAGCCTCTCTCATCCGGGCACGATCTAGCCCGCGGATAAGTCGGAGAGCAGATCTCTCTCTGCGGCCAAGTTACGTGGTTGTAGGTACACGCACACGGTTGCTCACGCACCGTATCTGCCTGTCTATCCGATTCTTTCTTTCACTCGGCTCCTCTGTCCGTGCGCGTCCGTCTGGCCGAGTCATCAGCATTGCAGTCAGGTGCCGCTACTTGCACAACCCGGCGGATTCCATCTCGGGAGCCGGATGGAGGAGACCCGAGAGCAAGAGAGCGAACGAGCGAGCGGGTACACGGCTCTCGGACGACGAGCGTGTGTTTCACCGCACCGCGCACCGGTGCGGTGGTAGCGAAGCGGTTTCTATTTTCTGCCATCTCGGCATTCGCGCCAGGCCGATTTCATCGGGGCGGCCTCTAGCCCATGTCGATTTATAGTATCGCGGCCCATTAGAGATAATTGTTAGGGCACCGGCACCGCGCACCGAACACGACGTACACCTGGTTTTTTCCCCCGTGGGCCGGACGGCCGGCTCCGCGGACAACTGTGTGGCCTTCCGTGGACGAGAGTAAAAAAAAAAACTCATTGTTTCATACTTGATTAAATGCTGAAAGTTATTGTCAGAAACTTCGCAGTCTCTGATTGCCGCGGGAGAAGAACGAGACACTGGACTTGTGTACACCCAACAACGTATTACTGAAATAACGAAATGGGAGAGTGTCATCTTCGAGAACATTGGAAATATAGATGTCAACCAGCTTTATTATGTGTGAAATTTTTTCGTCCCATCACAATTAGTTTTGCCCATCTGCCACAGACACGGGCACCAACCAGTTGGAATGCCAGCCCCTGTGATTAAATTGTTGAAACAAAACGCGCTGCGTGCCACCGGCCGCGTTTCTTTCCCACCTTCCTCCGAAGGAGGCTGCTACTTTGTTGCGCTCGAGCGTCCACCCTGCCAGAGGATGACTGATGAACAGAAATATGCGAACACGGAAACGTAAAAAAGTTGTCCTGACCTTTAATGAAGTGGGGCATTGGTGAAGAGAACTTAGGCTTTGCCATTAATGGAGAGACAAAATACTTTATCTTTATTGCCTGTCATCGACACAAAAATATTTCAGTCTGTTCACCAGTTCAGCAATGTTTTCTAGTTTCTAACATATCCGAACGGTCACTTATAAAGCGATCGATCTTGATACTTCACTAATTTAACACATCCTCCACCAATAATTATTACAATAATATCTGATAACATTCGATTCTAGCTGATCGATTCTAGTTTCCAACATATCCGAACGGTCACGTATAAAGCGATCGATCTTGATACTTCACTAATATTAATTTAACACATCCTCCACCAGTAATTATTACAATAATATCTGATAACATTCGATTCTAGCTAATCTGCTAATTTCTTCCTAGATCATTATTCAAACGAAGTTTGTTCACTTTTTGCCACTGTCGACAATTAACAAGCGCGTATGCAAGCAATACATAATATAAAGCTATTCAACAGACAAGATGTCCACGAACAAAAGGATAAAGTCCAGAAACGTGTCTCGATCCTTCTCGATCAAACCGCGGTAATCCATAAAGTAGCGAGATCAGATAACCGTCACGAACAAACGCATAATGAATTTCCAGTTTCGCGTCCGCCGATCCGACGCGACGCATGCATACCGCATACTCTCTTCCGTAGCTTCGTTTTGCTATTATAACGCGAGGATCGGTTCAGCCCGGCGCACTCATAACACTGCGAAGCCGGCGAAGAACGCTCGGCCGTTTCTTCTTCGCCTCATTACGTATTCCTGATTGCGAGCATTCCTCCGATAAGCGAGAAAATGAGGAGCGCTGAAAGCGCGGTTCCACGGGCCCGGCTAATTCCATCGGATGAAACAGCCCAGGGATTTCCAGCCGCCCTCGTTCGCAATTTTTCTCGACCGGTTTTGTTCTCGGATACCTCTGGGAACGTCTCTTGCGAAAAAACACCGACCCGCGGACGGCTTTTCCTGCTCGGAACGTTAGTATAAACCTCCTCTCATTTTTTTACATTTTATTTTATTTTTCTTTAGTCATAGTTTCAAATGCAGATATCAAAATTTGATTTTTTTGTTTTAAGTAATTAACCATTTGACAAGGTTTTGGGATTGTACAGCAAAGTTTTTAAACAAATTAATATATATATATTTTTTGCAATTTCTATTAACATTCAACAAGAAAATGAATAAATATTGAACACGTTTAATAGGAGCATTTCATTCAGCAACAGTAATTATAATTAGACTATCAACTCTTTTGGATCTTTATACAAAATAGAAATATCCTTAGTCGATTGTACCAAGCAGAGATTATTTTTTGACAATAATTTTGATAAGTCGAAAACAGTGTACCGATATTCTTAAATTTTTCTAACGTCTTCACAGTTTTGTATTTGATCTATTCATTCTTGACAAAAATGCATGAAATCCACAGTCCAATTATGATAGTATAGAATCAGTATCGTCTTGTAAAATATGGAAGAACTTATTGTTACAAAAATAATTATATGAATATAATGTTGATTTTCATCGTGTGATGTACAAAATGACGAATGAGCCAACGCAGACACGAGAAGCTTCAAATGAATAAAATTTACTCCATCCTAGGTAAAAAGTTTTTGGCCAGATTCGTTCTGAGAAACGCCAAGAGCGTCGCCATCGATGGAAAACTACACTAGAGACGGATTTTCCGCGTTTAGAACGGTTTCGTGGAAGTCTCGCAATCTCTGGCTAGGTTCGTTTCGCTGTTGAATAACGGGAAGTCGTAATGCCGGTGTTATTTCGTTATCGTTTATTAGTTCTTGCGTTCGACACGGTTTCTCCCAGAATTAACGAGAATTTGTTGACGATCTCGATACAAGAGAGCACGCGCGCAGACGCTCGCCAATAAGAAATCCTATTTTACGATGATCGCGCATAGAGAGAACGTCTTCCCTCTCTCTCTCGCTCCCTCTCACACCCTCCCTCTTTTTCTCCTAGCTGTTTCTGCACCGGTTTCACCTCGTCTATCTTGAAACGGTCTCTCTCCCCGTCTCCATTCATTCTACTTATCTATTTATCTTCGCTTTTCGCTGCACCCCTTCTCCTCTCCGTGCCCCCCCTCCCCCCTCATTTTCATTATACACGTTCAAGGAATGTTTGCCCCGCGATGCTCTTTTTCCCCGCATTAGTTTATTACCAGTCAGGAAAATTATCTAAATTGCACCGGGAATTTATACGAACGCCATGCGTTACGAGGCGGGTTTTGCAGACGGCGGGGGTGAAGCACGGGGGCGAGGGGGGGGAGAGCCAGGCAAAACGAACAGAAAAATATCCACCGCCTCGGGAGAACGAGGAGACGTGGTTGACATTTCTTCGAAGAACTCCTGTCGGACCGGAACGCTCCTAGCACGGAATCTCGCGGAAAAGTGAATCGTCGTTGTCGTCATTAGGATTAATAAGCCGGACAGCAGGAACGGGATGGGTTGCGTAAGATTAATACCGGCGTCGACGACAACGTTATCTTGCCCCGGCGAAAACCTCGCAAAAAGAATCGCAAAAACCGCCACAAGAGGGAAGGACGATTCCAGCAGTCTTTTTGTCTTCGGAACGTAAACCCGACCGATCCTCTGGAGACTTTGTACGAACCTACAGAAAAATGCGACAAAAAGATTCTGCGAAGCAGAACGGAAGATTCTATTAATTTTTATTTTTCTTTCACGATTGTTCTGGGAAATCGAAAGATCGTGGAATAAGGGTTGACAACAGCGGGGTGCGACAGAAATAATTTTAACTCAATATTCTGTTTAGGATTTTATGAAAATTAAAACTTTTGTAAAAATTCAATTTGCCCTAGTCAAAAGTTAGGGTAACACTGTTGTTGAGAGGTTGTGTGAAAGTAATTATGAAGACGGTGGAAGAAATATATTTGAGCATAAGAGAAGACGTTGTGGGAGGTGTCTACGAGACGGCTGTACAATTAGAACTGATGCCCAAACGCGACGACGGCGGTACGTACCTTCATTCCTGAAGGGAGGACGGTATGCTATAAAAAGGAATCAGGTGTGTCCCAATATTCCTAGGACGTGGTGTTTTCCACAAAGCACAGTAAAAAGCCTAATGTTCTACTTTGACAATTGTTATCTGTACCGACATACCGAAACAATTCCATTAACCAGCGAAGATGAAGCCGGTATGACAAATGGTTCCCCCGATGCAGTAGGCAGAGCGATTTCGCTACCTGAACCACAGACTATCCTGAAGACTCTCACCGAGCCGAGCACACACGTCGTACTCATCAGTCACACGAGATTAACACGCCGCGAGACGCATAGGTTATTGCATCCTACGCAACACGGCCAAGTATTGCGTTCGTTCAGGATCCCTCTGTGTGGAAGCTGTTTATGTTCCCGGCTCTTCTGGAGACTCTTCTGTTCTCCGAATGGTGAACGCTCTCGACTATTTCGGGAACAAAAGTTAGCGGCAAGCTTACGAAACGGTCTCCGCACGGCTCCCCCCTGTCAGAACAACAAGTTCTATGGAGAACCATGGACCCCGTCATCTGGAAGGTATCTGTTATACGCGTGGCCCGCGGTGAGAATCTTCCAGGACGATTCGGCGGAGGTTCTAAGTATCTCGTACATGTTAACATCAACTTCCTGAGTCTACGTTCTTCTGAGCTACGTTCCGCAATAGAGAGATGACAATTACCGCACGTTCATCAGAAATCAGAAATAGTTGCACAATAATTGTACATTTGTCGTCTTAAACAGATTCGTTTAACGCTTTTGCAGAAAAGTTTTCTCTTTTACCAGCATATTGGTGACACTTTTCTGAATAAAACGACACCAGACACTACGCACTTTAGATCACAGTTACTCGTGTAATTCGTGAAAGAATAGAACCTCTATTATCCGAATTGAATGTAGCCAACTACAGTTTGATTCCAGCAGCACTCTGCGATGGAATCAAACCATATAACAATACTTCGTTATGTATATACAGAACGCAGCATTGGTTCGGATAATCGAGGTTCTGCTAAACCGTGTATCAAACAAGCGAATACGCTTCGAACGATGTCGTGTTTGCACTCATTTTAATCAGAAAAATGTCAGGAATATGTTAGCAAATGTTTCATAGCAAAATATTTATTCCTATCGGAATTGAGAACGTGTGGTCCCTGTCTCGAACGAAACCCGTCGAACAGTTCCGCAGCTTGTTCGACGCCCGAACAAAAGCCGGAACGTAGAAAAAGAAAAGAAGAAGAAAGACGGAAGCGTTTAGCGCAGTGTTTACCAGGATGAATCCGGGAGGAGGAAACATGGAGTGCATCACTCGTCGCGCGAATAGACGGCGCATTTTCGGCCTGCCGAATCCTCTGGCACAAGGATGCTCTGGGAAAGAGGCAAAGCAAAGGCAGCCCACGGAAGGGAGTAGTATCAATCAGTCGTCGCCCCTTTACTACCGAGACTCTGGCTGGCTGCGAACCGTAAACCGGCCAGTTTAAGAGAATTGTTACGCTAAGATCGCCACATGGCTCCCGTGCACGCTACAGCCACTCCGCGCCTGGTCTTTTGAAGTGCCACGCCGGGAAAATAGGAAAGCGCCGCTTTCTATGGCCACTTGAATATTACTGTCAGCCCGGCCGGACGACTACCAGAACAACACCGTGAACGCTGGCTCCGATGTTTCACAATTAGTACTCCGTCTACTCGAGAGACCAGCGGATGCTGGCCGATTTTTCGGTTTTGTTGCCGGGTCAATCGTTCGAGTTGCTCGAAGGGAATTTTAACACGCGTTGCGTTATATAATTTCGTTCTCGAGTCATCATTGCGACACTCTTCGATTCTATCAAGTACCAAAATGGACGAACATTTTTAATGACATCAGAATTTTAGAAAATCTAACGACTAGAAAACCTCTTCTAAATTCCAGTGTCAAGTTAGATTTATAATTTAAGTTAATTTCACAGCTACTGATATTTAATGACAAATCTAACTACAATAATGAAAAATGTACAAATCTAACTACAATAAGGTATGTCCTAGCTAGAGAAGAGCTAACGATAAAGAGGTTGCGGTAGCTCGAACACAAAGCAGCACGGGTACTGTGTACGCCATAATGCAGTCTTGGACATTACACTCTCCAATTTATGGACTCAATATTGAAGTACGGTACTTCGCAACGAGGTTCGATTATTCGTGTATCCCACGGGTCGGGTTCAAGTACAACAGGTTATCTATAGGGTGGGATGAAATTCCAAGTAGAATTTTACATATGACATAAATCAGTTTTTTGAAGTAGTTCAATTTTTTTTCTGGCACATATTTTGTGCGACGATCTGTCAGATTGATGATACGATCAAGAAACTTTTAATTTATTGGTGGAATATGTTGATTAGGGTAAGGCTTACCTTGATCGACAAATTTGAACCAATACGCTCGAACCTAACATTACTATTTTAACCCCTTGCCTTACAATATGTTATTAATTTCCTTTAAACTGAAATAAAATTCTACTTTGATTTTGTTGATGTACAGCTATTGGAGAATATATAGGCATACAATAGATATAAATTTTTATTGAACTTTTTGTTAACTCCGTAAAACTCCGTTCACAAATAATTACACATTGCGTATATTATTATAATAAGTTTATTTGAACAGTTAACAAAACGAATATAAAAGAAAAGAACTAACACGTGGTGTCACGTCGATTGCTCGGTCAGAACTGGGCAGAGACATCGATCGAGATTAAACAATTGAATCGCCAAATCGCAGGGCGTCTTCCCATTGCAAAAGCTTAAATTTCAACAATTTTCTCCTTTTTTAGGAAATTACGAAAAAGTTCTGATCACTGAAACCGTAAAATAAATCGTATGGCAAGAGGTTAAATTGCACCTACTAATATTTGTGATAAATGCATAAATTCCACAGTCTGATAATCTCTGTAGCTGGCCGGGGGACACCATTACAGAGCGAAAAAGAGTTTTGTTCTTTCTGTCGCTCGGGAAAACGTGTTCGACCGGCGCGGCGGTGCAACGCCGGTGCAACGGCGCGGGATTCACATGCAACGAGGCGGCGTTGCATCACTGGACTCGCCGCGGCCTTATACGTTTCTTTGGCTGGCCGGTGGCTTCCTACATCGTCGTGATAACGTGCTTATAAGGCCCGATCTTCGAGAAACCAGGCCCAGGCCAACGGATCCGTGCGGCGGCGCGTCGCTTTCCAGGATTGCTACAATTGTAACTTCCGATTTCTTTGCGCCCGGCTCCCGTCTGTGTCTTATGGAAACCCGTCCACGGAGATGGACGGGACGCGGCCCCGGAGACGCAGCCGGATGCTTTTGTAAAAGTAAACGCACGCGGACGCACCTGTACCGGGATAACCTTAACCGTAATGCCGGACGAAAACCGCGGACGCGCAGGAATCCAGGCGAGAGAAAAGCCTCGCACATTGTTAAGATAATGAGTGCAGGCTACAGACTAAGCCAGGAAACCGCTCTTGGTTGCAGATGCTGGGTTTGCGTGAGGTTTGACTGAGATTTAGTCCGAGATTTCACTCAAGGGTTTTTCCGAGTTTGAATTATACTGTTTGAAATATACTGGGTGCCGTAGGAGTTGGTCACCGTGATATTTCTGTTGTTTCAGCCAGATGATTGCTATTCAGGAATTGATGGATATATAAAGAATTTTGGAAAATTCCCCTTTTTTATTACAATAGAAATTACTCTTTTTTAAATTGCACCATGTATATTCCTTTATTGCTTTCCTAATTAATTGGCGTAGCTGCGAGCAATGTTTCAAATAATTGATCAGTAGACTGAGGATATTTATGCAATTTTAAATTTTTGTAGACAAATTTTAAGCAAGTGGTATTGAATAAAAGCCTATTTTCTTTGGTAATAGCATTTGTAGATCCGGAATAAATAAAAATTGTTCAAAAATTCTGTCGAATTTGATACCCACGCATTTTTTGAAAATTTCTATGAATCGTGAATGCATAAAGAGCCGCAGTCTATTGATCAGATATCCCTTAGAACAGAAAAACACATTTTTAAAAAATTGTAGTAAGAGAATTTTTAATAAACTAAGCGAATTGATTAGTTTACTAGATGACGAGTTTAAAGAATCGTTAGAGAACTGCAGTTGGTGAGAATCGCAAAAGAAATAGTAAAAGTTAAATTTTTAGGAAATTGCAATTGATTAGAATCGAAAGGAAAAGTAAACATTAAATTTTACAATTTTTAAATCTGATAGTACCACAAAAATTGATACAACATTAAATTGAAATAATATTGATAGGGAACCTTCCACCATCGCCAGACGCACCCCTAAAAAATGTAACTTTGTTCGCGACATTTTTTCCATAAAATCGAAAACCAGTTGCCGTGTCTTGTTACCATTTTCAGTAATTTCTCAGCCGAACACGTTTTCCCGAGCGACAGAAAGAACAAAACTCTTTTTCGCCCCGTAATGGCGTCCCCTCGGCCGAACGACAGAGATTACCGGATCCGCACGCGTACAGCTTACATTCGACGCTTCCTTAATGAACCATGCGAATCATATAAATCATGCGAAACTCGCGAATCAATTACGAATTTTTCCCATCTCCGGTGATATAATGAACACCTTCTACACAGGTCTCCTCGCTATCGCCTGCCCGGTGCGCCAGCTGATATATCATTTTCCGTGTAATTGACGCGGATAAAGCCGGCGATACAAAAAGGAGCGATGCAAATTTTTCGTCCTGCGCCGCTATTAAGTCTTTAGAACCAGATATTTAAGAACGGAAACAGGAGAGTGCGCTCAGATACGAATGATTAATATGTATTCCTGTTAGGACGCTCTCCGGGGAAAAGAAAGCATCGTTTACAATAAGTTTTGCATCTAAATGATACCTTGGAAGAGTACTTAGGTGAATTATTCGCGGAGATAGTGTGGAGATAGTATTTTATCTCGTGAAAGTGCACTCTGGGAAAAAAATAAATGAATGTTTATTGGGTTGTATTTTCTGGCGTGCATGGAAATTGCTTTTTTCGGTCCGGAAGCAGCCGTGATAAAGAAAATTGTGTATTCTTAAAGCGTTCGAAGCATAATTCATGATTCGTCTTATTCTCGACTTATTAACACTAGATTTATGGAGCACTTATATTACTTTGTAAAAACTTATTACGATTATTAAAACTTCTTTCATGACTATAATTTACTAGGCAAGAAAGAAAGTTTATATTTATTGCATACCCACGTGTGCTCAGAATGGCTAAACATTGACTACAATAAAATAGAAAATTAATAACATTCAACAGATTCTGTTCAAAGTCTTCATCACTGACTTGATATCACAATGCAAGGGATTACTGTAACAAATAAATAAATAAATTTTTCTGTCTACACATTTCTGTATTTCATCGACTCAGTCAATTTACAAGACTGCGGAATTTTGTGCAAAATAAAAATTGTTTGCAACAACTGCTACAAACGCGGGTCATTAAAAAATTTCTTTCATTCTTCCATAACGTTCGCAATTAATTCTTCCATGAGCTGCAATTAATACATTGACGTTTTAAAACTTTTTTAATCTGTCTACAGTTTCAAATTACAACGACTCGTTTTTGTCATAAATGCATAAAATTCGCAGTCCACTAGTCGCCAAAATGAAGGTGGTAATTTCAACAATAAAACACTTTGCACGTTTCTGTTGTAGCAAATGGGGATCGGTATTATTCCCGAACACTTGATTCCGAGGTTTCCCATCGCTTTGCTACGAGTGGCTTCGTGGACAGAGCGTTTCGACAGGTTTACGAGGGTGGAACGATATTTTTCACAAGGCAAAATGGACGGATGAGTCGCGTGTTCTTTCGGACGCTTGCATACGAAACGATTCGGCCATCCTTGCCACGCCAGTGCCTCCTAGAAAACAAACACACGCGGGATCCCCGTTTATACATACGGCAGGGTTCGAGGCCGGCCGAGGCACATCAAATATCCATACAAAAAGTAGGCAGGCACTGTTTAAACGTCCACAAAGCAAACTAAATAATGTTAAATAGCGGGGCGTCGTGGCCTCTGCTCACCGTGTTTGTTATAACATTTACTTTGGTGCGCCACTGTTAGCCGGGTTTACTGGCGGCCGTAGAAATCTGTCTGCCATATATCCTTAACTTAACTCTTCACGGCTCCTCGACAGTGGAATAACTCTGTCGTGGAAAGCCCGAGGACCCGAGTCTCTCATTGCCTTTTGCAAAACAGAGAGCAAGCTCCATTCACAAATATTGTTGCTGCGATCGCAATCGCGCGAACGCTCGTTCAGTAAGCCATCGATGAGTTGCGGACTCAATTTTGCAATGGATGTCGGTGATGAATTTACTCAAAAAGTCTAGAAAAGTATATTTTTATCACCTCCTCAAAATCTGCTTCACGAAATGTGCTCTCGAAATTTCGAAAATTCGCAAGTAGATTGAAGAAAACTGTAAATAAATAAAATCTGAAGCTCTGTTCGAATGTGTGACTTAAGACTGGAAACTACGTGGGAAATAGAGTAAAATGTACAGGATCTATTGAGAATAATTAGGAAATGAAATTATGTATTTCTGCGTGGGTATGGTTAATTGGAAATTACGTTACGGATATGGCTCGTAATTCTCTATTTTTCTTGGGCAACGCGTCCCGCCTCTTTCCGCGGCGTTCGCGAAAAATTCGAGCCACCTTGTTTAGTTTAATAATATACCGGTTATTGCGATTACTGTCGGTTGACTACAGGTTGCTGCCACCACCGTTACTCGTATGACATTTCGATCGGAGACGTATTACCCGGCAGAGCTGCCGACTCTTGGAGAAACGCTTAATGTATACAATGATTCCGAACTTGTTTCGCTACTGTGGCACGTTAATTGCATACTTGCTGAATCCATCACCTATTGCATCGTTCTTTAGCTAAACGTGAAAAATCCAGATCTGAATTACTTTATAAAAATAAGGAAGAAGTTGGGAGACTCACGGTGGTTCCGAGAAGTGTTATAATTTCGTAAAAAAGGACTAACATAAGAGAAACCAAAGCCTCGATCTGTTAACAAAAATAACAGAAACCACAGACCAAATTCAGAGAAAATGAACTGTTCAAAGCACCAGAATATTAGGCAATATTTAAAAGCAATAAAGAAACATTACTGAAATTTTTTAACATTATAAACATTTTCTACCAGGCCTAAAGTATGCAGTGAAATGAAGAAAAATTAACAAAAATTCTGTTGATGCGCACATTGCTACTCATAGGCACGGAAACATTGGTGCAGACAATATTAGCGAAACTTTCGTTGGTTACTGTACCCCACGGTAATATCAGCAAGTGACTGAAACAAATATCCATATAATTAGTTTCGACTTTGTACCACAGAGTAAACTAACCACGCTGCACCGGCTCTCGAGAGTCCAGTCTCCGGTCGGTTTCGCAACGGTCGATTTTTCTCGATCTTAATAACAAATACTCGACAGTGTGCCAATAGTATATCGCGAATATTACGCGGATCCGAGGGAGACTGGCGAGCAGGAATTACGGCTAATGAAATTAGTCTCGTATACGCAGACAGGTAGCCGCGATATCGGATTCGATATTATTAGACGGAAATAAGTAATCCGTTATATTACGGAGCACAGTATCAATTAACAAATTCACCGTAGCGCTTGATTTACCGTTAATTATGCCGATCGGTGCCCCGTGGAGAAATCCGATAATGGGGTGTTGTATTCTGCCTACACATTTTATTGGCACTGTGTCATTACATTTCTGCGCTATCTTGTTTCAATGACTTTTCATTCCTGTCCTAGTTGAATATCATTTCTGACAGAAACTGCAAGTATGGAGAAGTAGATGAAATTATACTTTTATCATGTTGGCAGTAATGCAGTTTACAGTTCTTTCTATAACTCTTTTATTACTCGATCTTTATGCAAAATAAAAATATATTAATTGCATGACGCAGGAGCTACATTGCCATTTGCTTTTCTTTACAATTTTAGTGAGTCAAAAATGATGAAATAAAATTTTTAAAGAATTAAAAAATTTTATTTTATCATTTTCGACTCACTAAAATTGTAAAGAATAAAATTTTTAAATTTTGAATTCTTTAAAAAATTCATTTGATTCACTGATTTTGATCAAATTTTATTCCTTCGCGATACAGTATAACATATAAACTACGTATAAACTACACATACGAAAAATAATAACCATGTAAAGTATATTATTATTTTATTGATTATATTTTGTGTCGTCAATCATGGGCGATTGAAAAGTGTCATTTTGAACTAGTAGAATTTCGAGCGAACGACAATCAAATTTAGGGGAATGCGAGAGGGCGAGGTGAGCGTGGGAGGAAAGGGGGGTTTAGGATATGACGTTGGCCCGCGGTGTGCTGTTACATAAACACGTTTTCATTACAGGGATGCGGGCCGCGACTACAATAAGATATATTGAAACGTGATACGCCGTATCGTAAATATTCCGGGTGTGATTTAAGCGGGAGACCGGCGCGGGAGAGTTGAGAATCCTTGCCGTACGTCACAACCATTTGTCTCCGGCGTCTCCAGGTATACGAGCTTTCTATCTTGATTTCTATGCTCGGACAACGAGTCGCGGGTCTCTTACAACGAAACACGCCTCGTCGCGGCCGCTCCACCCAGAAAAGGCTCCCTTTGCTTTGCGTGCCACGAAGTCGCGTGTAATTTAATACGCGTGTAAATCTTCCTGGGCTGCGCCGCCGCTCCGCGCGTTCTTTCCCTCCACCGAGAGAGAAAAATATATCGCTATCGTTCGAAATCGGACGATTACACTGACTTTCCCAGGCTCAGCGATCATGCGAATCGCTGACGCAAATTTCCGAACCGGCCCCGTTCTCTCCATCTGTCAAAGCTGTGCAGTGTTAACGTTGAACCTGCCGTAGACAGGTGGAATGACAAATATGATATAAATAAAATGAGTAATGAAAAAACTATACTATCATTTTTTAAGAGAACCCTTGAGTTTTGACCGATGGTTTCTTTTGCGCTTTCTGTTCTCGCGATGAATAGGATACGATGCAATGAAAAACAAAAGTTTGATCTTTTGATCTTGAAATTCAAAATTATCCTGGACCACATAGTCAATAAAATTAATGTATGGTTTCATTGATACTCATAAACACAAAATATATTATACAAAGTTAATAGCAAGAGTAAATCGCATTTAAAAAATATCCCACGTTAAGAAATTGAACAAATAGCCCCGAGAACCTTCTCTTCGTGAGTTATTTCAGGAATAAACTTGTAACTACTCTAGAACATCCCTTAAGGTTCTGAAACATGCTTCGAGTGGTCCGTCGAGGTGTGACGATGTTAGGAGGCCGAACAGAGGCGGCCGTTAAAATATTTCCCATACCGAGCATTGTCTGCAGACAAGTTCCCGGCAGGTTGGACATTGTCAACGGTAACGAGCTCGAGATCGACGTGCGAGCCGTCGAAAACGGTCGCCCGCGCTCGTTACGCGGAAAGTCCGCGGCGGGAAAGGAAGCCGGCGTCTTCCGAATCGGTGAAGTTGAAAACGCGGCAAGAAAGCGCGCGTCGGTGCTACCGTAAACGGGGGGGCACGCGAGCCCATTTTCGCGTTACGCAAAGCCTCATTAGGCGTCCTATTCTCGGTCGCGAGTTTCAATCGAGCTGCCCCGGCTCGCTCTCGGGGTGCAACGTCCTTTCGGGCTCTCTTCGTAAAGGTATTCTCTCGCGCGAAACTCGGCCGCGGACGCTGCCACACCGCTAAAACCCTCTACACACGATAAAAACATGTCGGTCCATTCGTCAGACCCTGGGCATCGTAATTAAATCTTTAAGCAAAATCGAAATTGTCGTTGACTGCAGCAAGTAGAAGTTCGGTGGAAAATGATTTCGTCATATTCTCCTGTTTTAAAAAATTTTTTTGTAAAAACACTTTTACAAATCTGATCTTCGTGAAGATTAAGAAGAATGCTGTTATTCTTAAGCTAATTTTTCTAATAATTTTTTATACATTTTCATTTATCTTTCAAATAATTTATAGTTTTATAAATGGAAACATATAATTATTGACGTTAATAAAATTATAAAATCAACCTCTAGCAGTTTTGCCTCTTGAAATGTTTGTCAGCACGCCTCCCACTATTGATAATAGCGCTGGAGCTGGAAAATATTCCTCCGTTGGCATTTTATGATAAATTGAGAGGAATAGGTAATGCGGTGGCTGGTTGAATCTGATGATGGTTTCTTGGGACTCGGGTGCCAATGCACGCATCGCATGTTGTAAGGTGTACAGGGGGCTTAACGTTGCCACGCTGTGCTGGAACGGCTCGTTTGTGTTCGGTCGGAGCAAAAGACAGCCGAGAACGGACCTACTTTCTATCGTAGTTAGCCTACTGTCGGAGCAACGCTCGAGTATCCGGCAGCGCCCCGGGCGATCCACCACTCTCGCTTTGCTCGGACGACCTCGCTGTTCCGAATCTTTCTCGTATCTAAAATGACCCCCCCTCTTTGAACTTACGTCCGCCGAGGAATTTCAATCTTCTAAGAACTGCGAGCTTGTCGGCTCTCAATTGGTCGGCTAACCCTGAATCTCGAGCGTCCTTTTCATAAGCTTGTGTCTCTCGAGAGATGGGCCGCGCTTCATCAAAGTTGATTTCAATGATGAGTGAGTTTACTTGGGCATCGTCGTGCGAAACAGTGAATAAATCAGATATTTCTTCAATTCGAAATAGAACATTCGTTTTATGTCTTTTATGTGTATGTAATTGTTCGAGAAAATCTCGGTTTCTTCGAATTTCTTCTTCTGAAATGAATGGCTCTTTTTTAACATGGGAACCTTGTTTAAAATATTGTATAATTTGTAGTAATTCTTTTGCTACGAAATTGTGAAAAACATTTTTTCAATTAACTAGGCATGACTTGTTAAATGAAGGGTTCTTCATCAAATAGTCAGCGTCATTTCACAGTTAAAAGTGTCTGTGTTAGGAGAAAACAATACGCTTTACTTTAAGAGACAATAAATAGTAATTCTAACTGTTAAATTTATTAAACACTCAGTGTGCTGTATAATTATCATTAAATTCCAATTATGCCAGCCTGTCGGAGAATACGACGGTTCGGATGACGGGACAGGTCGAATAATTAGAGTCTACTAATTCTCCTGTCTATTAGTGTCTATTCGTTCGTATAATAGGAGATGATGCTCGTTTAACTGGACTTTTACTAGTACACTTTCTCATCAAACCTCTCTTCTCCTGAATGACTCTTCTGAATCAGTCACCAAAGATCAATCTGGCTACCAGCCAGCTAGAACAAGCATGGGAGAATTATTGAGCAGATGTCTTTCGTGGTATCGCAGTCAACGAAATGTCTATAATTCCACTAAAAATTTAAATTCATTTGATATCGATTGTTAGTTGTTACCGATTAGGACAGTTAGATTTTCCTGATTACGATTAGTTTCTTCAGGGCGTACATACACACCTAAACTGTTTATATTTATAATATATAGAAATATATACTAATATTATATCTAATCTTTTATACTATTTGATAATACGTTCTAGGACCTTACTCTTTTACTTTTCACTATTCGACTGACGATCAGCGGCCCGATCGCGGCTCACACACACCGACACACACTATGCCAATAGATGGCAGCGCAAACCTTTCGACAATATGAATCATATTCTCAACAAGTATTTCTAATAGTTGCGTGCAATGGTTTACGCTGAATTTAGCTTCTTAAGACGCCAATCTAACGGGTACGATCAACAATAAATCTGAACGTTATACGGAAGAATGTCTTTTTATCCGAAGGGAGCGCTGTTCCGCGCTATCTGGTTTTCAGGTGTTAGACGGCAACCATCGAAGTAAACACCTGCCATCGGCACAGTCAATCCTTGCTATCTGGGGCCAGGATCGCGCGTAGGCACATGGGTCCATTCGACAAACCCTGCGGCACATTTCCACGAAGAGGATTCATCGAACGCTGTGATCTCTCGAGCCACGTGGATCCCGGTGCATTACGCAATGCATCGGCGCAGCGGCGCGGCGCGGTGGTGCTGTGTGCATCCTGGTGCTGCGGTGTCTACACGACCATCTGACACCGAGAGGAGGCTCGTGACCAGCGCCGGATCGGGAAGAATGCCAGCGCGTGGCTAACTGTCGGCACGAGACAGCGGTTGTAATCTTCGCGACAGATCCTCGACTTTCGGGGCAACGGTGGCAGACGGACACGAGATCATGATGTTGACGAGCACAGATGGAGACGGAAAATGTTGCCGTTCCTTCAGACCACGAGAGGAGAGTGAAGTAGCGGTTCGGCTAACTTTGTTGCGTCCAGAATTGAATCCATCGTTTTAGTGAAATTTTGATTTTTAGATTAAACTTTTTACATTGACGAAATGAGTGCATCTTCATTTAGCTGCTGCTGCTCCGAATTGGCCAAGAATATTTTCTTGGATTTTCCTGGTTTTGTGCGAAATAAAAATTGCTCGGGTCAATTGCTTGGTATACTTTTCCTTTTCATATTTTCCGTCACAAAAATACAGGGTGAATTCGATAAAGCAGGGCACCTAAATATCTCCGTTACTTTTCGTTGTACAAAAAAAACTTCGTAGGACAAAGTTACACTGTTTGAAGGGCCACATATAACGGTGTAAGGGAAAGAAAAATTTCAAGGTCATTGAACTGTATAGTGGATATACCCTGTATAGTGGAGCGAAATAGCACAACTGGAGAACATGAGAACACTGGTACCCGATAGATTTCGTGGTAACTTCACAGTCTAGAGACGGCATTCACGATGAAAGATCGTGTAGACAACAATTTAGTAAAATAAAAATATATTTATACGTATAATCCTTTACAAATCCTGCTTACCTCCGCTTTAAACTTATTCACATACTCACTTCTAATCTTATATCTATCGCTCGCCGCAGACCCTTTCCCCCCACCTGCGCGCACACACACTCCTCTCCTATCCAAAAAAATGTATTTATCAATGCCTGAAATTCAAAGGTCTCGCGGAATGTGAACAGTGCCTGTGAGGGTCCGTGTTTGAAGAAATTTTGCAATGTTCTTTTTTGTGAAAGGTACACGCTAGATGACGATCTGCGGAACACGAAGACGGTGGGCTTGTAGGAGGAGGAATCATTAAAACCTTTCGTTCCACCTCCCTGAGACAACCGTGGCAATCTCGAACGGGATCCGACAGCGGAAAAAACGTGATAGCCATGATTCGCGACGCGCGTTCGATTTAGCCGAGCGATATCACTCGCCATTATAACCGGATAGCCCGTTCGCGGCTGAAGTTAATCTAGTTGACGAAACCCGATCCACGGCGTTCCATTTACGCGCCGTGCCGCGCCGACAATCGATTTCTGCAACACATCCACAAATTTCTGAGTTGGTTGTCTTGCATGCGCCTAGACCTATCTGATCTTCTGGTTCTCGGCTGCTAGCTACTCTCCGTTACTCTGGTCGGATCACTTTATTTTTTGGAAACCCCAACTGGTATTTCTTTTGATATTTTTAATTTACGATTATTGTAAAGATTCAATTATTCAGAAAAAATGGCTAAAAAGTTAGTGTATTTTGTTGGGGTCACGAGAGACTCCAGTATATCAGTTAATGGGACATGATCAGTAGACTGAGGATCTTTACGCATTTATAGAAAAATTAGCAAGAGGAAATTAAAATTGAAGGAAAATTTTTGAAAATTGAAGATGCTAATACATGATTTTTCAGCTATTAAACTTATTAAGAGAAAAAATAATATTCCATTTAGTTTCTATTCCTTGCAATCGACGCAGGAAATCTTTATTTTGCATAAAGATCAGCAATCTAATGATCGATCACGAACGAATTCTTTTCTCGAAAAACAAGATACAATTAGCATTCCTTTAGATAGTGTTCTTCAAGTGTTTAACAATGTAGAACAAAACTGCATCAACTATGTTGATGATTAACGAGAGAACAGTAGATAACGTATGTTTCAGATAATAATATCTTTTTCGCAACAATGTAATCGAGCGAGCTCACTGGCCATAACGGAAGATATTAATCACAGAGTGTCTCATTTGCAACAAACATACCCACCCAACTATTCGTTCGGACGATATCGTAGAGACTCCCCAGCTACCTCATTTTTCCGATGAAGATAAAAAACTAAAATCTTCAAACAAAGATATCATTTCCACGGAAGAACTCCAACTTCATCAACTCCTGACCACACCGCCGCGATTAATTCTCCGAAGTCAGTTGTCCCGACGATACTCGGATTACTCGAAAGAACAAGATAAAAGCCTAACAAAGTAACGAGTCGCGACGCATCCTTGCCGCAAGTAATTATTAATTATCCGGCGGTGAGCGTGTATCGTTGACAGGCAGCAATTTAAAATTCCCGAGGGTTCTTCCTTTGGTAATTCATAGGTATAATTTGTCCGCGGCTCTTCCGCTGTTTCTCTGTTCACGGGGATACGCGGCGCATACATACCTACTTGCGACTCGGTGTCGTTCTCGTCAGCATGACGGCACATTTGAAATCAGCCGACGGTCGTGATTATAACGAGAACATTAATTTCTTAGGTTTATCGGCCCGGTCCCGTCGTGTTTCACCCCTTTCGTGGCCAGCTAAGCGTGGGGCCATGGCGCGTCTTACGGTGCGCCGTAGCCATCGTAGCTCGTGCTCGACCACTTTAAATTCCGACCAGCCAACGACGTCTTAATAAGTGCGGTTACTCCCGCGATTTTTTTCCGCGAGCCTGCGGCCGCGAGAGCATATTGCCGAGCCTATCTAAACGAGACGCGGAATACGCGCGAGCGTATTCGAAGAGGCAGCAGCGCGCCGCGCATTTCCGCCGGAGCATTGTGGTCGCTGAAATGGCTTTTGTGGCCTGCCAGGCATACCGACGGTTTTCCATCTACCGAACGCAGTTAACATTGATGCTCGCGAGCTGATCTCTGTCCTGGCCGAGGATACAACGCGCTCGACTCTACCTTTTGCGAGTACCGGGACTCCGCGCTCAACCCCCACGGTACACCTGCACACCTGGTGCATCGCGATACCTTGCGCCAGAGAAATTCCGCGCGGAACACGTTGCGTGTCCGCGACGCGTAAGTAGCATGCCGATCGAACCTGATCGCCTATTACATTTCCGCATGGTACTTAGGGGTTGGGATCAGTGTTTAGCGGAGTTTTTCTAATGGCGGATTATGGTTGACGAGGCTCGCTGTAATTTCGTTTTTATTTCGCGGTGAGTGGTTCGTTGGGATTTTCTGGCGCGTCCGTTTGCCGCGTTTACGTACTTGAGACACGCAGAGGCCGGCCGGCGAGAAGATATCGTTTCCTCTTCGACTGCTGCGGAGGTAATTCGTAGAATCATTGAAATGATATACAGCGTGGTGGGACCTCGAGGGATGCAGTTTGTGGTTGAAATGAAATATTGGAGAACCTTGCGCTTTTAAGAGGAGTTTAGAAAGGAAGACAGCACCGAGATGTAGAGGTACCCTCTTGGTTAACACTGAACCTACCATTCCCTGTCAAATGACCGTTTCCAGATTTTGTATTTTACAATTTGTGAATTTATACAGATGCTACCGTTGGTAGAATCGTGTAGATTCTAATGTTAAACACTAAACCTGCCGAGCACTAAAAGCGATAAAAATGATTCAGCTTACAATAATGGCTCTATTTATTTAGATTTTGTGCATTTATTAACACAATATGTGCTTGGACAAAGAAATTTATCTAATCAATTTCCATGTAAGCAACGTCATATTTTTTAAATTGTAAAATGAAAAATATAAAAATATAAAAAGGGGTCATTTGACCCCTCGTGGTAGTTTTATCGTTGAGCGCACATTATAATAAAAATCGCACAAAATCCGAATAATTTCGATCGTGTCATTGTCATACGGCAACACACAGTAGCCATTTTTATAGCTCGGTAGGCAAAGCGTTGAGTTCAAACGAATAATGAAAAATCCATTCTAAAGCCTCGCATTCCATCGCTCAGAAGTGAAATGAGGAGCGTGCCAATGAACGGTAAAAAACAATATGGCCGTCGGGAAGGGAGGCACCAGCAAGCCAGCGAGGTACGCGTACCGCCGGCTGGGTCAAAGCATCGTCGACGTCGGTGCGGGCAAAGGCGTCCGAGACTAGGGACGAGCATCGAGGGCTGCGCGCTCTCCGGTGGGGTGGGTCGCGAATTTCAGAATTAGTGGAAACAAATAACGGTCGGACGGGGTGGTAGTTTGGGATCGGATGCGGCGCAACGCGCGGAACGATACGGAGATCTAGCTTGGACCGAGGGAGGGAGAACCCCTTCGCCCGTAGGTGGGTATATGTCTCGGTTCGCGCGTGGATTGCTGGTGGGGGGGGTTCCGGGTGGTGGAAAAGAGGGCGGCCGGGAAACAGGAGGGATTCGGAGAGCTTGCGGAGGAGCTGGAGGCGCATAGAGAAAAGCGGAAAGGGAGTCGGAGGCAGAGAGCGACAGAGAGAGAGAGAGAGAGAGGCCATTGGGGATGGAGAGAGAGGGTCGCGCGGAGGGAGAATGAGGGACCAAAGCGCTCTCTACGGTAGCTCACATCAAAGAGTCGTCTTAATAGAAAGCCTTAGAGGCGTTTGTTCGAGTCTCCTCATCTGACTAAATATTCCTGACTGACTGAGGAGATATCGGCGGGCCAAGATACACAGCACGGCGCAGATCTTACGTATAGAACAAACAGCCGCGCGCCCCGGCGCCCGGGATTACCGCTTCCGTTCCCGTTCCCTGTGCCTCCTGGGGTAACGATCGCGCTCCTCTCCCTCCCTCTCTCTCTCTCTCACTCTCTCTCCCTCTCTCTCCCGCATAAGTTTCTCCGAGTTTCTGCAATCTGCGTGTATACATATCGGGGACCAAGGCTTCGACGAAATACTCGATAGCCGTGGAAGAGCGGCTACGTTCAACCCGCGGAGCCGATGCCGCGCCCGTATAAGGACGCCCACGGGGGTAAGAGACTTCTCTATACTTGTCTCTCTGCGCTACCGTAACGTCAGCATCGCGAAGAATTAACTGGCGAAGTTTCGTTGCCACGAGCAAACGCACCACACTGTGGCTAATTAACGGATCGGTGGGACCCAGGTATCGGGCTCGAAAGTTTGGTATCGGTTTGGTTGCGTTTCGGAATGGGTGGCTGCTAGGACCGTGTTTGCTCAACGCAATTTGGAAAAAATTACTTAGGTATATGTATACAAGGTTTTTAAAAAGGAACCATTCAATATTTATATGGTATATAGAACACACTGTGCTGAGTACAACAGCCTTAGTAAACGTAGGTCGAAAGGTCAACGTTTCTGAGATACATGAACATCTTACTTACTTCCGTCTCATGGGATGCTCGGTTCAGTGTTTATAAACCGCGTTCTGAATGTCCTCATTCAAGTGCTTACAGTAGATGTCATCAGGAATCAGTCAGTTGTGTAACGGCGACTGTCAATTTTATTAGTATTACACAGTTACAAAGTATCAGGTCAGTAATAAATGAATCATGATGTTAACAAACAAAAATGTTGATATCTCAGATGCGGTTGACCTTTCGATCTTTTTTTACTTAGCACAGTCTATTCTATATACCATATAAATATTGAATGGTTTTGTTAAACACCCTTCAACGAGACGAATCACCAGACGTAAACAATCGCACATGACATTTAATGATTATTCATTTCGGTGATAGGACAAAATGTCACAGCACAAAAGTGCTGGTTCAAGGAACCAAAATTATTCTACTATAAAAAAATATTCTCATTTCTTTCGAGATATCAAGATCGTCAACGTTTTTTTGAAGTAGCACCATATGTATTCGTCATCACGGTGTGATAGTTGAAGACGAATCCAACGACCTACAATGCCATGACCTTCGCGTGACCTTGAACAAAAAAAAACTGTCTTCTTCATCATCAAGTTACGCACGGTTCTACAAATATTTTTTGATCGATAACTTCTCAACTGACAATCAACGGTAGCTAAAACCTCCCGAAGGCTACTCAGAAACTTCCACGTTCAACGGCGCCGCGAGACGGGGCAAAGTTCCTACCGACGTTCCCGAATGTACCAGGATTAGTTTTCGATAATCCTCGGAAATGGTGTCCCGTGTTCGCCAATCTATTTCGCACAAAGACATCCGAACCGCTCTCGACATTTTAAGATCTCGCGGCAGCGTCTTTTAATGAAACGCCTCCCCGTTAGGCGGGACAAAGTTTCCGCGGGCAAAAGGACATAATCGCGAGTCCTTGAATACTCGAATAATAACGGAAGGACGCTGATTCGCCGAGGGGTGTGTCCCGTGCGACGATTCATTTATAAATAGCCAAGAGGGAGAGAGAGAGAGAGAGAGAGAGAGAGAGAGAGAGAAAGAAAGAGAGAGAGACGGAGAGAAAGCTTGCGCCCTCGTCGAGGCCAACACTGATTGCGAGCATCCCACGTCTATTTGTACAGCTTAACCGAAGCGAAACACAGGCCGAATATCCCTTTAAAGGATTACATCTGTATGGCGCTTAGTAACGGACGCATCCGATTCATTTATATCTGTCAGAGGATAGGGGTGGGGAGGGGGCTATTTAAATCAATCAAACGCGCGTTCGACTACGCTCGGCTACGCGTATCCGCAGGTATTAATCGGCAATGTTACACAGGAGCCTAGCCAGGACCAGTGAAGTCACCGAGAATATTTCTCTCTCGGATAAACGATACCGTCCAATTAGAACTGACACTGGTCCGGAGTCTCGTCAGTCCCGTTCGTTCGCCTGAACCTCCCTCCCCTCCCCCCGTGCTCCCCTTCTCGCGAGTTTCTTATTCCCCTAATTGGAAATTCTTTCGATACGATCTCTACCTCCTAGGAAATAACACTGGGACGATGACTGGCACCGTGGACGTGTCATTTCCCGTGTATTCGAGCTGCTTTGGGTTCCCAACCGGTACGTTCAAAAAGTTACCGATGTAATGAAAAATTAAGTGCTGCTGATCAAGAAATTTTCGTCGTTCAGCTTCCTGCATACGTTCCTTCTCTACGCTCGAGCAGGGGCACTACTGCTGATTTTATGCGTATATGATGAAAGATTATAGGTCGAATTTAAAATGGGGAATGTCATTGGAAAAATTTCAGGTCCTTTTTGCATTATTTTTGGGATTTTAAGATGATATACAGGATGAACAACGGAACGTGGTCAGCGTAGATTATTCTGAAGTTAGTTGGTCAATCAGAATTTTTTTAGCTAAAATAACATGGTTCAATGTTGAATCAACGATGATCGTACCAAATTTTGTGTCAACCCTCCATTTTCCAGAGTTACACACTCGCGTAAGCGGTTAATAAATGATTTTTTTAATCGTTTTAAATTCAGAAAAAAGTATTTGTTATGATGCTTGCCGAGTTCGTCTCAGTATCTCCTGAAAGATCGGTGTAAAATTCTTGTAAAGAAGGGTTGACAAAAAATTTGGTACAATCATTTTAAAGCATGTTATTTCAGCTGATCACGCTTCGTGATTCACTCTGTGTACGCCATTTAAGAATACAATTAATTTGGACAATGTTGCATAAAGATCCGCTGTCTATACATTACTTCCGAACACCCCTATCTCCATAAAAATTCCGGACAACTCCATTTAGTCGAAACCGTGAAATAAAAGTTGCCGGTAGTTTGACAACAGTTTGATCGCCGAACAGACGAATTATCGAGTGGTCTGTTACAAGGGGGAACGTCCGAATCACGCGCTCGAACAAGTTTCCGTCGTCGTTGGGGCGGTTTCCACCCCCGCAAACGTCGGTGGCCGTTTCGTCGAGGTCTCTCTGCCGGGCGACGATGTTTGTGCCTCCATTGCTTTCCGTTTGACGTCGGCAGAGAACTACGTAGGTAACTACGACTGATTCGGCGTAGGTACTGGCACGATCCGCTCCGCACCGCTCCGCGTATCGTGACAGAAGTAGAAGCGGAGCAGAGCGGAGCGGGGCAGTCGGTAAAGCGCGAGACACAGGGCGGGAATACGAAGAGAGAAAGAGAGGAAAGGAGGAGGAGAAGTCCTGTAACTCCGAAACAGAGTTAGCTGATGAGTCTGTGGGTGGCTGGCGTCGTTTGTCGGGGATAAAAGGACAGAGGAGGCTTGGGGAGGGGGGGGTGCTCGTAGGAGGAGGAGGCAGAGGCAGAGGACGAGGTGCGCAGGGGGGATGATACGGGGGTTGGAGGTGCACAGAGGGCGGATAGAGAGAGAAAGTAGGACCGCTGCAAACAAGAGGGGCGGCGGTGGGAGAAGGAACACCACTTGCCGCTTCTATATAGATATTTTCATGGGCGTAGACCGCCCCTCGTTCCCGCAAGCAGCCGCGCAACCCCCCCTCGTCACTCCTTCAACCGCTCCCTTAGCGAGTTACCTCTTCGTTACCGTCTCTTTAGTATCACATGAACCAATAAACATCTTCTTTGATGTACCAGCGCATTAATTAGTAAACGACAAAATTGTATTTAAACAATGGCGGAAGATTCGAGGCGGGCGAGCGAACGAGACGAGCCGAGCTGTGGATCAGAGGGCGGCGAGGGAGCGAGGGGAGAAGCGAGAAAGAGCGAATTGCCGAGGAGACGACGAAGGAAGAGAGAGAGAGAGATAGAGAGAGAGAGGGAGAGAGAGCACAGAGGGAAACGGGAGTAAAGTAAGCGTACAAACAAGCGACGGAAGCTTCGTCGTTACCGAGGTCGTTTGGCACGATGATTCGCAGTAAGATCCTTGCAAGGTGGAGTGTCCGGGGGGAGAGGGAAGGCACTGATAGGTCTTGTTAATTCACGAGTCCGCCTCTCGGCGTGCTCGAATAATTGTTAACCGGAATGTTGCTCCCTACGATGCTCGAATTAAATACTTCTCTCTCTCTCTCTCTCTCTCTCTCTCTCTCTCTACCGAACAGAGTAATTAGCGAATCAACTCCGTGTTCAAACGTCCCCTGTAAAATTGACCTACATACGCCTTCTATCCCCAAATTTTATGGCTCATCAGGAACTTGAATCGAGAAAATTCTCCAGGAAATATGTAAACATTAGATGTACCGCTAAAAGAATAATTTTATTAGTTTGGTCGGTTTCTATGATAGGAATCCAGTAAAAAGTTTAACTATCAAACCAAATTACAATTGATTAGTGCCACCAATTAATTTGTATTAATATTATGCTTATTTCCAAAGCTTCGTAACAATTTCAAGAACTATAAGAATAATCGTCACTTTGATTTTCAATCCCACGGTTCAAGGTAACCTGCGCTCTCTCTCTCTCTCCTTCGCTCTTCGTGCCTCCGTTCTTTTTTGGTCGATTTGAGCGATTCTTACTTTTTGCCGCGGGTCCAGCTGATGACAGTACAAGGCCTCGATCCCCGGCGATTTTTCAGCGAAATAGATACAACGTATTCGAGATCGGCGCGACGCGACGCAACGGACTGTTTATTAGCTGTTATCGGCGTCGCTACCGGTCGAGGCTCGTCTCGTGCAAGTCGAAGCGTCTCGCTTTCGCGGCCAGATAAACTCGTCGATCGAACAGCGAACGGGCCAATTGACGGTGCGCGTCTTCCTTTTACCGTGGCACGCTAGCTTCGCGATCAGCTTGACGCGGAATGCTCGACTGTCATGTAAATTTCTCGCGTGACAGAGCAACCGGATCGTTACATACTGCCGTGTGGATGCGACTCTCGTTCGTCTCCTTCTTCGGCCCTCTGGAATTCTAAACGGACGATTGCGTTCGCACAAAGACTAGAAGAAGCTAATAACGCGGCTGTGATTATTTTTCTCCGTCAAAATGACGGGTTCTAATATTTTTGGTTTACGATTATCGAAATTGTATACATGTATCCATGAGGAATTGTTTGAAAAATTGATTTCGGTATATATTTGTTAAAAAATGGCTACCAATTTGATTAGTAGACTGCGGATCTTTATGCAAAATAAACATCGTCTGCATCGATTGCAAGAAACAGAAACCAAATTGAATGTTACTTCTTCCCTTAATGATTTTAATAGAGGAGAAATCAAGTATTAGCAGCTTCAATTTTAAAAATTTTTCAACAATTTAGTTACAATTTTTTAACAATTTAATAAATGCATAAAGATCCGCACTAGACTAGACACATCCTCGTTATTTTTATAAACGAATTTAAAACAGTCACTTTCAGTGCTCCGCAAACCCAGTGTTAAATACGAAGTCGAGAGATAAGATACATCTTCAATTTCACGCTGCATAATGCGTTTATCGCGCCAGAGAACACCTGATTCCGCGTTCCATCGTCCTTGTCTGTAGCATCCGTACGTGTCACTTTGTTTAGGCTCTTCTTCCTATCATCCCCCGGGTTCTCTTATCCTTTTTTCGGGGCTCTTTTATCGTCCCTCCGCCGTTCGTTCCCGTTTAGCCGTAGAATTCTATGGATCGGCTCTCGAACGGTAGTAGTATCAACAGGCTGCATCTAGAGGCCTGATCAATCACCGCGCGCTTTTGTTCCATCGGGCTTTCTAAGCCTCCTTTGTATCGTCACGTTACCACCGCTATGATCCTGCATTCATTATGCCCCCTTTTCCTCTGCCTCTCGTCCCCCTCTTCGCCCCACCCTCTCTCACTCCTCTCGACTGTCTCTTCCCTCCCTGGCCCCTGCCCCCCGGTATTTTCCCCCCCTCGTTCTGATCCATTAGGAAAGATTGCATTTTCTAATCCACCCCTTCGCATTATGCAGGGGCGAGCAAGGTGTTGCGCATTGTGCGGTTGACCCCGTTCACTATTCTTTGCGCGAACGGGAAATTAATGAGCGGCGAGCCCTGATAACGCACCGGCGAGAACAGTAGTCGCCCAAAATGGAATCGGAGGAAAAAGGAATCCGCTAGGTTCACCTAGTTTAGTGGGATTTCGATATTACTTAGGCTTTGTTAGCGAGCGAAATTAACGGACGAGGTGGTCAGAGAGTGCACCACCGATGAATAAAATGGTGCCGTGCAATAAAACGATTTCGATAAATCATATGTAATTTATTTTACACTATTTACACGGCACGATCGTCTGCCGACTTAACATTAGACGACTGTTTTAACAGAGTTAGTGATCCGTAGCGGTAGCAAATCGAACGTGGTTCGTTGAGACCGAACGATGTCTCTGAGAGCGATGCGGGTCTCTCATGAATGCGAAATTTCTCGAAGGATCGGTAACCTCTCGCTGTTCGTAAACAGTTGTATGTTCGTTAACGGTTCGTAAGCGTCTGCCGCACTGCTTCGGGACAAATTTCGAGGTAAAAAATCGAGTATGTCTCGACAAGGCCGATTTTGGGGGAAAAACGATTCTATTCGTTAGTTAACTTGAGGGAGGAGGAACTTCCCATACAGCCCTCGCCGGTGGAGGAGGAAAGGCCCAACCCTCAAGTTAACGTAGGAAAATTCCATTGTTTCCCGAACCCCGTAAATTCGAACGCGACCTTACCCCGAAGCAACGCGATTTGGGCCCGAGTGGCTTGCAGATGTTTTATTACCCTTGGTAATAGCCCGGTGACAATTACCAAGGGTTTTTTTTCTGTCCGGTTGTTGGAACCGTGTCCAAGGATGCCGCGCGACGCGACGTTACGGTATGGCCCGAATGACCTGTACATGCGGCTCAAGGAGCGCGATCCCTTGGCCGCCGCACATGCTGGCCCAAAACGGCCCGCAGTGTCCGCATCCGAGACCTCGTGTACCTCGCAAGCGGTACTCAAAAAGAGGGATCGCACAGATGGACTTTATGGCCCCTTTTCAATACCGTCAGCTCGAATCCTCGAATGTCACTTACAACACGTCGAAGACTAGCATTCTTCAATGTAATGAAGGACGGTAAGAAATCGAAAAAGGGCCTCTAACGATATTAGAGGCAGAAAAATACGCGCGCCACCTTGGCCGACGCGAATACGCGCGAGGGATCTTAACAACTGACGAGAACAATCAGCGTTCAAAAGAAAATTGGGGAAAACAATATGGTCCAATATTAAAAAAGTTACGTTCCCTATAATATATTATAATACCTTGGTATAATACATTATAATACATTATAATACATTATTTTTCATCATGTTATGGATATGAAATTGACATAGTACCTAAAATACTTAAATGTTTAATTAGATATTAATTTAGAATTTAGAATTAATTAGATACATTACTATGATTCACTTGGTATAATACATTAGAGAATATATTTTCTGAGCTGTGCTGGTATTCTCCTCCTTCCCTGGACCCTTTCACACACAACAAAATCAGAATATTTCGCCGTGTTCTACCTTTCGGGGCGAGGCGCAGACGACTCGATTCACGGGAAGGTCGAAAAGGGTGCGACAGCAAACCGTCACGGGAAAAAAGAGAAAAACGGAAGCGAAGCCTCGAAGAAGGGGGCTGCGCGTGGGACAGGGCGCGGGGGTTAGACGCGTGGACAGAGGGCCGTAGGTTGTGATTTCGTGGATCCATGCGATAATGTTATGCTCGACGGACCGAACCGAAAAACGGGAGCCAGGGGATCGCCCAACGGGACGTATTATGCTCGGCGAAAGAGAAAAAATGAGAGAGAGAAAGAGAGTAGGAGACGAACGTTGCTGGCCGGTCCGTGCCCTTCCTGTGTCAATAGGCTCGATTTCCCTTTCAAGTTGTCAACTCTTTTTGTGTGCTCGGCAAATTGTCGCCGGCGGTACGGGAGACGAGCAAAAGAGGAATGTCGAATGGGGTGGCACAGTCAGGAGAGAAACGGAGCAAGGAGGGGACGGGGAGCAGAGAGACTGAAGGGGGTCCAGGGGGTGGGGTTAAATTAACATTATTGTTGTGACAAAGGGGGGGCGGCAGGCCGGGGCCACCCAGGACGGTCTGCACCCCGCGGGACTCTAAGCTAGGTAAACAATTCCACTTGATGATCGGCTCGTTTGATGTCGCCTGATTACCCTCCGCAAACAATCGCTGATTCTCCGCGGAAACGAGGATGTATCTCGCTCGACAGAATGGACCCCCCTCAAGGCGACTTTCGACCGTCTTCTTACCGAATTGACCGGCCGTTCTGGACCATTTCTATTTTTTCTTCTTTCGCGAGTCCTTCGTGCGCATAATACTCGCCGTGCGTTTGCGTTTCTCGTTTAAAAAGGTAGGTATTGTGTTTGGTTCTTCTGCATTTTTTGCTGATCACTGGCATCGTTAGAGAAGCGGACACTACACTAGCATCGATAGAACGACGAGCCTCGAATGTTAGCAGTCGTAAAACAATAAATTATATCTAATCGATGCGCCTATGATATTACATTCAGCACTGTAGGAATATATTTAATTTATATCTTACAAAAATTACGAGAGACTATCTATATTGTGATTCTTATCTTGAATAATCAACTTTTATCTATTTCAAAACAAATTTTGAATTGAACGTATGAAGAATGAGACAATTATTTTGTGACTTTTATCATCTTTCATAGATAACATAGAACTTCATGCACCATAGCTCGTCAAACGAATTTCGAAACGCGAGATGTAATTGAGCATAATGCAGTTTCGTTGCGTTTGCAATTTACAGGAGCCGTTGATGGGGGAAAGAAAAGTTTCAATTAAAATTTATTTAAATTCGTTTAAAACTTTCACGCAGCAAAGTGAAGTTCTCTTCGGGTTTATCTTCGGAAAATCGTGTTATTTCAAGGATACATGTACATTGGCTCACCCACACCTCGAATACGGCGGAACCAGTGCAGCATGAATTTCTCCAATTTACATCGTATCAAATAAGAGAAACGTTACTCGATATATGGCCATAATTACGTGCCATTACTTTCTCGTTAACACTTGGTATCGTTTTGTAAATGTATGAAATGACCTGGCATCTTTTATTTACGTTGGAATCGTTGAATAATCGTATCGATTATTGGGATTGAGTTCTATTACTCGTTGTATTTTATGCAACTATTAGGTATCTGAGAAACATTCAGTATATTGGCAAATGTGTATCGTTCAGCAAATGTAATATCATCAATCATGCTTCAAATCATACTAATATTTCCTGTGAGGTCGTTGAATCATTCTATTGCTTTGCGAGTCATTAGACAAACATTAGCAATCTATAATATATTGATATCTTCAAATTTTTTAAATTATTTTACAAATGTATTCAATTTTTCTGTATATTTATAAAATCCGCAGTCTAGTTACAATAGACTATATGCATGTGTAATTTAAAATAGTATAAAAACATTAAAAGAATTTAAAAATGAATCAAAAAGGAAAATAACTTTCTATTTCTCTCCAATTTATTGCAGTTCAGGTAAAATATTTTTATTTTGCATAAAGATCCAGTTATAAGAGACACGAATTAAACGACAGTGCAATTTTTGGATAATATCAATGACTCAAGGATAACTTAACATCGTTCGATTCTTCGGTCTTCGTTTTTTGTACTCGACCATTTAGTAACGACTGCATAAAATCGGCCAATTACATGTATCGAAAACTTCGCAACAGGTCGATGCCAATGAAGAAAGTCCGAGAGACCTGACTCCGTGCCGGACGGACAATAAATCTCGGCGAGCGCGAGCAGAAATCGTTGCAACGAGGTCCCCCCGACGTTCGGCATGCGTCGTCAGGAAAGAAACCGCGAGTGTAGCAAAAGTATACAGCGATTACGCGCATGTCGGCCGTCGATCACCGTTTACGCGAGAAAGGAGACCGATCGAGAGTGGTGGCTGGTTGGTCCCACGGACCGTGTCCTTTGGTACCGGTGCTGGTCGCAAGAACGTCTCGTCGAAGAAGAGACATACCGTGGTCGGTCCCCTCGACCAGCGACCCTATCGGCCGTCCATACTCGAACCTGTTCTTACGTCGATAACTTCGTTGATCAATCTTATTAATTAACACTCGACCGTTCTCGGACGAAAGGACGCCGGCCGGGAATTTTCATCGCGGTCCCATCTTTCATTCGTTTGACAAGCGTCGAGCTCGCGGGTTTCACGTGGAAGCGAGCTATGCGGTGCTGTGGGCACACGCTCGATTTTTCCGCTCGGTGTCGGCTCCGTTCTACCGGAGAACGAAGAACAGAGAAGAGAAAAAAGGAACAGGACACCCCCCTCTCCTGCACGCTCCTCTCTCGCTTCTCCTGGAAGTCCTTCGACGACGACGACGACGACGACTACGACGACGCGACTCGAAAAGGTGCCCCAAGGGGCTTTTCTTGGTTTTGCTCTCGGGCTCGCGTGCCTCGTTAATTAGCTCGAGTCGATTCGAGTCCCGAGCCCCGAGTCCCGGAGCTTACGCGAGCCTGTCACCCCTCGCGCCGCGTCACAATGGGCGGCGATGGCCAATCATAAAGAGATTCGCCGTTTTGCGCGAGCCTCGCGCAATCTGAATAAAATATACGATCGAATCGATAGATAAAGGACAATGCTCTTTTCAACGGCCGGCTACGCAAGGAGGAAAGAACCGCGAACCGCCTGCGCCTGCGGGAGGGGACCCGGAGCTCGGGATCGGCAGGAAGAAACGACGAGGAGCGAGAGACAGAGAGAGAGAGAGAGAGAGAGAGGGAGAGAGAGGGATAGCGAGGAGCACTCTCAGCCGGTCGACAAAGAGGCTCCTTCTAAGCAAATTAAATGCTGTTTCCATAACCATTCGTCCGTTCCATTGAGTGAGGTTCGGTTCGCCCGTTCGCCCGGTTCTTTGTCATCAAGGTAAAGGGAACTTTCACAAGGGGCCGCGCACTCTTGCTCTCTCCCCCTCTCGCTCCTCTTCTCTGTTGCTTCTTCTCCCTCTCTATTGCTCTTTCGCTTGCCAGCCTGTTCGCTCGAGCAACCAACCACCCACTCACCCGACCACCGCCACCCATCCGCCAACTACCCTCTCCATTTCAATAACCGAATGCTCAGCTCGCTCCTCTATATGCTATTAATCAAAAGAACTTCCCCGACTTTTTCTACCGTTCGCCACCCCTCGCGAATACCCGCCGCCACCCTTGCGATTTGTCTCTACTTTGCACTCCTACCGCATCGCGCCGCACCGCACCGCACCGTACAGCATCGCGGGGAAAACAAACCGTGCTCGCGGACGGATCCGAACTTTTTGATGTATCGCCGATCCTCCCGCTTCCGTTTCCCTTTTCTCTTTTCATTAGAAATCTCGTACGAGATTTATCGATACGTTACGTACAGGGTGACCTGTCCAACGAGTCGACACTTAAGCTGCATCTCTCTTCAAATTAGCATTCGGGAATGCAAAATAGAGCGATGCACTAATTGAATGGTTCAATGAGACTCAAACGATGACATAAGAATATTTGTTTTTATGTTATTCTTTTTATCCACCCCTTTTGACCGTGACTTCGAATAACCTTGAGTAATTACACTCACTGAATTCCTAAAGATAGAGGCTACCATTGTAGGTATTTAAAAAAGGGGATGATCACGTTTAGAAAAATGAAGATGACCTTAAGATTTCTAAAAAAAATAACAAGAATAAATATTTTTATAGTATCGCGTGGGTCTCACTGGACCATTTACCTTGTCCTTCGAACATGTAACGTATCTTGGAAAATAACAAAGATATTTGAGGTGCAAACATTAGGTGACTCACCCAGTACATAAAATAATTGACTTCCAGATAAAATTGTAAAAGTCAGGATTCAATATTGTTCACGTGATATGCATATAATGGTTCTAGGAATATTCCTTATTGATAACAATAATCAGTTTGGTTTCTCTGTAAAACAAAAGTTATTTATTAGTAATTGGTTACACTATTTACAATAATTACAAAGTTACCTGTAAAACAAAAGAAACAACAATTAAAGTTTATTGTTATCACTCTTTGCTTCACTTCATTAGCAGTCTTAATCTTTGGTGTAATCTGTATTTCTTTCTTATTTATTCTCTCTACTCTTTTCTCTTCACGTATCCTTCTCCAACCTTCAGAATCTGCTCATCATCTTGTTTATTGTTCCATCTGGTGGGTCAATTAGAAGACGCGTGTAATATATGAAGCGCGGCAAACTTAAATGAAGAAAGTACTTTCTTTCTTTACATGCATATGGAAAGAAATGACGAGTGTGAAACGAAAGGTGAAGTAGAATTATTCGAGTCCGTGCAATCATTATGTTCGGACGTTGTCCCGAATTTATTCTTCGCGCGCGGCGTTCGTCGTTATGCCGCTGAATTGTTAATCAGTATTAACAGTCCGGACATCGGATTTAATGGGAGCGGTAGCAGGGTGAGCCAATGCATTCGATAATTTAGTGGATCGTTAAGCTCGTAGATTTCACCGGGCTGCCAGGCCGGGAGTCTATGAATGTCGCCAATAAAATCCGCGGAGATCAGTTTCGCTGAAAGTGAGGCTCATCAATATGCATGCTGCCAATAGTAGAAACGGTCCGGCGCGGCGTCCGCGTCCGGGAGAGCCTTCTCCTCTCTTGTGAATGCCAGCGAGAGACGCTTTTACGAGAGGTAGCTCTAGTTGGCCGAAGAATTGAAATCGCAGTGCGTCGAAGAATAAATCTTGTACCCAATTAGCGATCCCTTTTGCATTCGAAAGATGAAGAGGGAGAGAAGCGGCGCGCCGCACCGCGCCGCGCCGGTTCAATTTAGCCGGCCGATTTCTTGCGTTTATCTCGGGTTCGCGTGTTCCTTCGCCTTGGCTTGCGCCCGGGAATTCGAACGCTGCTACCAATCCGAATGATAGACGCAATTACTATGCCCGGTACGGTGAAGGTCTTAAACTTTTCTTATCTCGGAATTTATCGACCCACAAAACACGTACGATTATATTATCTTCGACATCCAGCGCCGATTAGAACGCGTTCTCCTGCGAGAACGTTTATGACAAGTACGAGTAGGCGCAGAACGGAATGAGCATTCGAAGAATTTCAAAATACTGTGTTAGATGTACAAATTAATTTTCGGTTAAATTGAACATTCTATAATTATTTACGATATGGTGTAAACATTTTTATTTTGCATAGAGCTCCGCAATGCTTATGTTCAGTGATCACGTTCGTTTCTCGACTGGTCTCGACGACGACGTTGTGTTCAATGGCCGCATCAGTCACCAGAGAAAAGCCACGTAATGTGTGTCTTTATTAAATGTCAAACAAGACAAGAATGCTGCCAGTCAAGACAGTCGCTCTTTACGTATCGAGAGTTCCAGTCGTTTCGATGACATTCGATTCAATAAAATTGATAGATTGATTCCTGTGGATCTTTGTGTGGATTCAGAATTTTTTGATGGAATTTAAGAAAACAAGTATTAAAGAGGTACTTATTTCCATTCTTACAAAGAGAGAGAGAGTAGATCTTCATGCATTTATTGCAGATTGGTAAAATAATAAGATATGAATAATTATTAAGGGTGATTTTAGTTGATTTTCATTGCTAGAAAGTTTGTCGTCGGCTATGTGATATTTTCCCCTTGCTCTGCTTACGCATTTTAATGAGTTTAAAATGAAGTGACAAGGAAATCCAATTTTCGTGGACATATACGTATATTAACGAGTGCAACTTTTGGGGAGCAATAATCATTACGTCACTGGTAGCATGAAATTAATGGAAGTAAAAAGAAATTCAAGGTTAACGAAGAATTAAAATTTCACACGATCGTGTTCGCCGCGAACAAATAAAATCCTCTATTTATCTCGTATAGAAATTGGCAAAAATGCATATTCGTTGGAAATGTTGGTAAAGGAAGAAATTGTAAAGCGATGCGCAAAGAGGAAAGCGAAGAGCCATCGTCGAAGCCCCAGCCTCGAAGTCAGCGTTCCGTCCGAAGGTGAAGTTAATCCTGAGTCAACGAGGAGGGCAAAGATTTTCCGGCCGTAGCGTATCGGATCGAAAGGAGAGGCGCTCTCTTGTCCGAGCGAATGCACGCCGATAGCAATGAAATTACGCCCGGCACAAAGAGCGCCGCGGGCGCACCGTCCCGTAATGATGCAGCGCGTTTATGTTAAGAGCACACCAGTTGCCTCCGAACAGAAGCAAGCTCCTCTTACAGCTCATCGACTCGACCCTGCGTTACCTGTGAGCCTCCTTCGACGCAGGTAAACGCGTGCGAAGCCGAACACACGCACACACGCACGCACTCGCCTATCGACGATTTGCCAGCAGGATCTCTTTTCGTCCGCAACTTTTGCCTGCGCCTTCCAGTATACATTGTTTCCACTCTTTGGGTACTTGCTGAGATCGTTCTCATCGGGTTACGGTGAGAAGGTTTTATTGGCCATTTTTGTTCGTGGGAATTTGCTGCCATTACTACACCGCGAATTTTATGCGTTAACGTCCAAGATGACAAATGTGACTGAAATGTTCATTTTTTTTTATTTGTATGTATGTGGTTTGTTTCGCCTTAGAGGAATAACTACAAACGAATAAAATATCAAGGTCTGTCAACGCTGAATATGCAGATTACAATCTTTGAAAAAAGAATGAATACAAAGACAAGCATGACCATTTGTTTACGTTTAAAGGTGGATGACTGAAATGTTCCGTCGTATAAAAATCGTTTATTAAGACTTTCCAATATTTTTATCAACGAAAAATGAATCGCGCAAATTGTTAAACACGCAGGAGAGTTTACCCCACAATCGTACTCGCATCCGTCTCCATCCATCAAGCAGATCAATACTCTTGTGAACTCGAAGAGTTGCTGTTTCGGATCGATGTCGAGCGTCGGTGGGCGTCTGAGCGTCTGCATCGCGACGCCTGGACCCGATATCCCGGCGAGACAAGTGCTCGATAATTAATGGCCGATTACCGGGAGAAGGTCCACGACCGTGAACAAACGAGAAAATGAGTTCGGGACGCGGGGCTGGGGGCGTGGGGCAGAAAGCGACGGCTCGTTAAGTATCTATCAGCTGACAGGCTGAAAGAGGAACGAGGCTCGGCGAAGATCGAGGGATCGCTGGCTGCAGATAGTCCGTCGGGCTAAACGCCGGAATAGCCTTTGACCTATCACCTGGCACGGCACCGACAGTATTTTCGATCCGCGAGAGTACCGTACGCCGGTGACGAAAGGTTAGCCTGTAATTGGTATGTCCGCCGCGAGAATAATTCGTGCATTAGCCTAACGCCGCGCAGCCGGACCACTTTTTGAAACGCGACAGTAAACGGCGGTTGTAGTTGGCATAAGCTGTCCATGGAGTCGACTGGATTTATTATAGACCGCGCATAGTAGTTGAAAGAAAAACGAAACACGCGAAGTATGCTCGATCTTAACGCTGAGCCCACCGAGCATTAGAAGTGACCATCTTGATTTATATGAGTGGCGAGATTCAGTTTGATCTAAGAAATTCTGAAAATAAGTCTGTACAGTTTGATGTCACGTCTCACTTCAAGTGGAACCATGATCATCAGCGTTAAAAAACATCCGACTTGCTCGCCACGGCTGTGGACACGGATAATGGTACTTTTTTGAAACTTTTCAGAATGGTACGTCCGTTGATTCTGACCTGGTGAATTAATGATGGTCCCTGATTTGGGACTGTGCCGCGACGCGACGCGACGCCTCCATTAAATCAGGAACGACTCAACGATCGCGTGGAAATCGCAGGAAATTACAGAAGCCAGCTCTCAGGCAGAGCATGATTTATATTCGCAGGCTCGCTCGACCGTGCTCTCAGGCCTACGGCTCTGACTGCGGCCCGACTGAATGGCACCGCGTACGTTACCGCGCTTGAAGACGTTATTAGACACGCGTGTGCTCGTTGCATCGCGGCAGTAAACTTCTTCGAACAGCATTCGTACTTGTTAGACAGAATGTTATATCGTTTGAGAGAACCTTGATTGTTAGTCGGACTCTGTTGCGATCTGCTTGCCGTTCGACTGACTCTTCTATCTGGGAGGCGTTCTTCGACGATCGTCGTCGAATCGTGTAGAACTTGCTGTGTGCTCGCAGATTTTAGAAAAGAACGGTAGTAGATTTCGGGCAAAAATGTATTGAGTTTGGAGGAGTGGTATTTGTGTGGGAGGAGGTTGAGGTTGAGGATGATGGTTTATAAGTGATTTAGGAGGAAGGGCCATTTTTTGTGTTCGAGATTGGCAATTTTTAATGGCATGAATATTCGAGCTTAGAGGATAAGTAATGTTGGAGGAAGATGGCGAAGATGGTGTGGATGAAGGGGCCATTTTTGTTGTAGTCCGCGTGAGTTGAAACTCGCGGTTATTACGTGCGACGGAAAGAGATGCGTATTGATACGTTAGGCGAGCGCCTATCGCGCGAGCGATCGCGGTAACGTGCAAAATCCTTTTTGAATTAGTCAGTCGCGAACGAGTAGTCAACGAGTATAGTCTGCGTGACATAAGCTGTAATATTCATCATATACGTATTACTGTTAAACGTGTGATCGTCATATCCAACAAAATCCAAATATATGTATATTGTTTGTCTCATTTACGTTGATTTCACAAACAAACTCCAACATTTGTATTCGAGATTGGCAATATTTAGTCGCACGAATATTTGAGCGTAGTCGATTAAAACGTTCGAAAACGTACCTAAAATTCGTGTGACAAGTTTCACATAAACTACAAAATTGTGTGCAGCGTCACACACGTGTAACATTGCGGTAGCTATTAAATTGATCAGACTCTACATAGTCGGAATGAGGTGCTTGAGAAACATTTTATCTGTACAGACACGTCCGAAGAACTAAAATAAGAAGGTCATTAGAAAATACTTTCTTCATGACTATCGCGGAGCTGGCAAACGAACCGCATCGTTTACTCCATAAAAGGCGACGCCTCTAACGCGATTAGTCGTATCCTCTTCGACCATAGTTCAGCGATGTCGTTCGTTGGAGGCGGTTGTTCTCGACGAAGACGACGACGAAGACGAAGACTACCACGACGGCGACGGATTCCATGGATTCCATAAACTGACGCACCGGCGACTCGGCCGCGAGCTTATTAGGGTAGCCGCGGCGGGTACCGAGGCGAGCATAAGTTGAGGCTGAAATAAACACGGACGAGTTAGTTCGTCGGTGTGTTCGTAATCAGTATAGTTGTGTTGGCGAGTCTCTGCGGCGCACAATTCAGCGAACGAAACGGCGAGGCTGCTTGATTGCCTTATCTGCCTAATGAAACGCCTCGCTAACTAGTCCCGGTCGCCGCGTATATGCCTTATGCAGATATTGTTATGGCTGTTTTTGCCGGCTCGTTTCAGTTCGCAGTCGGTTTTAACTCGGCTGGATTTACATGACGTGGCTCGCTGACGAGCGACTCTCTCCCTCCCTCCCTCTGGTTTTCTTTTTCTCTTTCTCCGTTACTCTCTGCCCGTTGCAAACGATAAAAACGAGACAGCGTGCAATACCCGACGCCTCGCCAGGATCGTCTCCGCTAACAGAGAACCGAGCAAGCTTTTTACCCGCTTCGATTTCTCCAGGATCGGCCGCGGGCTCGTTTCTTCTTGCGGTCGAAGAAACAATCGAAGAAACGAGCCTCTTCGGTTTCTCGTACCCCTCTCGTTGCCCCTCGAGCTGGTTTACGATTCGGTTCCAGTCGTTTGCTAGAACCATGGGAACGACGACAGAATTCTGTTGCTCGGACTTCCGATGCTTGTCCGATTAAAGCGCGGATGGGGATTGTACTACTGCGAGAGTCAGTTTTCTCTGTTGCGGAATACTTGTTTTGTTGTTTGGCGGAAATGTGCTCGGCTAGCATGATCGGTTAGATTGTCTTGTGCTCCTGTCAGTTCACGATTTTATGGGATTGCGGTTCGACCGAGGATCTTTCAGCAAAATCATTTTCTGTGTTGATCGCTAGACGCAGTGGTGAAGGAAGAGGAAGTTTTTTTCTATTGTTTCAATTTGCATCTACTGACGTTTGTTAGAGATTCATCAAAGATTCGTCATATCAAACCGACTTTATTTTGGAACGAATCTTCTTGTTCCGCGGTATACACGGAAACAATTTTTATGGGCGATTATTGTCGTTAAGCCGGTCCTCAAGTTGCCGCGGGTCCTTGAGGGTTTCGAGGTCGAGTTCCGGGCCAGGCAATCGTCGCTCGCGCGAGACAGGGAACCATAAACCGCGGCGCACATGCGGCCCACTTGGGCATTCCTTCGTTTTGTCTCGGGGTCTCTTTATTGGTTTTTTCCAGCATGGATTTTTGGGTTTTTCCAGACGGGCTTGAGACGGAGATTTCCACCTCTACCCGGCGAGGGTTATCTTGTACGATTCCCCTTCCTCAAGTCCGTCAGCAAATAGAATCAAGTTTAACAAATTCCAACCACCCCCCGTTTTCCACCACCAAGGTGATTGAAGGAGACCTCGAGGCAGAAGAAAAAGGTCGGGTCACTCTCAAATCATTCTCAACGCAGTTAACTTCTCCGTAAGACTACCGTCAATCATTACTGTACAAATTAAGTGTTGTTTTTTAAAATATATTTTGTTTTAGTTACGATACTGTTTCTGTTTATTATTCTCCGTAATTAAACCTACGTGAGAAATTGTTTGGGTAGAATAAGCTAGATTAGTTTGAATGAAGATTTACACCCTTCATTTTTTAACGCAACGCACTGCCGTCGTTCGAGTTTCAACCGCGAACAAAAACACTTCTCTAGGTGCTATCGAGGTGTCAAGGTGACCTCTGTTTTCTTATACGGACCTGTATATTTTGATTTACGTAAGCGTAGCCTATCCTATAAAAAAAATTCACTGATCTATAACACTTTCGACTAACAAGGTCATTGAAGATCATTTAGTGCCGTTCAAAATTTAGCTCGAAGGACGCACAGGACAGTTGCGAGTCAGTTTCAAAACAATGAACTTGTTGAAAAATTTGTTGTTTCATTAAATAAATTAGTTCATGGAATTTTTAGACTGTTAGATCGGCAGTGAAAGTTTTATGGAACTATTTTGTTTTCCCAATTTCACCGAATAAATGGCGTTACCTCGGCTCCGAAATAAGCGGTTCACGTAAATGGCAGCGACCGTGTCTCGGTTTTCACGTGGGCCGTTCGAGATATCCGGTCGTGGTGTCCGCGAGCGGTCGCGAGCGGTCGTTTCGAGCGCGTAACACGCTCCCGCAGTTCCCGAGTGTCGCACGTGGGCCGGTCTCGAGATATCGGGACAATCCTGGACGCACAGGGTGCCTTCGTGTAGCCGGATAACCGCGCCGGCTACCGATTTGCCGACGTCGCGACACGGACAGGTTTATCTCGGCACAACCTTATACGACTTTCCCCGGCAAATAAAAGACCGAAATTCGGCTCCGTCTTATTTATACGGACGGCACTCCGAAGAACAGACAGGAAACAGGGAAACCGAGACGATTCTTTTCCACGGTTCTCGACGATTTTATTCGTTTATATCCGCTGCCCGGCAGGTGGTTTCGGTTAGATTTTCGTTTAACCGTCGCGTCGTTGGCGCGCCGTCTCCGCTAATCTTGCTGGACGCGGAGAACTCGTTATTTACTGAGCGACAGGTTCACTTAACAATTTTTTCGTCGGCTCTCCAAGCAAGAAGATAAAGTGTTACGGGGTGTTCTGGCTTTTTACTGATAAACCCTGTTGGCCTGTACTACGAGCAGTTCACGCGCTGATCGTTTGGTTTGCGAGATTATTTCGATAGCGTTTCGTGCCGGATTTTATTTGCAGGATTTTTTAACGAAATGTTGAGAAATAATTAAGGTTATTTATTCCGTCGGTTGCGTGCTGTGTGCGAATGTACTGGGCGCTTCAAGATTTTATTGATCGAACCGGGTGAAATTGATTCGTTGATTCTTTAACCCCACCCCCATGTCCCTCGCGCCGATCCGACACATTTTTTAAGCGAAACACCCTGCACATTTAATTGACGCGAACCTGTTCAACAAAATCTAAACGGAGAAGCAGAAGCAAAAGAGTTGTTTATTTGGTTGAGCTTTGTTGCTCGCTGTACGCGTATTAAATTCTCCATCGATTTGGTAAAAACCCTCGGGTGTCTTCGGCCAAATAACCACACGTCTCCGCGCCTTCCAGCATCAGAAATAATCCCTGTGTACCCGAAGCGTCTCTAGATTCCTGAATTATCCGTTCGCGAAGGAATTCGAATGATAGGCCACAGTCCTCCGTGGTCCGCCTAAATACACAGACGCACAAATTGTCACTGGTAATAATTACAGTCGTTGCACGGGGTAATTGCCGGGTTCCCCGACGGAGCGACGCAACAAGCGGCAATTCCCCACCATACATCGCGTCCGCGATTCTAATTAGAAAAGTTCGCGCAATTCTATGCGGCGTCCTGTAAATCTCCCGATTGATTACCACCTGCCATTCGTGTCGGGTACGTATGCTATACGTACGCACGTATCTACGCTCGGCTCGCCGCGGCACACGCACCTGTTCCGTGTGCACGGAACTACGCGGGGATCGCTTGAAAACGTGGCCTGGCAGCCGCGAAACGACGAGCCTTCGAGAGAACTCCGATTCAACCGGGACACGTATCGAACAAGTATGCAAACACGGAGCCGCACACCGGCCCCGTTCGCTTCCGTTTGTTTCGCAACCGTTTGTTTCGCAACCGGATTGTTGTGCGCCGTTGCTCAGAAGCCTGTTTTCTGGACCAAATTGCATTACTTGAAAAAATATTTTAGACGAAAGTTCTAGGATATACGTAGAATATTTATTTGAATATTTATTTGTGTTCGTGAAGGTGACACCGAGACGTTCCGAAATGCTGGAACACTTTGTCCGGATTTGCTTCGCATACCCGACCGTTTATTTTATTGTGTCTGTCCCAAACCCTGCTTAGGTACAAATTTTACAAATCTACACGCAGCACCATAATTTTAATTACTATCCATCATAAAAAAAACCCAAGTAATAGCTTTAGGCCCACATCTGTTTTTTACAACATGCCATCCCTTAGGACAACCGTGCTCCGTTATTTTCTTCGTTTCCACCACCTTCACCTTTCCCTCTCTTCTGTACTTTCCCTCTCTTCAACTACTGTCTCCCACCACTCATTTTTTCAACCCCAAAAAACCCACCTAACAACCTCCAAGATTTTTTGCCGGTAGTCAGATTTTTCTCAACCACCGTACGACTTAGTTCGTTCTAACCCGTAAAATCACGTGTACAAAGTTTAAATAAATACGAGTTATTGTTCAAGTTATTTAAACAACAAGTGTTTCACTTATGATTTCACCATCACCAACACCAAGAACCACAACGAGCCCTCACGAAATTAATTTTTCGTTGAGCGCAGCGGGATACGATTAAACATAAATCGATTCATTTCCCGTACACACCACACTTGTTTTTGCATAAACTATTATCATTTGTATAATTCATTACTCAAGAACAAAGTTCACTGAATTGTCAAGTTGCAACGAAATGAATAATTCTACAAAACAGTGAAAACAATTTCAGAGATTGTTACAAACTAAAACCGGATAAGGATCGGCTCGTTAATCATGTGCAATTGGAAAGTATCAACATGTATCGAACGAAAATGTCGTCGTCGTCGTCGCGATCGTTCGATCGGTTTGTTCCTAATTCCCGCGTGAATAAAACGATTCGCGGTTTCGATACTTTCTATTCTGGACTAGCTCGCAGGTACACCATGACGCACTTGTGTACGCAAGGTACGCAAGCAAGCGATCACGCACGTATGCACGCACGCACGAATGCACGCACCGGTAACCGGCCGCGGCTCATTTGCGCCGCGTCAACAAATCACCTGCCTTTTTCCACGAAAGTCCGGACAAGCAGGCTGCTGGCTCGCATATAATTAGACGCTGCGCGGTATTATCATTTTTGCGGCGAGCCGGTATATCTTCGGCCGATCGGGCCCCGATCCCCGCCGTAATTAAAGCCGCATTACGAGGTGCCTCGCAGCCAAATTACGCCTGATCGCTCTATAAATTCGCCGTGCAGAAACCGGCGCGCCGCGGCGCCCCGAAATTCCGGGGCGGGGCCCGTAGTGTGTCCAGGATCAGCCCTGGCCCCGGATGGAATTATTCCTTCGTCACGGAATAACTAATTACGTGCTGCCACGGTAATCAATCGGCGATCAATCGACGAAAGCTAAAACATCGTCTCGTCCAGCGACGAAATAACGATTTATTGACTTACCGATTTTAAAGAATTTCAGTTTGCCTTTTGTTACAATTTTAGCAAAGAACATGGAAATATCGACTGTGTGCTACATATTCCCTTTATACCACTAATTTCAGCATTTTATCCAATAATTTACATTAGTATCATTTTTGCCATTTAAAATACCAAAGATATTTGCAGTGGAAGACTCTCACAAACACATTTTTAGAATTTGAATAATCGTAGAAGATAAATCAGCGACAAGTCTTTTAAATATTCTAAATCTTTCGCTAATTACAGCAGTAAATCCAATAAGTTTGATTAGTACCATGTTTACCATTTAAAATGCCAAAGATACTTGCAGTGGAAGATTCTCACAAACACATTTTTATAATTTGAGTGATCGTAGAAGGAAAATCAGCGTCAAGTCATTTAGATATTCTAAATTTTCATTAGTACCATTTTTACCACTTAAAATGCCAAAGATACTTGCAGTTAACAGATTGCGTGGGATGGACTGCGTGTCTGCGCAACTCATAAAAATGCAAGATACGACTTTTGTCCGGTTTGCTGAACGCACTTGCGCGCCCTTCCGCGGTTCTATTGTACCCTATTTAATTAGACGGCAGCCGATCAGTATCGCACCCGAGTGAAAGTACGTCTTTCCAACTAATGGCTCGTTGAGCGATACCGATCTCGCAAGTGCCACGGAAACCGCGTATCGAGGATACCGATTATCGACGAGCACACGCGCGAGAGACGAGAGAGGGCGAGGAAGGGAGTCATTTCAGAGGGTAATTTTAAGACCGATAATCGGAGGTCCTCTCGGCATCGTTGCTCATTCAAGAAACGCTTACTGTAGATCGACGATATCCGTGCGTACAGGGCGATCGAAGTTTCATGAATTTTATGCTCCCGGAACATGTGTCTTTTTACGCACTGAAATTTGTCGTCTGCTTTATCTGCCACGAGATACAGGCGAATCGAACTAATTGATGTTCGTTTAAGAGGCTATATATATTCAGTAGCGTGACCGAGGGGACGTTTTTCGATCGCAAAAGTTACTGTGTGATTTAGGAGATCAGGTTGGACTGAAGTTCGGAGATAACGAGGTAAATTGACCATCGAGTGCACGATGCATCGAGCAATACAGCAAAGCGTTTTTAGCTGTTCAATTTTTGTTCCAAGGAATTTTCAACGATAGTAGAAAGGCATATAGTTACATTTCATCAATTTTTATCGAGTTAATTTCCAGAGAGGTCACTCTTAAACTTCAATACAAATATTTCTTCTTCAAAGTTCGCAACCGAGAAATCGGAAAAAATTCTCGAACGTGCAATTCAATATGATAAATACGTCAGATTGTTTAAACAATTTTCAGATCCGATTAAATGGGGAAAACGGAGCAAAAATTGGTCTTTTCTACCCGTAACTACCTTTACGAGGTACAGGGCTGAAACTTGGCAGAAAGGGTTCTCTCTTGGCTAGCTATTGAACGAGCAATTATTTCGTATAGCAGGGAAATTAAAGGCACACTTTTGTAATAAATAAATAAAAAGAGAACCTTTGCACGCTTCACCGAACGAGGTTCCATGGCTGCGCTACAACCACATATATCAACCACCTGCCCAAAATACCGTGAACTTTCTTAAAGACGCCGATGATCCGTTGAATGAACGAAGAAGCAGAATCCGTGATGCACGGGTCGGCAAACGAAAACGCGGCGTATTGAATATGCAGGACAGAGAAAGAGGGACGATCATCGATTCAAGCCCGCGCTCGAAAAAGGCGGACCGAATGAAATATGTATGTATATCGTGTATCGTTAAGGAAACATCGATAGACGCCGGGAATGCTAAAGAGGAGCGGTGGATTTAATCTCCGCTGATAACTCGGGTGATAAATGTCAGGCTTCGACAGGTTTCTTCCTCTGGTCTCTCTCGGCTTCTCGTTTGCACGCCCACGCGATCCGCAGACGAGGGGGCCCCCGATTCGGCCGGTTCACGGTTCTCGGATCGTTACCGGGGGCGCTTGTAATCCACGACGCACCTAATCGTCCGTGGATACACGGTTAATTGCCCACGTGTGTCGCGGCGAGGCGTGATTTACCGATCCCGCGAGACCGCGCCAGTCAGGTGCGAAAAGAAATCGCCACGGATATATTCGTGTCAGAGCGCGCGGCTGCCGATATCTCGCGCGGGAAGTCACGAGCAACGCCGATCCGTTCAACCGATCCGATCGCCACTGAAACAATTGTGAAATTCCGCGGCCTACTCGCTCTCGGCTCTCGACGTGTATGGATTACCCGCTCCGATCCGCTCCGATCCGCTTAGCGATACTCGATAAAACCGGCGCAATTCCTTCTTTACCCGACAACCGAGCCTCCGCGAGCGAATTTTATTCCGATCCATGTTATCGCGCCTCTGCGATCACCGTGATGTCCTTAATTCGCAAGATTTCACAGGTTTTTAGGTTTTTCGTATAGCACACGAAAAGCTCGTAACACAATTTCATTTATAAACAATTTTATGAGAAATATCAAGTGCGTTTTAATGGCAATGGAATTGACGTTCAACCCTTATGTCAATAGGGTACACAGGTATCCACTTTCAATTTCTCTTAAAAACTTCTTTAACATTTTTGTTGATAAATATCGAAATTATACTTGAATCATTATACATAGAATAATCTACATTTGACGAATAAAAAATATGTAGTGATACTGTAAGAGATTGCAAAAGTAAATGATATTTTAAAACAGGAAGTTTAATGAAATTTTTTCAAAAGCCTATATTCTGCAGTTTGATCACATGAAAACTGTTTTAAATATGCATACGACGAATTGGTAGTTAGCCGTAACTGCTGTAAACAAAACGATATACACGCTGGTTCGTCATCGACACAGCCGAGCCTACATCGCTTTGAAGTTGCAATAACATTTGACGCGCCACAATGTCAATATTTCTCGAGTATTCAAGCTTGTATAGTAACCCGTTCGTTATACTTGCGCATCATCGAAGCCACAATAACACATGATATCCCCTTGTAACCCTCTGGTTTTATTAAAACAGAGAGTCCATAACCTCTGTGTCGTAGGGGCCGTGTTGCTCGTAGATTTCATCTCTGTTCACACGACGAGAATTCATCGAAACCGCACGCTGAAATCTGTATTAATAATCTACAATATCGAAAAAAAAATCGAAAAAAGCATAATTATCCATTGTTTGCTTCACTGTTAATAATTCCATAAATTAATAATTGTCTGTTTCTCCGAAAATTAATTTCTCTAAATCGTTTTTTCACAAAACATTCATTGTAGATTTATACTTCCTTCATTATTTATCCTTCTAATTATTAGATTTTTATTTATCATATTTACATTTATACATTATTTATCCTTCTAATGATTAGATTTATACTTCCTTCATTATTCCTAATTATTCATCCTTCGTTCGATTCCATCGAAAAAATATTCATCCCTTAAAGTGTTCGACGGTGCAGCAGAACACCCTGCGAGAAGCAGTGTCTTCTCCACCGAACCCCACGCAACCCCACCGAACGTCAGGGCTCGCGGACACGGTGGGGGGTGGGGGGGATATCACTTTGTTCGGCGATATCTTCGACATCTCGTAGCTCGCGCGTGCATTCCGCGATGCCGCTTAACTTTTCGCTTAACTATCCGACACCGGTTTCGTATCCAAGAATCTCATTCCGGCGATTCCTCGCTTCCCCGTTTCGCGGCCAGACAGCACAAAGTGAGCGCGGCATAAAGGCGCGACCTTCCTCCTCGAGAGTCTTCGTCCCCGACATCAGGGTAAACGCGATCGTACATACAAGCCCGCGCGACGAAAGAATGAAAGAGAGAGAGAGAGAGAGAGAGATGGAGAGGGAGAGGCACACACGCACACACCCGGCCACGCACATATATTTTCTCCTGATCTGGAAAACAATACGCTAAAGCGTGGATTTATATGCACCGCGGGCCCAGGCAATAACTTACGCGCGAAACACTGCCTCTCTTCTTCGGCTTTCGTTTCCTTGCTTACTCCGGACGTGTGTCCCTTCCTCTAAATAAGGACACGACGGAAATGGCTTCCCATTTCTTTTTCCCCCAGACTGCCGACGATAATCCAACGCTGTCGTCTCTTCTCTCGCCGTTACCGGCTTTCCGTGAACGTCGCACGCCTCTGTGGAGATCATCCGACTAAGCCCCGGGTGACTTCAATTTCCGAAATACCTCGAAAAGAGACATTGTTCGGGAACGGCTCCGTGCGACAATTTTTATTGTACTCTATAATTGAGGCGGGGACTTAGAGGGCTCTCTGTCGCTCCCCGGACCTTTCGACTTCATTGGTACGGCTGTCTGTTGGACTTTCGACTGGTATCATTTGCCCGCGGGAGTTTAAAGTTAGTGCGGCAATTGTTCACTGCACCTTAACCAGTTAACCCCTTGCCGTATCATTTTCTTTACGGTTACAGTGATTAAGTCTTCATCCTCAAAAATGTCGTAGAAGAGAAAAAATTACATATATTTTCTGTATTGCTACATTGATTTTAATACTGAAATATTGATTACAAGCAAATGAAATTTTATTTCATCTAAAAAGAAAGGCGCAACATTCGTATTTGTTAGACTTCGTTTAAAATCTTCATCACGAGTCTGATTCGTTAAAATACGGCAACGGGTTAAGCGCGTTTGACGTAGATATACGTCGGACCAAATCTCTATTTCGGTTCTCTTCGGTTACTTTTTCAAAAGTGAATTGTTAATATTTTATCAAATAAAAATACTTATTAATATTTTATCAAATAATAGCACTTTTATCTAATAAACCTTCCTCGTTTTTCGTAAAATTTATAATAGGACCATCTGTCCTGCGTTCGACGTGTATACTCGTCATTGCTTGTGATTAATTCGGCACACTGCGGGGGATTTTTGAAACTAAATTCCGCACTTAACTGGCTAAAGACAAACGCGAATGTTTCGCATAGAGGACTTCGATCAGGAAATCGTGTCGACGAAAGTTTTGTTTTATCTTCGTGCGAGTCGATTCTCCGAGCACGGAGGATATGTAGAGTCGCGATCGACTTTTCCGGGACGGGCGGGCGCGCGTATCATGCGTCATCGGAGAGAACGCGTTTCCCGGATAGGAAGCTCTTTTAAGCATAAATTCCGATTATTGGCGATATTTATGTCAGGGATGCTCGTACACACGGCACGCGATAAATCGAAAGAGCCGCGCGTTCTCCACCCGGGAAGAATGGAGTTTCCCGACAAGCGTCGATTTGTCAAGAAGGGCTTCTCGAATGCCTCTCAATGGCAACAAGCGGAAAGCTCACCCTCCGTGCTATTCCGGGGCCACAATGGGCTGAATGTGGTCTTTATCCTGCCGCCAGTGAAACGCGCTACAACCGGCAAGGCGAAGCAAAGCAACGTGGAAAGAGAAAGAATAAATTCGAGGCTCCTTTTTGCCTTCGATCCTTTTGGCCCCGAAGCCTACAAAATTTACTTACCTACGAGCCGCTTTTTACCCCCGGCGCCGCGCCGGACCCATTCAACGCGGATAACTGTATTACGGGGCTCATTGTAAGGGACGCGTGGCATTGTCGAAGTACCCAGCTCTTCGATCACGCGGCTCGATTTTCGTATTTCTGCACGATGACCCGAGATTGAATGGATGATACGTTTACGGCTTTATTCGTGCGAACTTGTTTGGACACGGAGACACTCGATTGTGATAAACAACCTCGGTTATCCTTGTGAAAAAAATTGAAATTTTTGAATGGATTAACAGCAAACCTACCCAGAACATTAAGCGATTAAAGTGTTTTAGTTTATAAATTTGACAAGGCTCTATTTATTTAGATTTTGATCAATTTTTATGTCAATACGTGGTTGGATAAAAAAAAATGTATCGAATCAATTTTCATGTAAGTGACTTTATAATTTCAGTAATTGTAGTGATAGGTTTAGCGTTAAAGAATGGGTAGAGAAGGGACTAACAAATTTCTAATTCCAATCTGACTCAGTAGCATCGACACTATTCTAAATTCCCGAGTAATTTTCTCTTAAAATCTAGAATACGTTTTTTATGCGAACTGCACGATGGAGCAACTGATACAATTATTATTAAAATGATCAGCATCTCACGAGAACAAAATATGCACCTGTATATGTATTCCCTTTTCTCGCGGCTCTTCTCGCTCTATCTCCGATCTTCAATAAGCGATCATTTGCCTCTAACAAGCACAGCCCAGACCCATAAACCCGTCTCAATCGTCTTCGAACCGATCCACCAGTTTTTCCTGCAGCTCTCAACTCCCACATCGGACGGCTCGTTCTCGCTACTGCCTCGCTGGAAGCCATCATCCTCACGGACCATTGATCCCTCGCCATCTTCGTACTCTAATGCTAATTTATTGTACTCCGTGGCTCATTATACACGCCTATTCTCTCGGCGCACGTCGCGAGGCGACGGAGAGGGAAGCGTTCTCTTCCGAGTGTCAGGAACCTCGAAGATCCTTATTATTACTCAACCCGATAAATAATCTCTACCTGAATACGGGCGAATAATAACGCGACGCCGTCGTCGACTGCCGGTAATTATTCACGGTGGCGAGCGCGTCTCTTTCACCGATGTTTCCAGATTCCGCTTGCTCGAAAGCAACGTAATTTGTTTCGCCACTTTGCAGCCTCGCCCTCCATACTCCGAGCTGCATCAGCGGGGGACTTGTACGCTTTAATCGGCGCGCGCGCGTAACACAGCAGTGCCATCTCCATCGGTCATTAATTAAACGTCGAATCTCTCGCGCGCGCCGCGTAAAACGCGACCTCTCGCGGTAACGCGATCGAGGAGACGGGTCCATTACCGGGTCCACCATTGTCCCGCTGGTACCGCTGAACCTGACTGACATTTCCGCGTCGATCGGCGGCGATCCACCGATCCATCGATCGATCGATCGATCGCCCCGCACGATTTCGCGCCGCATTCGAACGGGCCCCGGGATAGATAGATTTCTATCGTATGCGTCGATCGCGCATAATAGGTTGAACGACCTCGACTTTATCGCGGGACTTGAACCTCGGACCGCGAACAATCGATCTCCCGCGATCCTCCACGCGGCCGCAGGAGGACGAGGGCCCATTATACACCGCGGGACGGCGCGCGTGCGAAAGGTCATGACTGCAGTCGCTTAGAGATCCCACGATTTTTACGCTTTCTAATGCCTCGCGACCACCGCTCGCCGTACAGGGCTAACGACTGCCACGATCGCTGGTAGCCGCAACACCGCCGACTTCCTTCTCGCGCGAATAGCCCGCTGAAATCGATCCTTGTTCTCGCAGTTCGCCCGCCGATTCTCTTTTCTTTTCTTCTATTCTTCGATCGATTTATTCCGACGCTACGGCTAACACAATGACCAGGCCGATTACTCGACGATTTTGCACCGGGTGTAAGGAACGGTTTGATTTTCACGATCATGAACCGTATTTCGCACCGTTGGATTCGTGATGGTCCACGAATTCAGTTCGCAACTCTATCGAGTGAAACAACTTCAAATTCTAAAACCGTATGCACGCGATGGCGAATCGAACTGTAGCAAGGACAATTATTGAAAAACGAAAAAAATTGCATCACCGGGGGAAAAAAAGAGAATGTTTCGATTTATGTGAAACGCGATGCTTGGTTTCGATGTCGCTGCACGGAATTTTTGCAAATATTGATTTAGTTACAGTTCGACTGATAAAAAAACACCAACCGAATGTATTTGAAAACTTTTTACGTCCCGAATTGAAGGATTAATATAAAAAAATGTCAATTGCAGAATCGTCGGTTGCGAAATGTGCATTTGACGTTTGAAACACAATATTGCTGGAATATAAAATAATCCCCAGCTTCTGTGCAAGTTTTTTTCGAAACGATTTTATGTGATTTATATTGAGCACCGAACGTGTTAATTAGTGGTGTTCCAGATGCTGGAACACCGCAACAAAATTCCGGAATAATACTCATCGTCCGTATAATTTTTCCGAAACACGAGTCATTCAAGTAGATCGGTTCGATCGTCGTCGCGCAAAGCGTATCGAGCATCAGCGAAAATCTCCTTTCGCAAAGGCGAAGGGCCGTCGCGGAATTTTTTCCGTGAAGAAGCACGCGATACGGGGAAACAGGATTGAAAGCGAGAGCCGCAACAGTGGATTGAAAAGGTGAATGTTTAATGAACTCGTTTGTTCAGCCGCACGTCGCGCGAGACGCTTTCTTATTACCAGCAATTACGCGACCGCGGATCGAAGCTACTTTTCACCGGTGCTCGCTTTTGTGTTTTCGCCGGTGAGAAGCGACTGGAGGAGTTCGCGGTAGAACGGACCAGGGAGAAAAGACGCGCGCGCGATCAAAGCGCCCCTTGACGGGGGACTAATAAAGGCCGGTGTACTAAAAAAAAAAGAAAAAAAAAGATGGAAGGAAGAAGGAAAAAAGACGAAGAGAAAACGGCCGAGTAAAGAAGCGAAAAAGAGAAAAGAGGAGGAGCGTCGACGTAATAACGAAGCGATTAATTACGTGACGTCGTCGCCGGGACACGCCGAATCGCCTCGAATCGTGTCTCTCCTCCAATGAAACAAAGGCCTCGAGCTGGAGATGCAACTTATTCGGTTTGTACCGAGTGTCTCGAAAATCGTGACTCAAGCGTCCAATTGATGACTCGACTTGCAAAAATAAGTGGAGAGCAGGGGATAACACACCGGCGTGCGGAATTAAAGGAGCACGATATTTTTATTGAAATTATTAGTCTTTGTAAACTGTTGCAACTGCGTAATAACTAGACAAACCGAAACGAAATGAAAATTGATTTTCCTGCTGAATATGTTTAATAGGTTGAAAATATTACAACAGTGTTTTCAAATTCTTCTAATGTTTTTACTGTCTCAAATTACACCTACTCATTTTTTGTCATGAATGCATAAAATCCGCTAGTAATTACGAATCGTAGGACAATTCGTCTGGTTATTAAACATGTAAACAAATGACACAATTTTTAATGGTATCGTGAATATAAAAGGCTCGCTAAATATTATCATTTCAAACCAATAAGATTTTAACTTATGATCTAGTTCAGCACAAAAAATTCTTTTAATATTACAGTACCTTTCCATTCGCAGGGGGGTTGGAAAATTCCATAAGTCTTTCAAACGCTATTTAAAAATAAAATTGCTGGCATCGATCACAACTACGAAAACGAAGTAAAGTACAAACAGATGCACCATGTGTCCGGAATGAGTGTAAAATGTATGATCTTGACACGGAGGATCGTACGAGGGATAAACGCTTCTTGATATCACGATAAACATGCGAAGTGTTCAAGGTGATCAAGTAACGTTGTTCAGCCAGTACACTTTAAATCCTTTGTAGACGCTAACAAGCGACGACAATTTAATGGTATAACCTCGTTACGCTCTCCGGGAGGCGTTGCACCGCGATAGAGATATAATAGGACCGGCGCTAATTAATAATTAATAACCCGGATCCGAATTAAATGGCTTTAAGGGTCGAGGGTGGCCGCTGACACGGAGCAATGAATGCCGCAACGCGTGGTGTATCGGAAATGGCATAGGGTGGCCCCCGTAGAAGGCACGAGGGGGTTGGCTCTCCTATATGCCAAGGGTGACCCGGCAACTCAGAATCGCGCCGAGGGGTGTTGCATTATTTATGGCCGCCATCGATCATCGTCCGGCTAGGCAGGATCGCCACGAACACCCCACTAATCGCCATATGACAACCGTATTTATTTTAAAGTCGCCCACCTCGACGTACGGATGCATTAATTCGAATTGTTTGATCCCGGCCGCCCTACCACCCGACCTTCTACGCAGCCCTTATTCCGTCGCATTTAAATTCTCGTTACAACGCAAGGAGGGGGACTCACCCGTGCCGTAATTTATTTCCGTGAGAGGAAGTAAACATTCCGGGGCAATTGAAATGTAATGTCGAACTAGTTCAGTTATAGTCGGTTTCAGAGTTGTTGGACTTTTACTTTGAAATGCATTCGTTTCTAGTGGGAATTTTGTTGAATTGAATTTTTTAGACTCTGTTTCAAGTCTCATTAAAAAATCTCTAATTATCCATGTTGAACCAAAAATTGTAGTCTAGGTGAAACTGTCATTTTTCAGAAGACAATCGGAGGAGCAGGTCCATTTGAGACTTCTAGCTCTCAAAAATTCCTAAATCGCCCAAAAATGTCATTAAATTAAAAATCTTATTTTCCGGAACAATATTCACCTACAAAACGCAACCCAGGCTTTGAAGCATTCAAGATTAAATTTTTCCACTCGCAGCTCCCGTCGGATTGAAACTAAGTGGTTGTCCTAAGGGCCTTGAAATGGTCCTTGTCGCCGCTAATGAAACGTCAGTTTCCCGATCTCGTCGGCTGATCCGGCCGATCTTGGGAGCTCTTTGACCCGCGTCCCGGGGTTAGGAGGTAAGACGTCGGACGAAGGAGGTCGATGATGCGACGTGCACGAGGGGGTGGCAAGCGCATCGCGAGCACCGCGATGAAATATGCATAGAGAAAGGGCTGACAGGGGTGAGGCGGAGCGTGGGGAGAAACTACGAAGAAGAAGAGACGCCCGCCTCGCTGCTGGCCGAGGCAGCAACGGGATCCGAAGGCGTGGGTGGAAACGGGGGGATGGCAGGCAAAAGGGAGTGTCTCCTGGTAGGGGTTGCACTCCATTCGAATCTCGGTGGGGGTGGGAGAGACAAGGAGACCGCTGCACCTCGGTGAGCATCGGCTAGAATGCCTGCAACGAAACGAGGGTGCAAATACGGGAGGAAGGGGTGCACGCTCGCCTGGACCTGGAAAGGGAGTTGTCGTAGGTGTCTGCAAGAGCTACCCCGGGGAAGGGGTAGCTTTCCACCCAACCCCCGTCTTGCACGGGAACGTCGTGGCGCGTCCGTTGACCTCGCTGGGCTCGCATAAACCCGCGGCTCCGCAAACTATTATCCTTGATACGCGTGGACCTCCGATCCTCTACGTGAAGCTATTATAAGTGGACTCGCTTCGAAGAAAAATTGCTTTTTTAAAGCATCAGGGTGACGGGTATGCATGAGTTTCAAGGTAGTGGAATATATGAATCTTGAATAAAATTGCATGAATTTTTGGGCCGAGTATGTATGGAGATTTTAAGGGGTTGGTATTAGTAGACTGAGGATTTTTAGATGAAATCTAAATTGTCTACATTCGTTTCTTTCATTCTGTAAAGCCTGTAATATTAACATTTATCATGTTCTATTCAAAATTCTTTCATAAATCCAGAAAAAGTACATATTGGAAGAATACAACATGAAGGTTCAGACGAATTTCTAAAAATTCACATCTTGACAGTCTCAAATAGAAGAACCATTCTGGTTAAAAAATGTTCAGAGTTGGAAAGTCTTCGTACACGTTTCCGACGCAGATTTCGCGAAAGCTGGATGCCGAGGCATGCGCCACGCTCGGCCGTGGTATAGCGAGCTTAATAATTGGCCGTAGTGGCTCGCGACCGAATAGGCGTGCGGTTCGTTCGCGACCCGGTGATACATCCTACGATTAAGCGTGCATCGGCCGCGATTATCTCGAGTGATTTATACGTGCAGTGCAGGCGAACTCCAGGGGTCAAAAGATCCGCGGCGGGAATACTATTGGCAGGCAACCGAATTGCCGGCGGCAGGCTGCCACGTGTGTGCAGTGTGCATCCTCCTGCACCGTGGCCGGCTGCACCGTGCAACCCCGTGGTGACCCCGCTGGTCAATGCATCTTTCGTTCGCCGGTGACCCCATCGCGCGAGGAACGTGTTGAACAAGTTATGCCAGTCGGAGAGGGGCTCTCCCGACTTCTCTTAGGCTTGGACTTCGGCTCGCATCCCGGTGCTCACCTGTGTGTACCTGCGTACCAGAAGACGACGTCTTCGTCTTCTATTCCTCCTCGTTCATGGCCGTTCGATTTCCTCCTTGTTTCGTTACGAGCACGGCTCGATCGACCGTGAAACAGGACCGAGCCGGAAATCGATTTCGTTCTGGTAGCTGCTGATGTCCCGGTTATATTATCGAGGATAAACAGAGCTTGCGAACACCGAGCGCTGTGGAACTCGGATGTCGAGTCGAGACGACGATTGAATTACCGGACGGGACGAGGGTTGTTTATTTAATTACAGTTTTTAGCGATTTTGTTGGCATCGGGAATTTTCATGTCATCGGGAGATCGAGGTTTTGTTGCGGAATCGTTTCCTGGTGAATACATAAATATCTTATAGGTTTCATCTGTCTACGACCTTGAATGACCTTGAGTAATTATTATCACTGAATTCCTGATGAAAGGGACTATCGTCGTACGTGTTTAAACAGGGATGGTCCCGTTTAAAAAAAAAAATGAAGGTGACCTTGAGATCTGTTATTATGGAAGCTTATCGGAGCAATTAATAATAATCGCGGGAATGACTAATACACAAATATATTTACCACAATGAAAGAGAACTTTTGAACAGTACCTTGACGTTCACACCGCACTAGGCTAACTTAAGAGAGAGATAGAAAAACTCCGAGCATGATTTATTAAAACGCGCGCATTACAATTAATACAAATATAACTTCAACGAGATCTTTAACCCTCATACGCTCCTCATAAATAATTTTTGTTCCATTTTTGTTCTACACATTGAATCAACAAATTGTCTTTCATTTATAACGTCACATTTTAACGAAATACAATATACACATAAAAGGATCAATAATTTTACAGTATGTGAAAATAATAAATGGGAGAATTTTCACCCTGAGGAACGTATGAGGGTTAAACAAATTACGTAAAAACAAATATTTTTATGCACGTATCGCAACATACTTGAATCTTCAGTATGTACAGTGGGCTTTAGGGAAGAGATATGTATGTGCGCGGCTCGAAGGAAAGTTCATGGGAGTACTAGACAGTGACCTCTACCGAGAGGCAGGTGTTCCACGATTGCCCCGTAATCGGTCCCCTTATCCGCGTCGAAATCTCGCGAAAGGGGTGAATTATTGTGTTAAACCGTGAACCCTGCCTTGTGAAATCGTTGACAGAGAAGGGTAGATGAAGATCACGCCGAATATACGATGATTTATTGAGAGGTTAAATCGGCGAGAGTGTTCGACCGGCACACGTGAAGATTGCTGCAGTGATCCGACCTTTTCGTGGAAATAATTGAGAGTAATGGAAAGGGGGCGGTGTTAGCTTATCTCCCAATGAGATTTCGTCTAGTGCCCTTTAGAGCGGCTGTGGTTTCAACTTCAACTAGAGTCAAATATCACACAAGAAACCTGAATATTGTGACTGGGCTCTGTAAAATGTTCCAGAGCAGGTTTAATAAACTTTTACTATATTAATGAATTAAGGCAATGAGAAACTGGAGATTTTATTGAAAAATATCGTTACAGACGGAGAGTGAAATTCATGTTTGTCGTGAATGCATAAAACCAAGTAATGAAAACAATATGCAGAACATTTATTCGAAATCCATGAAGAACATGTAAAATTGACACGCGCGAGCCAGTGTCACAGATCAGGATTAATTACAAATGAAAAAGGATTTTCTCTAGGAACCAGCAGCTTGCAATCTCGGTAATAATCAGTCCATTGTGATCTTCGACTCGCAGTGAACTGAAAGTACGTCGAGGGGCCAAGAATAAAATGAAGGAACCGGAAGGCTAAGATCGGTGACGTGACGGAGGTGTGATGGTAATCGAGTTTTCGGGAGTTGCTACTTCACGGAGATTCTTTCTAATTTGTTGCCGGCCTGTACTTTGCCCCTGCAAGCTCGGATAATATGAAAGAGCGAGCAGGACTCGTAGGGCGGCTTGCTTTTCAAGCCTCCGTTACTTTTCTAATGACAACGTCGCCAATCGGGGCGTGCCGCGACAAAAGCAGGGTAATGAGAGCAGAAGTAAATCATCGGCCATTGTGAGGTAATCTCCGGGTATTGTCTGCCGGTACGCGCGTGATGTATTATGTTATTGGGGCTAGCGAGCCGGCGCGCCCGTCGCAGAGACGCCACGGAGTTCTTCTATCTCAGCCACCCCTCTGTTCCGACAGTTCTTCCGATATCGGGGTATTTATATGCTTTGACATTTCCAACCCAGTCATTGTGCCCCGTTACGGGCTTGCCTGCGTAAGCAAATTTCTGATATTACTTCCTGTCGCTGGCGTAATGACCCCGTCGAGATCAAAAGGTTGCAAAAGTTTAAGAGAAGTTCTTCTATCAGTTGTATGTACAGGGTGTATAAAAATTATATGTCACGAATACCATGGAGATATTCTATACCTCTGGATCGGTGGGGATCTGTTAAAAAATTAGACCGCAAAATTGACCTTGACCCTTTCTTTTAAGATTAAAAAATTTTTTATCGTATTCATCGCAAGGAACAAAAGTCTCAAGGGATCAATGGATCTCAAGTGAACCGTTCTCTTTAAAAATGACTTTGAAGTTTCGTGAATTAATTTCTTCCATATGTCTACAGGGTTTTCCAAAATGGTATAAACGTGTAGGGAATGATGCTACATGAGAAAATAAATTGAAAATATAGAATAAATGTTTTTCGTTTGACGCCTCGTTTTCGAGAAAATTGACTTGAAAAATTCGTCAAGTTCGCGTTCCTAACGTTTGGAACAAGTAGAATTAGTAGGTCATGAACAGACGCGTCAAACGATCGCCATTCAAGAGCACGCGTGTTCGCTGAATTTTCAAACATTAACTTCTCGAAACCGAGGTGTCAAATGAAAAACATTTATTCTCATATTTTCAACGAACTTTTCACTAACATATTATCAATTTATTTTCTCGTGTAGAATCATTCCCTCCACGTTTATACCATTTTGGGACACCCTATAGACATATGGAAGAAATTAGTTTATGGAACGTCAAAGTTGTTTTTTAAGAGAACGGTTGACTCGAGACCCATTGTTCCTGTGAGACTTTTACGAGACGATAAAAAATTTTTTAACCTCAAAAGAAAGGGTCACAGTTAATTTTGCGATCAATTTTTTTAACAGATCTCCACCGATCCAGAGGTATAGAATCCCTCCACGGTATTCGTGACATATAATTTTTATACACCCTGTACAGAGAGTAGAGAAATTGTATGTCCTGACAAATTTTATTCACTCTGTTTTTAAAGCTACCGTTAGAGGTCTCTACCATTTCTTGCACATGACGTTTTCCTCATAAAAAGACGTTGAAAATAAATTATTTTTCTATCTACATGAATTTTCTTTAATCCGTAGAAATGTCATCCTGAAATTAATATTACAAGCCCGAATAACCAAGTAGATTGTCCATAATAATCCAACGAGGTTAGAGCACAGTCCTGCTGGCAAACGGTGATCAATAAATCCGAAATATACACAACGTCGATCACCCAACCAATTTTGCCCCACCAGTAATCTAATCTTGGAATATAATATATTTCTCAAATCAATTTCTAACGGAACTGTCCAGAAGCTCCTCGCAGTGGATTGATACGAAGCTTAATTTCCGTGAACAGTTCTGGGAAATCCATCATTCCCGAAGCATATCCATTGGCAACATCGATTAGTATCTTCATTCTGTATACTTTCTCGTAGTACCTATGCAAACTTCTTCCAGGTTTCCCTGTCGCTGCGACCATGTACACGTACAATTTTCTCTGTAATTCAATGACATGATGACGGCACCCTAACTCCGCGTCTCTTGTAATGTCTGGTTTGTAGTGTAATCGTAGATCAGCTAGCGTCCATCAGCATTATGTCTTCTTCTAGCCAACTGATCTCTAGCACTGTCGAATAATTTGTTTCGGGCCTGATAAATTTTCTGACTCGATTAGGTAAACGGATCTTGATGAAATCGTACCATCGTTTTTAGCCGCATTCCGTAGAACACATTAGGAAACTAATTAGGAATGCATCGGAACCTTTTTCTTTTAATTTCAGGCATACAGTGAAATTTTTCTATTTCAAACGTTGAGTGGACATTGAATCTGTTCGTTTCATTTCTAGATTTAATTTGTGGTGCAAATCATTTCAGAGTTTCTACCATATCCAAAAATTTTTCTTATAACCAATGGACTATAGATCTTTGTGCTAATAAAAATTAAAATTGCCTTAAAAAATGCAACAAGCCTATGTAAAAGTCGAAATATAAATGAAAAATTTGATTTCACGGAATCAATCGAATCGTTTTAGTAAAAATATAATTTTTCTAGTATCTTACAAAATTTGAAAATACCTAAAGATCCACAGCGTACCAACAAAACCACAATTCAGAACAAGAGGTACAACAACTAAAATTGCCCCGTCGCGTCGTGCACCAACGAACCCCCGGCCGGCACAATGCCGCAGTGAAGCGATTTGTCTCGGGTATTAGAACAGAAAGATCGCGTCGTGTTTACTTTAAACGTTCATTAGGATGACAGAGGGAAGACACGCGGAACAAGCTGTAGCATGATGCAGCCAGGTTTCGAGTTAAAGGCGAGCCGGTTCGACGCGAGGTGAATTAGCGAATTTCAAAGCCCAATATCCCCGGTGCTTGTTCGACACTGCCGGAAGTCGTTTACGGTGCAGCATCGCGCGGCGCGGCGTATGGTTAGGCGGCTATCGCGAGATTTGAACCGTTCCGATAGCATCTATCGATCAGGGGGAGAGAAACTTGACCTCGCAGAAGCTCATGCCACTTCGTCGGACACCTACGCAACTGCGCCTCGGGTTCTTAAATGGGACACGTATCCGCGGCGACCACGACCACGACCACGACCACGACGACGACGGTGCGATACCAGAGAACCACTTCCGTATCGCCTCGCGCCACGTGCTAAATCGAAAAGACAACGGCCCGGGCCCGACCATTATCGTATAATCCTGTGCACACGCCTCACTCAAGATTCCACGCGATAACAAGTCCACGGGAATCACCGAGAGATACAAAGTTTATAATGTGGTTTGCTACTTTTCTGGAGACTGCCGCTACAGCGTTGTGGAATTGCTGAATCCCAAGTTGTGTACTCGGCATTGCGGACATAGGTGTGCTCGATTAACCCTGTCGGCTTTCTTGACCTAATCTTTCTGAGCTTGTTCGTTTTCGTTTCCTCAGCAATTTTATAGTTCGGCGAATATTTCTGAGTGTGATTACAATTTTACTGAAATTCTTATGCAGGAATTACTAATCAATGTGTATTCTCCTGTTAGATTTTTTTTTTTTTAATTTGGAAATCTCGGATGAGATTTATTATAACAAAATGAACGTTACCAAGAACATTAGTACATAATATTAAATACAACATAAAATTAATAGTTACATAATTACATAATAGTACATAAGGGAAGGCCCTTAGACACGCAAACCGCAAGCATTCAAGAAGGCCATCACATATACGCACGCCACAATACTAGGTTTAGCTATTAAACATCCTATGTCCAACGGCAACTGATATCCCATCTTCGAGAGGTTTTGGATAAATTTTTTCCTCTGTTCGTTATAAATATTGCACTGCCAAAGCACGTGGTTAAGTGTTTCCTGATCTTGGTTGCACTTACAATTGGGATTATCGATAATTCCAATTCGATAAAGGGAGGCTGCCAGATGATAATGATCCGCCCTGCTTCGGTTGATTGTAACAATACATTGACGGGTTAAATTTATGTGACTAAACCAAGGAACACGATCAGCACTGTAGAAACGTTGAAAATAGGATTTGCCTTTATATAGCCCTTGATCAGTAATTAACTTAGCTGTATTTACTATCGCTTCCTTCTTAAAAATTCCGGCTAAGTCAGAGAATGGGATCTTGGAGATCTTCAAGGTACTGGTAATAGTAGCATCTTTAGCTAAGGCGTCAGCCCTCTCGTTACCCCAAATCCCCGAGTGAGCCGGAATCCAGAAAAATTTAATCGTGTGATTATTAGGATTATCATGAAACTGAATGAATTTTCTTTTAATTTCTAAAATATATCTACTAATTCTAACATTAAATTTAGGAGATCGTAGGTTTTCTAAAGCACTACGGGAGTCGGAAAAGATAAGAAAGTTTTGATTATTATAGTTTAACGCTAAGTCAAGAGCATCATTCAAGGCTATACATTCAGCTGTAAACGCAGAGGCACTATAATCTGCACTCATTGCTGCGCGATAATTTAGTTCAGGACAAAAACAAGCGGATCCAACAAAATCTGCATTTAACACTTTACTACCGTCAGTAAATACAATAGCAGTAGCATGTTGATCCTCAATCAGCTTCTGAATTCTCCGATTACGGTCAGCACATTTTTTAAAATTGTATCCAAATTCAGAGTCAAAGGGAATTGAGGTAATAATCGTTTGGAAGTCAAAACAAAAAATATTGAAATTAATTTCGTGTTCAATTAGGTTTTGAAGTTTACCAAAAGAAATTATGCAAGAGGTCAGTATGTCATTGGACATAATTGCTCTGTTTTTAATTCTATTATAATAATCTTTCACAGTTTTGAGGCATAGCGAACTTATATTTGAGTGGATTTTTGCGAGAAAATTGTTACAAAGAAACCTGGAACGCTCTTTTATCATCGGGAGCTTAGATTCAGCCAACATAATGTTGGTGGGGGTACTTCTTCGATATCCCAAGGCCAGCCTTATGGCAGAGAATTGCAATTTTTCAAGTTTGTCCCATATATTTTGCCTTTTAGGAGAGTACACAAAGGACCCATAGTCAATAATGGAACGCACAAAACTTTTATAAAAAATGAGAAGCGTGACAGGATCAGAGCCCCACCTCTTGTTAGATTCTTTGAACCTTCTTTGGCTTCCTAATTTGCTCAAACAATGAGTTTTCATCAGCTTATAATAGTTGAATTGACGTGCATATTACAGATTCTAGAATAGAAAGGGATCAGCGAAAATTTGACACTCCGAATCGCATATTAAAGAGAACAGATTCCAGTGTGATTTAGGATCGTCGTTTAAAGGATCAACCTAAAAACGAGGAGCCACAGCCACGTTCCTGAAGTATTTATCTAGAAAACGAAGGTGTGATTCCGGCGCTCGCGTCGATTACTCTCCACGGTCAATTGCCGTGACCACCGTTTACCCGATAGTCCAATCTGCACCGCGTGCACTTTCGTTGCTCACTTTTCTCACGGATCGTTGACCAAGATACACGGTAGTCGGCTGCCGCGTAGTGGAACGAGTAAGGAAAATAACTGCACATGCCGACGACCATCTTCCCCGTTTTTCATTCTACCGCAGAAAAATTCATTAGGGCAGAATCACGTTTCTTGCAAGTCGGTGTGGCGACGACGAACAATTTTCTTATTTTCTTTCAGTAGGATTTTTTGAGAGATTTTCAGTGAAAATCTACGTCTTGATCTAGTAAAATACAATTATAAAAGCTTAAGTTTTAAAAAGCTCGATAACTTCCTTTTAAACTATAATTTCAGAGAAACGGAATTTAGAAGGTTCCCGTTTATTTCTGGATTTTATTCGGAAGATGTAGTTTCAGGATTTATTAATATTAGAAATAGAAATAAATTTATAATTTAGTTACGCCATATTCGTCCACATAATTTCCTGAATTATGAACGAAATCGTTTTAGACAATTCGTTACGAAATCCTGAACTATTGTATTTCCTTGGGAGGAATGATTCTCGAGGTCATTCGAAGTCAATTTTTCATTTGCGAAAATCTTCTCCGCGGTTTTGTTAAAGAGTTATTATCGAAAAACACGGTCCAATCAGAGCGCGGACGGATTCGTGCTCAGCTAATGCCAACGTCGCGCTCAGCGAGACCTGTGCTCTGATTGGCCCGTAGTTTTCGTTAATAACTCCTTAACGGAGCCATTTAGGAGATTTTCGCAAAGAAAAAAGTTACTTCAATCGACCTCAGGAATTATCCCTCCCAAGTAAGTACAACATTTATGCGACACCTTGTATATCTATAAAAATGATCCGCCAGAATTTTAATTTTGCATAAACATCCGTAGTTTTCTGATGACGTACGAAAATGCCTAAACAACTGTTTAAATGGATCCAGTAATAAGGATTGTTATTTGTGCAATTTCCAAACAAGTCCACTTTCCGAGGACTAAGATTTTGGTGTACGTGGACGAATATAGGCGTTCCGTTGCAAAGTGCATCGCGGTGCATCGAATCTATTACTCCGGGACTTGTGTACCGTTTCGGTCGACGGTTTCTTTAACAATTGACAAGCTCGCCGGCCGTCCCGTTAGCTCGAATTCACTCGACGCGGGTATTATGTGCGATCTTTAACGACCGCGGGGAGATAACGATGCGCGATATAACGATCTACGTTTGGATGCCGGCCGATCGAGCCGCCGATCCCGTTACTGTCCCCGGCAAGAAGTTTTCTTGAATGATCGGCAAATGGTGAGGCTCTCTGGCCGCCTTCATCCTGAATCCCGGAGACAACAAGCGTTTACGGTACCTCGTGAAACGTCCGTGTTCCTGAGACAATCGCCGACCTGTCTGAATTTTGCGCGTTTGCGTGTCCCTGATACACGACTACGTGCGAGATAAGATCTGTCTCTTATCGGTACACCGTCGAAAAAGTTCCGGCAAAAGTGTTCCTCGTGGAGATCGAAGCAAATAGTTGCCTGCTTTTGTTTCTAAAAGTTCTCGTTGAATTTTTATGTTTTATTCAGGAAAATGTTTGTTAATGTATGTGAAACGTCTTTAAACAATGTTCTTATGGAACAAACATTTTATAATCTGTATATTAACAGTCTTTAAAACGTGTTTAAAAACTGTTCTTGTGGAACAGATGTTTTATAATTTATATATTAATAGTTCGATGAAAACGATGTATTCGGAGAGATAAAAATAATCTTTACCCTCCGAGTTATTTACATAAATATTACAAATAAATATCTATCTTCTTCAGGATATCAAAAATAGTATATCACTCCTACGGCATCGACTCTCTGAGCACCAATTACTCAGGCCTGCAGTATACAAGCAAAATTGATTTTGTGTGTGTATATTCCTAAAGTTAAATTTAACATAAAATTATTATTACGCTGCGAATGTGACATGACGATAAAGATGAATATCGATGAAACATAAAACTGTATACATGTCAAAAGAATTTACGAACTCCATTATTTACAATGAACGTATCATATTTTTACTTTGCATAACGATCCAGTGTATTTATTACATGTTTTAGAAAATTCTGAACCAGTTTTGACATAAGCGTAATTTTGCACAGGTCTTTTTCGAGAATTCTGACCTGTATGATTTTTGCGTGTCCCCAATACGATTCCGAGCAAGATAAAATCGGTTTCTTATCGTTGCACCGTCGAAAAAGTTCTAACAAAAGTGTTTCCCGTTTAAGTAGGAGAGGAGCGGAAGATGGAAGATGTCCTTTATACGATTCTATGCAAATGAATCGATGCGTTCGTCGCACGAAAGAACGCTCGCCATTTGCGGATTTACTCGGAACCAACTCTAACGAGCCATTATGGTGCCCCGCGTCCGATGAAACCAGTCAAATGAGATTTCAATCTTGGGATAGCGATCGCAAAAACCGACGTCGGGACGTACAGGTGTAACAGGCACAAAAATGTAACGGGAGGAATACCTGAACGGTCGACACAAACCGTTTCAGGTATTTTATTTCACTAATACTGAAATTGGAGCGTTACGTATGTTATGAAGAGAATTTCAACTGTTCGACATTCAATTATTTTTTAATCAGCCAATGCATTATAATAAAAATCTCCATAAATGCAATCTCGTAATTTTTATAGTGTTCTCATCAACTTTAATATTCGATCTCTCTAATACGCTTTATGAATAGAAAGAATTAATTTCTCTTTTTCAGTAACTCATATTCCTCGCGGTCAGTATAATATCCTTGCCCCAGTGGTTGATAAAAATCCTCAGCATTAACGGAGTTGTGGCAAGGACGAGCGTACGCCGGCGTGTCGTAATAAAAAGCAATGAAACAACTGTGTAATTTCTATCATGATATCATTTCTCTTACGACCGTAGTACCGTTTAGCACAACATCTTAATTAGCAACATAAGAATAGCATAATTTTCCAATTCATAGATTTAACGACTAAATGTGAATTTTATAGTTATTAAGTTTACTCCCTTTGAGTGTTTTTTCCTCGAAACCCAGTTTTTGGAACTGTGTGTGTGCGACTGCAGAAAAACGATGTATACTAGACGTACGCGCTTCAAACTTCACCGACATGTTTAATATCTACAAATAAGAAAATATAATTATTTCACAAAGTTATGTTTTCTGATTTTTCGGAACAACCTACTTAGACTCATTTCAACACGTGAAACATGAACTTTGTTAAAGATATTTGGAAACTGAAGATACATATCTTTTCGCTTTACGAAAATTTTTCCCATTACGAACTACTAACTGGATGATTATATAAAAATTGAATGCTTCAATGCAAACACGTTATTTTGCGAAAGTTACTCTAATCACTTGATCGCTACATTTGCATCAAACATTGTTCGAATACTCGGAAACTCGACGACAAAAAAAAAATTAAAAATGATCTTGTTACAAACCCAAAGGGTCCTGAAACCAAACAAAACAAAGCAAGACCAGCACCGAAGAAGGCAGAGTCTCCGAAAATCCCCAGCTTCCTGTACAAGAATCCCTCCAGGCCCATCAACATCCGAAAAGATGGCCCGTCGGACATCACAAAATTTCCAACAAACTCCGGAAATCCCGTGAACTCGTTCTCTTTACGGCAAAGGCTCCTGCTACCTGGCGCAGACTCTCTTACACCGTACCCCGATCGAAACACGTAGCTCGTAGGTTACCTGGCGCAGCATCGGCGATTCGGATCGGCGTTTAACGTCCGTCTACAAACAGAGTGTTACGGCGTTACGCGTCCCGCAGCCAGGTAAACACGTCCGCGAGGAATGTAGGTAGTCGTTTCACGGTTACAAAGTTGAGAGAGCACGGCGGCGCGTGAAATTCTGCGGTCGGCCAATCGGCCCCGCCCACCGGCCAGTTATCGAATCGTGGGTGGGCATTAGTCATGTCTGGGCCAGCGAGAGTGGGGGAGAACGCATTCATCAGCATTTATTTCGGCAATAGCCTTCGTAATTATAATCGACTGCGGATTTTATGAATTTATGGTAAAAATGTGTAGGTGCAATTTAAAGTAGAATATAGATTAATTCTATTAAATTCCATGTATTCTCTCGTAAAATGTGGAAAACAATATAAATATCAACACGCACAAAATTAATTTGATTTTTTAAATAAAAACATATAGTTACGTGTCCCTGTTGTAGAAAAAGGTTGAACTTGAAACGAAGTTAACATTGCTAATATTGTTAATATCGTTCTATGCATTCACGACCACACAATCAGTGCACTAGCAAGGTCGAGTGCCCGGGACCCAATTGTCCCCGCCCACCGGCCAGTTATCGAATCGTGGGCGGGCATTTGTCTGGGCCAGCGAGAGTGGGGGAGAACGCATTCATCAGCATTTATTTCGGCAATAGCCTTCGTAATTATAATCGACTGCGGATTTTATGAATTTATGGTAAAAATGTGTAGGTGCAATTTAAAGTAGAATGTAGATTAATTCTATTAAATTCCATGTATTCTCTCGTAAAATGTGGAAAACAATATACATAACAACACGCACAAAATTAATTTGATTTTTTAAATTAAAAAATAACAGTTACGTGTGCCTGTTGTAGAAAAAGGTTGAACTTGAAACGAAGTTAATATTGGATTGTGCGTTCTATGCATTCACGACCACACAATCAGTGCACTAGCAAGGTCGAGTGCCCGGGACCCAATTGACCCCGCCCACCGACCAGTTATCAAATTGTGGGCGGGATTTTGTCTGGGCAAAGGAGAGTGGGGGAGAACGCATTCGCAACCAGCATTTATTTTGGCAATTGCCATCAGTTATAATGAGTAGGTGCAATTTATAGCAGAATATAGATTAATTCCTTTAAATTCCATGTATTCTCTCGTAAAATATGGAAAACAGTATAAATTACGACATTTGATTTTTTTTTATAAAAACATAACATAGGTACGTGTTCCTGTGGCAGAAGAAAGTTAAACTTGAAACAAAGTTATTATTGGTTTGTGTGCGTTTTATGCATTTACGTCCACACAATTAGGGCCACTAACAAGGTCGAGCACTCGGGAGCCAGTTGGCCCCGCCCACCGGACAGGTATCGCAGCGTGGGCGTGTATTTTTGCGTGGGGCGCGGGAGAGGGGGAAGAGATAACGCGACCTGCCCATGTCCGGCCCGTATCTGGGGACAAGCTCGTCTCGATTTTCACGAGGCGAAGGTGCGTGAAGGTGCAGAAACGCAGCCGGTCCGGTGCAGCGCTCGGTGCAGCGGCTCGATCGGGTAAATTTAAACCGATGCACGGATACCGTTACCGCTACCGCGCCGGCGATATAGTCGTTGCTACTGAAACCACATTCTGCGTCTCTCTCTTCCCCTGTCTCTCTCTCTTTCTCTCTTTCTCTCTGCCTCTCTTTCTGCCCGGGATCGTTCTCGAGAGCGTTGCGAGCGAGAGTACAAGAGCAAGCGAGTATATCCGAGTATGCGAGAGTGGACCTTTTTCCCCGGGAATATGGGCCCCGTTATCGCGCCTCGTCTCCTCCGCGATGTAATGTTACAATTTGTCTTCGCGACGTACTCCCACTTGCGTTCCGCGCTCGCTCGTTTATCCGCGGCCGGATAATTGAGTATCGACGCCAGTTAATAAATCGCTCCAACGCGTTCTTTCAGCGGCCGGTCGAGGCGTATTAAACGGGCGACCGTGCGCCGAGGCCGAGGCCGAACCCGAAGCCGGGCGTTTTAATAAAATCCTTGCTTGTTGAAACGTTGTCGGATCCGCTCCGGGAATGCGACGCTCGGAGAGGTCGCCGGATTCTTGGACAGCCGATTTACGAAAGAGCGATGGGAGCGTGCGCGCGTGTCTGTAGATCGGTTGGGTCTCCTTCGTCTTTCGTGGGATTGTTCACGCGAGGAGGTTCCTCGGCACTGGTTGATGGACGAGAATTGGGTCGTTGCGGTGTTTGGATGTTTTGGCGGAAATTTTTGATAGTCTTTTTGGTGGGTGTTTCGCGATACATCGGAGAGAGTTTAGAACGAAAGAGAATGTGCGTTCAGAGGATCCTGTAGAAGCATCAGTAATCGTTTCGTTGATAAATTTTAATGTCGCCTGGGAATGTTCACAGCTAATAGCAGAAGTGCCGTTGATTCCGCAATCAACAGCAAAGAAATAATTTTACACCTTCATAGACCGCTGGTAGAAATTTTGGCATACATTATTACATCCGTCTGCAATAATGTTTGATTTCTAACGATGATTTTCTCCGTCTGCTGTCTAGAGAACGACACATGAAAGTGTACGCAAAGTAACAGAACCGCTTATCTAAGGATCAGTAATCAGGAGGTTCCAGTGCAGGTGTTGGAGTCACTGTCATTGACTGAGAAGTTCTCCTAAATCTTCGAGGATTCAAAAAACAAATATCAAAATTCCAGCATACGTTTTATGCTCGATGTTCTATCTAAATACAGAAATATTGTTGAATAAATCTTCCATGTATAAAGAGTAGAATTGAACGGGGTAAAGAGCGAATGCAATTAGTTTGACAAATCGTAATATCAGGGGGAGAAGGTCACTCTCAATGGGTACAACGTCCAAGTAATTGAGTTAGCTACCGATGATTAAGAAGCAGTTTTATATCTTCAATGACCTTAGAAAGAAACATCAGAACATCGATATTATATCCAACCGCAGAAATGTTAGTAATGATACATGCTAGCGGAGAGCTTGTCGAAGGATTGGCAATGCAGAAGTCGCAATGTAGCAGTTCAAGTTACTGCCGACGTTTCTGAATACCGAAATGTTCAAGTCCCCGGGGTCAAAATATACCCTGGTTGCGCCGTCGAAGTGAGTATAAAATGGTAAAAAATGCTATTAGACCAAATCCATCGAAAAGAATAACAACTTTATTGATCCCATAGGGGTTAAAATTCTTTTCCACACTCCTCCTTTACCCTAGGTTAAGGTAGGGATAGGATAAAGATCTGGACCGGGAGGGTGGTGATTGGATGAAATGGAAAAAGTTAGTTTTCGGCCTTCAGACCCAAACACCGCAACGTCACCGTCATACGCGCCACAGAACGTCTCTAATGATGATCTCCCCAGCACGGTCCCCGGATCGAGAGAGCGTACGCGTGCTAACAGGACCTTATCGAAGGATCGGTGCTCCTTTCATCGATAAATCGTAATGTCACAGCGACAAGGTTCATCGGCGGAGATAAAGGTCGCACCTCGGCGAGGACGGTGGACCGCGGTAAAGGCTCTCCAGCGGCTCAGAGGACTCGGAGAACTCGGACAAGGAGGACTCGGAGCAGAAGAAGAGAAAGAGAGAGGGAGAAGGAAGAAGAAGGGAATGAGGACCGGTATCGTTTAACCCTAATAGAGAGGAGTTGTCTATCCGGCGGGTTAACGAGCGGCCGGGAAGAAAGGGATCCCCGTGACAAATCAGGACTCGAATCGTCCGAATTTGAATGGTTCGCAGGAGCAAAACGACCGGGTCGGCGGAAGGGGAGGAGGGGATTTCACGGGGTGGGCAGAGTGTAGTCGGGTTGATAGATAGAGGACGAACGAAGGGATAGGCGGAAGGAAGAGGATCCGAGCAGGATGGAGGGTAGGTGCGAGGAGGATAAGAAAAGGAGGGCTATCGTGGCAGAGTAGGCGCGGGCGAGCAAACGGCCAGGGATAGGAAACGGTAGAGAGAGGGCAGAGGCAGGTCGGCAGTCAGGCAGAGGCAGAGAGGCAGGGCAGAGGCACGGCAGACTCGTAACGTGGGCTAAACTACACAGCCTCGGTGGGTATAAGTCGGGCTATTATCGGGCTATGCGCTGAGAGCCCTCCGCTTTCATCCGCTAATGGGCAGCTCTCCGCCCGTCTGCTCCTTTACTGCGTCATTAATACAAGTTGCACATGTCGAGAGTCGGTGCGCTACAATAATTTACATGAATGGAATTGAAAATTTTCTACTCCGCGGAGGAGAAAAAAGACACGAAGAAGCGCGAGAAACGGGTACGAAGGAGAGGGAGCAACGCGAAAAAGAGAGAGAGAGACTGGCCTGGGCGAAAAAAAGGTGAACGAAGAAATTCAGATGGTGGAAGAGAGAGAAGGTAGAAAGTGATCGAAAGACCAGGGTTGCCGGCATACGGGCGGGGGGGGGGGGGGCGGAGAGGGCGAAAATCTGGCATTTTATGTCAGTAATTACATGAAAGATGGTATAACCTATCCGACCGACCAGCCGATCCCCCCTCCTACCCTTCGTTCGGAGCCAACCAACCAACACGCGACCTCCTCTTTCAGTCGTCGGCCTGAACCCCATTTAGCCCCCGTTACTCATCTCCCCGGCGAGGCGTCCCTGTCTCTTTCTATAAACCGCGTCGCTTTTCTGCCTCTTCGGGACCACCGGTGCTCTATGCCAAGGGGCTTTTTTATGCTTTAATTTGTGCATCAAGTGTGTCCGGCTGAGTGGAGGATTTACCTACGTACACCACGCCTGAATATCCTGCCGCTTTCCAAGACGGCTCCCGCAATCTACGCGGTGGCCAACGATAGAGGATGTTCCTCGTGGACCTTTGCGGTCCCAAATCAGGATTTGGCTGCTCGGGATTATTATAAACAACTTCACTGCAAGTGTAAAAAAAATATATCGAATAATCTTCATGATCCTCCCTTTTGTTGTTGAGGGCGATTTCACTGGTAGCCTTCGGGAGGTTTTAGCTACCGCTCATTGCGCGTTACGAAGTTATTCATGAAAAAATAGATATAAAGCTCAAGATTTGTATGTAACTTGATGATGGAAACGGTAACGAGTGAAAGTAAAAATTTTGCATAGATTTTCAAGAAACAGGAACCTAATAAACATTGCATTCCTTCCTTAATAATGTTATTAAGCTCAAAATAAACCATTGATGTTCCTAAACTGTTTTAGTTTATCAACTTTTTTTACATGCAAAAAATTGGCAGTCCACTCATAAACATTGCCTATAGATAATAACAATCATTTGTTCAAAAAATGTCGTTTTATCCAATTCGTTTGTATGCAAAAATGAGACTCGCGAACTGTTAAACGGACACCGTGGACCGCTCCAGAGGAAAACCGGCAGCCTCGCTAGCCTATCCGCTGACCCCATGCACTTTATTATACGCTCTACCGTGAGTTAGCGCAAATAATGTCATCGTAAAGCAACGTACCCTCATGCCACCCCCTCTCGCACACCTACGCAGCGGGACTTTCAATCGGAGGACCGTCCATGCTCGTAACTATAGTCCACAGCCTATAAGTCCTGGATCTACTGTGAATTAATGGTCAGCCTCAAACTCTGCGAAATAAATCCAACGTTTTTATCTTGTCTGATGAGAGCTGGTCTTTCTTGATTGCAACGTAAACGCGCCTATTGAAAATGCCGTTGCGCATCGTGTCTACTACGTTCGACGAGATTATGCGCTGGTGGGTGTAATGATGTTCGAGAATGCCATCGTTTATGCTTCGAGACACTGTGCGACGAATCGGGGATTTAGCTGGATAAAAGTCACGATGAACGCATTTAGAGGACGTTTTAGTTAAACATTTTTATAGAAATTAATCTGTTTTTGGTAGGTATCCTTTGCCTAACTTAATCATCTTCATTCGTCGTGTGAGTTGTACTTTTTTCAGAAAAGCTCTTCAGAGAATATTATCTTCAGATAGTAGTTCGTTTCCGAAATAAAGCGGTTATTATTATTTTTCTTTTTACTGCAAGTAATCTATGTTGTTAGCTGCTGAAATTTGCCATAATCGCGGAATATATCTGCAGTCTACTTATCGGCGAGTATGTGCTCCTACAACGTAGCATAGAGAGCGTGGAACGATGCATTTGTCCGTCGAGTGCATCGGAAACGCGGACTCCGTCTCGGATCCTTTAATCTCGCGGTTCGAAAGTTTCCGTCAATTTCACCTGGGTACGTGATACGCACCTGGATGAGCCTGCGCTCGGACTGCAGCAAAGCAAACCGCACTCTCTCCGATTTCCGCGGAACACGCGATCAAGAAGGGCCGTATAGCGCACGGTGCGCGCGGGGCGCAGCGCAACGCGTGTCTAGGAGCCATCTCGCGGCGAAAAACGCTGGGTGCACCGGCTTGCCACAATGTAGCAGAATGACGGGGAGATTACAGGTCCGCCGGGAATAATGGTCTCGCAAAATTACACGGTGAAACACGACGCATTCGAATACGGTGAAATCCGGACACATCTGGTTCGAGAGGTGATCGTGTGTTTTGGCCCGGCCGCGCGCCGCCGGGGAAACGATTAACTTTGGACACGAACGATGAACTCTTCCCGTCGATCCTTGCGACCCGATCGATGCCCGCCAGGCTCCGGCCCGCGACAGGAAAAAGTTGATGCGAGCATTGAGAACCAACCGCGGCTCGTTCGCACAAGCGCCGCTCGAAACGACTATAAATCGTCGTCCTGCGGTTCTCTATGCAGTTATGCAAAGAATCTTCGCCGGACCTCCTGACACCGAAAACTTCGGGACTGAAGTCCGCGATTTGCTTCGGACATTAGTCGAAACGGCTGTGTAAATTGCTGGGTTCTTTAGCCAGTTATGTGGAGAATCTCCTCTGATCTTCGTGACACCGAAAAGTTCTCTTTAATTTCAAGATTGATGCGCCGGGACCCCGGGAGATAACCGGCGCGACCGGCGTCGATTGTAAATCTGCTGGGTCGGTCAGTCAAGAATTCTCACGAGTTTTAACCATGAAATGCAGCTTTCCGTTTGTCCAAGTGAATTATGGAAAATGTCAGTCGTTCATTAATACCCTCCCCACCCACCTCCTTGAATTTTTTACTCGCAATTGAAGCACATATTCTGACAAAAATAATCTGAATAATTTTCTGTACTCTTCCGGATTTCATAAATTCCTGGGCAAAAACATTTTAAGCATTTAAAAATATTGTCGCACTACTTTCACCTGATTAAAATGAGACAAGAAATCAATTTTAAAATCTTTTTACACCCATGAATTTCACTCTAACCATGTCTAATCACTACCACATTGTATTTCGTGTCTAATCGATCATAGTAAAGCTAATTGTACACGGAATACTCACTATTATAATTTATCATCGAAGACTACAACGTACATTCAATTCGACAATGTTAATTTAAATAGCTCCTCTTTAAATTAGGTGTGGAAGCATCCAAGTATCCTCAGACATTAATCGAAACAGCTATATAGATTATGGTTTGATTATCCGCACCGTTATGAAACTGCTTTCCTCAGCCTTCTCACGTCACACACTTCTCTTTAATTGAAGACATTAATGGATGACTGTAGTCTTCCTCATTCGGTAATTTAATCAATTACATGCATTTTTATGTAGTGGTTATACAGTTATCTAGAGGATCTATCCTGATATTTTCACAGGTAATATTTTTCAAATACAAGAACTATGGTTGAAACGATTATATAAATTATTCTCCGGAGACTAACAATAGGTGTACATCAGACAATTCCGCGATATTCGTCGCAAAACGTACGCGCCACATCCTGAACAATCCTCCTCAGGGTGCAGTTCACCGTTTAGCCCGGATTGGCGTTCGTAGCCGCAAGACAGGGAATTATCGTTCCACCGGTGGTGGTATTCATTAGAGTTCGTAGCACCGATAATTACAGTGCCTATAATTATATTCAGACTCTCTTTTGTACCTGCGGGGAGCAAGCACCTGCCTATCCCGCGTATTCCGAGAATGCATTCAGAGACTCTGGGAAGAGAGACACACAGCTACCTCGCGTCTCGTCCTCCTATCTCCTCGAATGATCTTTCGCGGTGGTAATAATCGCTTAGCCGGTGATAATTTAAGGGAAAAACCGCGCGGCGGCGCTCGCGCGATACGAATTTCCGTGCTTTAGATTTCGGGGCGTGTGGGAAGCTTTGCTGGCAGAAAGAAGAGAGAGAGGGCGCACTTGTGTCGGGAGCCAGCATTCTGTGCACGGGGTGGACCCGGGTAATGAGTTAAAATGAGTTCGGAATAATCGCGGAGTCTGGTTCACCGCTGGCGCAATGACCACGGTCGCATCCAGAGAAGGTTGGAGGAGGTCGGAGGAGGATGAGGAGGAAAAGGTCGGAGATAGAGTTGGAGAAAAGAGGCAGAAAAAGGGGAGAGAGAGCAGAGAGAGAAAAGCAAGAGAACCAAGTGCGGGACGACTTTGTGGTACCGTGGTACGTCGGCAGGGCCAGAGGATGGTGTGGGAGGGGGGAGGGGGCTGGTGGGAGGGCGCGTGTCCGGTATCCGGCTCGCTAATTAGCTGCAAGGTGGGATAAAGAGTGCCCGAGTCGAAAACATTAAAGCCAGCAGCAGGGTGGAAGTGTAATGGACGTTGACGTATGGCCGGCATAGCTACCGAGGCCCAACAGTGATGCCGGAGGAGTACATACTTGGCAACGACCTTCCATATACAGGGACCACGGCTCCGCCTCGGTGTGCTCTACGGCGTTCTTCTCTTTGTGTGTGTGTATGCGCGAGCGCGCGCGTGTGTGTGAGTGCAAAACCCGCGCAAATTAAGCGACCGGGGATCACGGAAACATCGCTCCTTAGACACCGCATTACCTATGTCCTCCGCGGACTACTATAAATTCCTGGACGCTGGGTGGATGGATTCTTTGGATTGTTGCGCGGTGAGATATATCGTTGGTTTTGGGATATGTTGGAGATTTTTTTTTGTCGGGGAAATTGGAAAGGTATGTTAATAAGGTAGGTTAATAGATTTCCAACGAGGTTGGTACGCTTTTAAACCGCGTTTTACGGACCCGGACTACTACGCGCTGTCGTTCCACAGCATTGCTACAGATAAACGCATCCCAATCAGAATGCTGTAAGACCACGAACTGCGATTTTTCCTCAAGTTTTTGTTTCCCGGTTTGAAATGAACGCGCCGGCGTGTCCGGATCGGTAGCAATATTCTTGAGCCGTTCGTACGCATCCAGGACGCTTGAAGTGAAGTGGCCAGACGGGACAAGTTCTTGGTTAATTACTGTCGAGTCTTATGTACAATATCAATCTATATACATGTACTATATATATTCACGTACTTATATGTATGTATATAAATATAGATATAAATATAAATATTGTATATATGTATGCACGGTTTGTGGAAGGAGACCGAACTAACAGGAAAGCGACAGAAGCCCCGCGAGAAGCCGAAGGAAGAGGAAGCGAGCAAATGGCGGTGCCGAACGAAAGGGAGAAGGAGAATGAGAGAGCCTGGACCGAGAGAAAGGGAAAAGGGAGCAGCAGAGAGGCTGAAGCGGAGAGCCAGAGGAGATGACCGAACGAGATGCTCTTTGAGACACTGAGAGCTCCAATAAAGCCGGACCAATTACTGGCTACCGTCCTTTCCCATTCCCTATTGATTTGCATTCAAATAGATGTTATACTCTAAGTAGACGGATCCTAATGGATTATCAGTTCGAGTCATCGCGAGAGCTTCAAAGCTTGACTCGTTCCCTTTCCGCGCGCAGAACCGCCTCCTTTCCAATCCTCGTATATCCACTGTTTCATCCATTTCCTAATGAAACCTCCTCGGATTGGCCCTTTTTCTAAACTTACCTAATGATCAGCTCGAAACTTATCCCGCTCTGGCCGCGTATATACGCGCCAGTTGCCCTCTTTCTCCCCCCCTTTCTCTCTCTCTCACACCACCCTGTTCTCAGCTCTGGAGGAATTACTCTCTTGCTCCTAAAGTAGAAATCGTTTCTCAAGATCCACTCAGGAAAGTAGTTAACCGAGCACGGTAAGAACGCGAAATTGAATGGCGGTTTCGGTCATCGTGCAATTTTTACGTCGCGAAAACGATCTATCGGGCCAATTTCGCTGGTCGGGCTTCTTCCGCCACTTGCCATACTCGCGAAACTTTTTGCGACTCCGCTTTGCCAACGATACTCTCCGTTCGGTCTGCGCGACCCTGTCTTTTTTAATAAGTTTCATTCGGTCTGAAGCACGGAAATAGCCACGGAAATTGCTCCGTTTGGAAATATCAATATTTTTATGCGTGCCTCGATCTCTCAAAGTTCTTCAAAGATCATATTGGTGGTCTTTTCAAAGCCATCGTTATATTTTTTATGTACCGAAGTTGTAGGGGGCATTAAATCGAGTTGAAATACCCATAAAACTATGACCATCAAATGACCTTGAAGATGAAAAATCTTTTATGCAATCTTTTCGATGAAAAACAGGTTTTTTCAAGGTGTTCCAGAGGAAAATGTTCCGAGTATCGGTTACCCAGAATGAATTTCGGACGAGCGCGAAAATCATTCGATGGTAAACGTCCGATTTCTATTTTCAGCGGTAATATCTTAATTCGTTCGTATTTACTAGGGAACGTTTACGGAGCCGCGAGCAATCCTATTAAAAGCGGCGTTACCTAATTAATTAGTGGCCCGAGTTGCGGCGCGTAGACACCGGACGAAGCAATATTAATATTTGTTAATGCGATGCAACACGGGATTATTTACAGCCTGGAGGAAAGAGATCGGTAAGCGTGCGCGGGTGTCTATTTTTATCCGGGAGTCCGGGAACTATTTGGTTTGCCGGATTGGCAATTACTTGAATGACCGGGACGGGCTCGTATTACTTTGTAATTCTTCTTCGCAAAATGACCATCTGTTGGCACGCGCGTCAATCCAATTTCCCTCTACAAACGGATCGCCCAGTCTAAACAGTGGGAATTCCTGTTATCCGATCGATCCCCGCGTATAGCTTTTCACCGTTTCATCATAACGAAAGAGCCACTTAACCGTTAGATTAAAATTTACATTGAACGTTGCATCCACCGGTTGCAAAGTGCGGTTCACAGCCAGCGGCGGAAATTCTGCACGCCGTTGCTGGAATCGATCTACCATACCGTGGCCGTGGCCATTCGGCGGCCAGCGACTCGATTTTCGGCGCTCAAAACTTCCACCGGCAAAATAGATCCTATATTGACTGGGAATCTATCAATGCCGAAATAAAGCCCCTTGCACTTTGTGTATCGACAGCTCGGTGCTTCAACTTTGTTTGTAATCGGTCAGAAATTTAGATCAATGAATCAATACGGAGCAGCTAATAAATTAGTGTTTTCGTTTAGAAAGCCGCTTCCGACGAATTCTATTTCACGATTTAACGGCGTACGATGTTTCGCGTCATATTTACTAATGGCAAGATTTGAGATTGATTAATATACCATTGACAATATACAAAAACAAATTATCTTGCATTTGGTATTAATAGTTGCTATTAATAATATCGTGCTATCATGCGAATTCTCTGTTCTAATTTTCTAGAATTCGGTGTCTTGTGAGATTTTTCCTAACAGCAGGATTTATAGTCGCATAATATCGCGTTGATATATTGATAGACAAATTTGCATACCAACATAAAATGTTTTAGAGACCGATAATAAATTCGTGTGTCAGTTTTATAGCTCACACGGTAAATAAATTTGTCAGACCGAGGTGGATCCATTGCATCTCCAAGCTTTCATCTCGTTTTTGGTAGCGTTCCTTTGAATTTTTCCAAGATTCCTTCGAAAATGTACCGATCGTTGAATCCAGTGATCGCGAATCGGCGTTCGCGTTCGCGATATCATTCAAGCCCCCATCGGGAGAGAACACTAATTTTACCGCTGCATCGAAGTTGCTAGAACTATTAATAAATCATAACTAATACGCTACACGTCGCAAAACTCGGCGACTCGCTCGTCACGCCAAGAATAAAGACGTTATATACCGGGTCCCCGAGTCGCTTTTAATAGCTATCTCATTCTTCTTCCGTTAATATTGCTTACGCAACACTCTCAACAGGATGTTAAGCCTATTACGCCAGCAGCACAATGAGATGCGTGCCTTCGTTGCTTGTGATATATTATACTCTAATTCGCGGCGACGGCTATGGATTCCGACGTGCTATCGACAACATTAACTGAAGTCTTCACTCTCGAATTTCTTTCTTTCCAATATTTATTTTTTCTCATTAATATTGTAAACGTTCGACGTACCAAGGTTTATAAATACTGGAAATATTCGATCTAAGAAAACGGGAACTGTACGATCTAAGAAAAACGAATGTCCCTTCCGCTATGTATATCAAAATAGGGACTCGAATGCGTAATCCAGAAATTTTCTCGATTCTTTTCAAACCTAGAGAAGATTATAAATAAGATTGCGAAAGAATTAATTCCAAGGGACATGTGCGAGCACTCCGAGTCCCATTTCCAACAGCGAAAGCCCCTCGCGACTTCCGCGAGGGACAAGAAGCAACAATTCATCTTCCATTAGGACTAACCAATCGATTACGTGTACTTTATTCCGTGGCGTTGTCGGCGCGGCAATTTTGTAACGACGCCGAATCGACGCGGAACTATAAATCAACGAATTCGAAGGCGCGAAACGGACAAAGAGGAAAAGAACGAACCGACGAACGGGACGTTTGCGGCGACGGGAGGGGAGGAAATAAATATCAAATACGATCGAGGACTTGCGGAGAGCAAGCGTTCCTTACCGTTCCGAGGCATGTCGAGGCGGCACGGATCGGAAGTCGAGCGCGTTCAATCGTTAATCATGCGGCCACGCAAAAAGAGGCTCCATTGGAAATCGCTCCTCGATTGTGTGTGCGCACGCGTTTTTGTCGGACGTGTACGCTACGCCGTTGCATCGTTTCTTCCCCCCATACCGACTTCTCTCTCTCTCTCTCCTCCCCCCGCCCCTCCCTCCACCCTATATTGTATCGACGTATTGTTGACTCACATACATTTTCGTTCTGGCAACCTATAAATCTTTGCCCCGTTTCCTCTTACAAGCCATTACCGAACGAGAGCCCGGGATAGTCGATGAAGCACGGTGTGGAACCAGACGACCAGCAACGACGGAAAGTAAGAAGCCATTCAACGGTCTCGCAGACGTGGACGGAATTAATTTCATCTCTCGAGCCGCGGCTGTTAACGATAGCATATAACCCGGACCGATGAATGGGCTTCGCACCTGCCTAGGAAAGAGCCATTACCTTTCGTTTCGACAGAGACAACAGGACCACGAGCACACTGTCCACGACGGACACCCCGAGGAATGGCAATGTGCCGCTTTGGAATCGTCCGTCTCAGCGCAATCCGCTAGAAAGCTACGTCTCTTCTTTGTTCAGAAATTTTGAATTCCAATAGGTCCGACTCTTTTCTTTACAGGGTAGATAGGTTCCTGAAGAAACGGTGCAGAAATAGTAACGAACACTTAAGAGGGTTAATGATTTCGGTAAATCCAAAATAACAAATCGATGTTCTTCAATTCTTTCTGCTGTTCGAAATTTTTTACTATTCTTTCACAAACACGTAAAATCCTCGGTGATTAGTAGACAGCGGATTTTTATGCATTTGTGAAGAAATTGGCTAGGCGAAATTTAAAACGGTGAAAAATTAGAAAAAAAAAACTGTTCGGAGATGAAATGAATACTCATTTAACTCCTGCTTCCCACAATCGCTGCTGAAGATTTTTATTTTGCGTAAAGATCCTCGGAACAGTGATGACTACATTCCAACCCTGAACCACCGCGCTCCGGAACAATGCTCCGCGAGTATCGGAATTGAGAAGGCGCCATGCGATTATCCCCGCGCTCTTCAAATTGCAGAATTTATTCATCGCATAAAGTATCTCGTTACAAGCACGCGTACAGCACCAGCTGGTAAAACAGCGTTCAAATTAAGCGTCGAACGACAGGGACGCGAGTAAACGTCTACCACGAGCGGCACACCGCGAAGAAACCATTATTCCCGGCATATAATTTGCCGGTTACGCAAGTAAAACCGACTGGCGAGTAGCTGCGAGTCTTGTCATCGCCGTGTGCATAAATCATACAATTGCACGGTGCTTTCCACCGACAGTCGGAGAAAAGTTACCGTTTCGCGAAACCGGGAAAAGGAGTCAATCTCGTTGCTGTTACTGCTGCTGCAGCGCGGCGGGCAGAATATGTGATTTCTCCGCGCGGCGGAAATCAACGGCGCGGCGGATAAGCGAACGCGTAAAATCCACAAGGATAACACGATGACTCTGCAACGACCCGTGAACGCGCCGAGGAACCCGTTGCTTCGAGAGCCACTGACGAGGAATTCGAATGGCAAACGATGGCTGAAGTGAAAACTTTCAGCAAAAACGGACGAGGCGTGTTCAGTTTTCCCGGGACGTTGGCCATTTGTTATGGACTTTCGATGATAATGATTGCTACCTTCGGACGCGGCAGAGGAAAATCGATGCTGAAGATTCCATAGTCGGGAAACATTATTCTCGAAATTTATGACCCAAACGCTACAAAAACAAGTTAAAACTCAACAGAATGTGTACTCTTTTCAATGGTGTCATATTGTGGCGAGATGATGAGGAGGTGCCCTGCAGCAGTGTCGTCGGATGAGGGGAGAGAACAGGAATTGAGAGGAAAAGTTATCGGTACCGGACACGCGCACGACAGAGACGAAACACGTCACGTGACCGGGCCGTGGCGGAAGCGTGGAGGAATAGCGTCGTAGAGGGGGAAGGTAGAGTGGGGAGACGAGTCTTAATCCGGCGATCAACAGAACAACTTCTCCGAATGCAACAATTGCAAAAACGATTTTTATTTAATTAGATGCTAGATTCTGAATAAAGCTGGCGAATAAACATCTTCTGCCTGACACTGTGGAAGCTAGTCGCAACGAATCGTCTCTGGCCAGCGGCTTACTTAGTTATGCGCGTGCATTAAAAGTGCAGCAGCTCGAAGGATCCGAGTTGAGCGTTGCACCAGCGGCGTGTATCGTGCGATTCTTTATTTTCTTTTTTTTTTTTTTGTTGTTGGCATGCGTGAAAGTGAAACGATCGGAGCGAATCGTGCGAGAGGAGCCACGCGAGAAGCCAGGGGACAGGAGAGGAGCGCGCGTAGAGCGGACGATCGTTCAGGTTGGGTCGAGCCGTTAATTTATACCGCGAACGGAACGGAACGGGTCGGAACGGGTCGGAGCGGAGCGGTGCCGAGCGGAGTGAAGCGGAGAGCCAGGCGTTATTAACCTGTGGCGTCGAGGCTGTTCGATACGTGTGTACGGCGGCCGCGAGGCGTGAGAATTTGTCTCGCGGGGACTGGATAAGAGATCGTTCAGGATCAACGACGCTGCCTCAGCATCCATTCTCTCTTTCTCTCCGGCGTTTCCTTCTTCGCGACGCGATAATGCGCGGTGATTCGCTCGCCCGCGCTGCACCCTGAGTTTGTGTGTGACGAGACAATCGCGAAAAAGAATAGCTCTCCTCTCACGTCGCAGACTATAGCGGAACTTTCACTTCACGACGCGGCGCCGCGCCGCGCCGCCGCCACCGCCGCCGTCGCGTCGATTCGATCGCGAAACAGACAACCAGCGAGCTCAGGAGACAACGGATGAGCTGATAACCCCCTGTCGAGGCCATGGCGAGAGTAATCGATTCTGCAATCGCAGAATCGACGGTGCTTAATGGCACACCTGTCGGAAGGCATTTGGTCGGACTAATCAAACATCGACCGCAGTGATTGTTCGCACTATGCTAAAGTACAAGATGCGACCAACAAGAAACCGGACCCTGTCAGTTTCTCTGCGACGCTATCAGATAGAATTTTATGACTTTGCCTTTAGGCTCTTCGTAATTAGACTTTCTTTAACACCTTCGCGTCCTCTCTAAATTTCTAGTTGCTGGGCCCAACGAGTCTCAAGTGTCCTCTTTCTAAACACAATCCGTAATAACGGCGTAACTCCAACGACCGCAAACGCAACAAAGACCATAGAACCAGAATGAATCGCAAAGCTTCACCTACAACGCTATACCCATTCCTCTAACCCTAACAACCCCCATAACCAGTCCCACCTCCGCCGGAACCCACCCTACTCACAAACCCATCCTCCACCCCAGCGAGCAGTGTAAGGTGCAACGAATGACACAGAACATCTAGTCCCCGGAACAGCTGATCACGGCGTCCTCTCGCGTCGTCGTGAGCAGACCCCGATCCGGCATGGTTCTCGAAACGGGGTCCCCTAACGATCCCCAGCACGCCGATAACTTTTCCCCAGGGATTTTTCCGTGTGAGCCAATCGCAGAGGCGAGAATTCCGCGAAACAAGGTTTCGCCGTTGAACAGGTCTCCTCGTTGTGGCCACGGTTCGCTTACGTGCTTTCTAATGTAAAGTATGCGCCCGGCTAATGGCTCGTAGAGGAACAGATATTGCATCGGGACTCGCCGTGGCCGTGGTAAGGTGCCACGGAAGGCAATTAATTCCTGGCGGCAGACTTCCGTATCGGAAAGAGATAAACGTTGGACGCTCTCGGTCGGGACCCTAGGATCGTATATTACCCGGCGCTGGGTTTTGCTAGAAGAAGAAGAAGGTGTTTTTTCCTCGGACCCTGGCCTGTTCGGAGAGGCCGCGGGGCTGAATCGTAGACCCTGGTCGTTCTCGTTCTTCGTCACCTTCGTTTCTGCTTCCTCGTGCAAACTCCTCGCCCCCTCCAGCCAGGGGCTGCCCTTTTCCACCTTGTCCAGGACAAAACCGAACGTGTCCGAATGGCAGAGACCAGGACTGGCGCCACCATAGATGTCGCCAACAGCCTATTTGGCTCTCGCAAGGACGCGATCTACACGCGCCTCGATCGCTACGCCGCTCGTGCTTGTCCCCTTATCCCTGGCTTCCACTCTCGATCGGATACCTCAAATTCCACCCGGCTAATTAACCCGCGCGGTTATGCCCGCTAAATTTCAAACTAGCGAGACGTTAATTGCCGGACGAGGCCTAAACGGACGCCTTCCCGCCGCGCCGCCCCGCGCCGGCAGAAAAATCCACGGAACTCCTCAGAACTAGCACCGACGCCTGTAATTACTCCGTCCGCGTAATGTCTTACTCCGTCGGTGATCTGAATCACTAATCGAGGCTCCGAGGAACGAATCGCCGACTATGACGGACGTACGTGGATCGATTAACAACACTAGCGCCGAGAGACCGGGTCGACGATGACCGTGGAACACCGTGGGTAATTAGAATAGATGTGTAATTAGAATGCGCGAGCGGCTTCGCGAGCTGCGGTTTATGACGCTCGCGAAGTCTCGGCTTATTCGCGGATTTTGGAGTACCTTGTCCGATGATAGAGAAACACGTATGTATTTGTTGTTACTGTAAATCAGGCTTTGATTCGGATTCGATTCGAAGAAAATTCGGTTAACCCTTAGCACTCGAGTGGCGACTCAGTGTCGCCACTAAACATTGCTGTGCCATTGTTCAAAATATTGTTTACATTATTAAATAAGTTGGTATCTAATCAATTACTAAACGTTTAAGTATTTTATGAGCTATTATATGAGTTTCATATCCATAAAATGAAGAAAAATAATATAGAATGGAGTTAGAAATCTAGGTTGGAAGAAATGTTTAATTTTCAAGTTGAAGTAGCTCCGAGTGCAAAAGGGTTCATAGAAATTTCTTCATTTTTTATCATCAGCTATGAAGTAGTTTAATTAATAAAACTGCAAAGATGGAATTCATTAGAATGATTACTCATTGAACTGTATCCTTTGAACCCTAATGAAATTTTGGTGACTCGAAGCCAGAAAAACAATTCTTGCAGAAATATACATATATACGATAAATTCATGCATTTAATAGAGCACATGTTAAAGTTTTTCTGTTACTATAAATCATCCAAAAATAATACCGTGATTTAAAATACCCAAAAATTGATAATATTTCTAATTAATATATTTATGAAAAGAAAATCCGTAAAAGTCGTCACAAGGATTGATGTTTAAATAAAGTTTTCCGTGCGTAGCTCGTTTGTAAACACTACGGCGTGTACGCGATGCTGTAATTTCGAGTTTATCCGCTTGGAGCATTAGCGCGCCTCACCTGTCACTATGAAAAGACCAATATGGCCACGTGCTGCTATGTAGTTGTCGCATGTTGTCAATCGAAAAAGGACACGAGTGTTCTTCCGTATTCTTTCTACGATACGTGAAATTATGTTCGGTGTTTATGCACGCCGATAGACGTTCCGGTGAATATATTAATTCAATCGTTCCTGGTGAATGTGTTAATTCAATCGTTTCCCGTGAATGTATTAATTCAATCGTTTCCTATGATTCTATTAATCAATCGTTGATTTTAGGCTGGATAGTATCGTGTTCCACTGTGTTCTGTTGATCAGAGGACTATTGTGAAAGTGTGCGGACGTGTACGTCGTAGAAGTGAACTGTTTACATACAATAGGAAGAACATTTTCGGCCGATGAATATTGATATGCTGACAATGACAGTAAGTCTTTTGTATTTATCCTTTGTTTGAGAATTGTTGGCTGAATTGGAAAGTTCTGTTTTGCTTTCAGAAGATGTTGGTAGTTAATGGAATTTGATCGACGGACATTTAGATAATTTGTTGCTGGAAACATTACTGTCTGATTACTTTAGGTTATTTTAGATAGAATTGCTCCGAATAGTTCTCGCATTCTAGGCGCCATTTGTTTATTAATTCTTATTTTATTTTTACTAATTTTTATTCTTACTAATTTGTTTATTCTTTGTTTATTAATTTTATCAAGATTTCATCTTTAATGATTGATGACATTATACACTATTGATGATAATAATAATTTGCATCACAGAATATTATTTGTTGGACAAAGGAGCTCCGTCAATTTGAGGTAGTACCTACGGTTCAATGTTCGAAATAAGGTATATGTCGTAATAACTGTCCACCCCACTCCTCTTATTTCGGGCTTAAACATAGGAGTGGGGTGGACAGCTATTATGACTTCAGATATTGCCTTTAGAAAATCAGATTACGTTTGCTGCAATTGAATTGCAGGACTTTCCTTAAACATTATGAAACATTATTATAATTATAAAGTATATTTTACTAGTACCTCCATAATTACATTGTAGCAAAGAATATAAATTGCATGAAAACAATTCAGCTTGTAATTAATAATTCTATTTTTATCAATCTTGGGTATAGCTCAATGGTTTTCAATAGCCATAAAATAGTAGGAAGAATTGTTAAGAATTATCATCTGATGATAGAATTGTTAATAATACGTTGTCTGATCGCCATCGGGTGATAATTATTAACAATACACTCATCATCAATCACTTTGTTGTCAATATAGGAATATTCATTCTCGTAGCGTATTTAATATTACAAGACTCTCACTGCAGAATTCGAATCATAAATTGTAAAATGCCTATTACGTTATGGTAGACAATATTGCAACTCATGAATCCTAGTTCTCTAGATCTGCGAACAATAGTGGTTTTCAACCTCGTTCCTTAACATACCTCCTGTTGTATAAACTGTTTCTCATGTACTCTTTAAGACTTGTATGCATGACATTGATGTGAGTTTAATTATTAAACAATGAACAGAAGCGAGCTGAGTTCTATACATTTGTTTGTTTATATTTTTCGAAAAATTCCTACGGGATTCAGACGTATATTTGAATTTTGGAGCAATTTTATAATATTATGAACAATCTTCAATATTGAGTTAACATTAAGAAATGGTGCCTGAAAATAAACGAAGAATATTTTTATAAATTTTTCATTTTCTAAAAAATCAGAAAATATAACACAAACACTGTAAAATATTACCAATTCTTTTTTGCAAAGCAAAAATAAAAACAAAATCTAGCGTTTTTTTCATACAGCTACACGTACCCTTTGACGCTACCCTTAAGCGTGAACATCCCCTAACTGAGAACCACTGACATAGAAGGTCCACCAGCCAATTCTACCGGCATCAAGACCGATTTCTACTCGTGTCTACGTGAACACTGAATGGCCACATTCTTTCCGCGGAGAATAAGCAATCGCCGCCGACATTTTATCAGATAATGAACCCGTATAACAGAAAAGAAACCGCATGGTGAGGAACATGCATCGATATTGACGTGTATGCCAGCGCGACAGCAGAATGCAACGATTGTCTCGAGGCGATGCGCTGCTCTCGAACCTCGCGGACATAACTCAGCTGCTCCGAACAAAAGTCAAGGCGAATTATTGTGGAACGTTGGTATTCAGAGACGGTTTACCCACGGGGCAAAGAAACCACCGTGTTCCCCCTGGAGAGGCAGCGGAGTGCGCAGCTTGATCTCGCGATAAATCGCGCAGATCCCAGATGAATTAGAGAATCGGCGCCGGATTCGACGCGTGTAGCGGACAGACGTAACAGACGGAAACTTTCTAAGGTTCTGCGGTGCAAAAGAAAGGATGATACTCCCGGTAGTACCGCATCCTTGATGCACTATGTTGCAGAACAATATTTATGAGAAAGCGGAACGCCGGTCTCGAAGTCAAACGTCGATTACCGATTCGATTGTGTTGAAAAATATTGGCAGAAAAGGTAACTGTTGAAAGTATGAATCGAATTCCGAGCCTCTATGATTTAATTGTGTATACAAGATGTCTCAGCTATTTTCAAAAATACAGTATGCTTGTATCGTTACCTTCGCATCGCCTTAACAACCAATAACGTCATAAAATCGAAATATAATAAGATAACAAGATATATAATGAGTAAAAGGTTAACCATCGGGTCAAATTGATCTGAACGATACAGGGATGTTATTGATGTACCCATTAGCGATGCGTCCTAAAAGCATCGAGGCTGCTCAATTTATGCTCATGCTAGTTTTCAATTTTACAACCATTCCAATTACACCGCCAAGTGAAGTAGTACCATGTAGAAAGCTAGTTTTTCCATTTCGATGCCGTAAAATCCGCATTGTGTCGCGTTTTAGAGCCCATCCTCCGTCGACCGTTGCCATACTCGTTGCGATTATGCAACGGGACCGCTCCAGGGCGCGCAAAAGTCTTAACCGCGACAGCTCGAATTATCACGCCTCCTCGTCCGTTGTTTATTACGAGATCACGGCCGATAAGTGCACGCGCGTTAAATGTTTCATTACCGGGCGACTCACTGGCGGTATTGAATGTCCAGGTTGGCGCAACTTTACGTTAGCATATCGTGGAACTCGCGAACTCGGTGCATACACGCGCGCCTCGCTCGCGCCTGCTGTTTGCGATCGCGTGATTTTTCGCGCACGCGTGAAAGTCTCCCCGGCTGTGTGATCTTTACCCAGAGAAATTTATTTAACGGTGAAAATTAAACAGTTTTTTGCTCGTTTCGGCCAGCGCCGAGTATATCTAACGACGCGCTAGAAACTAGAAGCGGCTGAGGCAAATGACGGGATGAGAAATGGTAGTGGGCAAAGTGAAATTCGTCGGGAGACGACGACGACGCGACGCAGCGGGGAGAACCGCTCGCACGTTTAAATTATGCGAACGTGTACAGGTGTTCCATTAATCGATACGCAGGCCATCGACGGGAACCGCGATACGAGAAAATGCTCCATTAAAAATTAACGAACGCCCGGCTCTGCTTCTTCTGCCGCGGAGACACTTTGGCCTGCACCGATCATCGCGGATCTTCGATCTTTCAATATCGTTTCGGACGTTAATGGGACTCGTTATTACTCAACGAGATTGACAGCAATTTCAACCAATCGGGTTTGTCTTATTTTACTCGAGGGGCGAGGCTGTGGTTCCACGATCGCTCGACTCTTTCGCTCGGCGATGAACAATATAGGGTGTTCTGAAATTAAGGAGTTTATTAAATTCGGTTGTCCAAAAACTTCTTTCGCAATTTTAATCGGGTTTTAATCTGCTCGGTTCCCTTTTTGCTTAAGCTTTCTTGACAAACTACTCTGTATTTTCTTTGTTATAAGCGCAATTAACCCTGCTGTAGCGCTTAATTGAGCTTCGAAACAATATCAACACGTTGCATGCATATTTTTAAATTTACAATTGATGAAAGTACAAAAACGTTGTTTGTAGATAATAATTGAATAGCCTTCATTATTCAAGTACCTATTCTAATGGAAACCTAGAATACCTCATAAAATACTTAAATGTTTGGTAATTGATTAGATACCATTTTATATAATAATATAAACAATAGTTTGAACAATGGCACAGCAATTTTTATTGGCGACACTGAGTCGCCAGTCGAGTGCTAAGGGTTAATTAAACTCATCTCAGCTTTACGAGACTGTGCACACCATGCGATCATATTCTGTCCTACACAATCACCGATTCTCGTAAAATCAATGGCCCCGAACATCAATTTATCGATACTAAAATTAACTAGATTATAGTGTAGGGTGAAAGCAGATCGCTTCTATGAATAAATATTCTCACCTAGAGATAAAAAAACGAGGCGTCCTATAGTACCCCTTAAATCAAACTCCACTCTAATCGAAAGACTCTCGGAACGCTAAATCACGCGAATTTACGTGTTGTCAGCGTCGCGGCTGATTTTCCGCGGGTGGGCTTGCCGTGGTCCGAGCAGCCCCGCCGGGGAAACTGTGGGGCAATAAGTAAGGATTTTTGCTCGTTCGGATGTTTACATTATGTTCACCAGGCAACGAGCACGACGCGTTTTGTTGCTCGGTTTGCGGAAGCATTTCGCGGATCCGCTCTGTTGCGAAGAGCTATGGCTCTTTATTGCCGCCTCGTGCGCCACGCACGGGGATAGCTACGCTCTCGTGGATTTTTCAAGCGACCCCGGGATTTCCCGTCGGTTTCCAACACCCATGGAATACTCGCTCAACGGGAGAGGGCTCCGTCGAACCGGAGGAGAAATAGAGAAAAACATTTAGAGAGAGAGGGAGAGAGAGAGAGAGAGAGAGAGAGAGAAAGGAAGGGAGAGGCGAAGGGATTTACGCGGTACTGGCCGGCGCGACCTTTCGGGTCGGCCTATTGAAAAATTAGTAAATTATTTAAGACTCTCCGCTGACCGCGTCGGTGCTTGTTCGCGGTTGATTTATTTCGACTATCGTGATGCATGGTCCGGGTATCCAATATTGTAATAGGTTTTGCATACGTACGCGCGTATCATTGTCGACGGTCCGTTCGCCCCGTGCGATTGAAACACTACCCGGGCTATATCTCAACAGGTTCGCCTTCCACGGGCGTTATGAGTGCCCGCTCTACACGGCATTATGCCCCTCCCCCCTCCTCTCACCCGCCCCGGAGGAGAGAGACCAGGCGAAAAGGGGGAAGAAGATACCGGTCGCAGTTGTCGGATCAGAATCCTATATTATCGCGCTCTAGAAGCACCGGCGCGCAGGTGTATCGGTGACCCTTGTCTTAGCACGTACTCCGCACGCATTTTACACCCCTCACGACCACGCCGGGATAAGACAAAGCGAAATATACCGACGCCTCGGATCCTGGGGCCGTTCCTCTGTCCGAGCTTGTAACCGCGACCGCGTGTAACATTGTAAATCGCTTTTCAACCTGTCACGATGTTGAACCGTTTTCTGGTAACCGGTTCCGCGATGCGCTCCGTAGATCTAGGGGTCTATATTATTTTCTGACACCGGGTATTGCGATTTCGTATCTAGAATCTCTGTGTAAAATAAAGATTCAGATATCATCAACGATTAGTTTAAAATTATACCACGTTGTTAATGACCTCTACTCATAATCATCAGAGCCAACACATTCGAATCCAACCAATTCCAAACGCTCTCGCACCACCGATCTCGCCCAAACATTTCTCCAAGCAACGTCCACCGATCGACCGACCGAAAAATCACCGAAAACCAGCTGTAGAAGAAGCATCCCGTTGTCGGACAATGCCACTTGATCCCTCGGAGCCAGTGGCTCTACATCTATTCCCCCCATACCCATTTTTTCTTTTTTATCCTCCGCCCCGCCCCTCCTCCCACCCCTCCGCGCTTTCTGTCTCCCTCTCGTTATAATGGACAAACACATAATAAAGAGGGTAAGCGAGGAGCGCGTACGCGATATGTGGGGCGTTTAACAATGGAGCACACCTGAGCACGGGCCGGTGCGTTTGAGGTGGCTCCGGTGGAAGGAGGCGACAAGAGAAAGAGAGAGAGAGCGAGAGAGAGAATCTGAGGAGAACCGCATGGTGCATCGGTATGAAATGTGGTGGGACGAAAAACGAGGGGACCGGGCAGGTGGGGTGAGGGGCCAGGAACAATGCTTTCAACCTTTTCTTCTTCTTCTTCCACTTCTTCTCCTTCGTCCTCGTCGTCTTTGCCCCGTGGCCCCTTGGCCCCCCTCGTCACGGGGCCAGGGTGCCGGCACGATGCTCTCCCATTTGTTCGCGAAACACCGAACACAGGCAGTCACCTCGTACGCACGTCGTCGTAGCGCAGAAACGGCATTGTCCGGTAACGCTGCTCTCTCTCTCTCTCTCTCATTCCTCTCCCTCGCCTCTCTCCGTACGGGCGCGTGTGTGCGTGACGTATCTCTTTCAGCTGCAGGTATTCCAGCCCGCTGGAAAAATGCCACCTCCAAAGATCCCCCACCTTTGCTTATTCCTTCCTCTCCTATTCGCTCTCTCCCCCTTTCTTGCGTCTCCTCTTCGGGCGATTCGAGTTTCTTTTTAGGATCGCACAGCGCACCGGCCGGGTTCGTTCTTTTCTGATTTAATTGGAACCGACTAGCTGCCGGACCCCCGGACCTGGAATTTTTCGGTTGATCCTTGGCCCATTAACGAGAGGCCTCTCGCTCTTTTCGGATTACTCGTAGCGCTGTTTACATGCGCGAAAGGGTAATTAAAATCGAAGTGTCGCCGGGTCTGGGATCATTGAACGTGGCCAGTCTTCCTCGGTTGCTTCGGTACGATTTCCTTTGATCCTGTTTTGTCGGATGCTGGAGTTGGGAGTGGGGAGATTGTTGCAGAGAGAAATTTTGGTGGCGATTAGTTTAAGCTAGGGAATGCTGTGTCCGTGGGATTTGTGAATGCTCCGTTGTGGTTTTTAAGAGAAATTGTAACATTTCTGATTTAATTGGATCCAACTGCAGCTGTCGCCCCCCCTCCACGGGCCTGGATGTTCACATTAATTTTCAAATCAACGAAAACGAACCGTATCAACGCGATTTTGTATGTATAATAATCATATACGTCGAGAAAGAAATTCCTTAGTGGCTCCTGTGTCTCGCAACAGGATCCGCAGTATATTAATAATAATCTTACAATTCCAATAAGATTCTAACACTCTGTTATAAACACTGTATTCGCTGTAGAATTGATTAATTATTCCGCTACAGTGAATTATATACGTCCAGGCGGAAGTCTGCAATTACCAAGCGAGATATCGCAGTCAAAAATTATACCGGCTCTTAAAACAGAATCAAAGTACCTAATCGAACGGTATATAGTGTCGACGTTATATAATTTTACCCGCGACATTGATGCCTATAGAATAATAACGGTAGATTGTAACAGTGTACAGTGTGTGATTTTGAAGGAATTTGAATGGACAAGATTGCAGAGTGCTTTCAGCCGGGAATGGAATTACATGACGGTGTTTGAGATTGGTTTAAGGAGAGAGAACAATAAAGCAAAGAGTACTATGGAAACCATTAAGAAACGGGAAACCTGTTCGCGCGGACATGTTTACCCGCCGCTTTCTTTGCCGGTGTTCAGGTATATATATCGGTTGTTCCGCGAGATCGAAACCGTTCATTATCCGTTTCCCTCTGAGCGATCTGTCGCGTTTCACTCCGTTAATGTATCCCGATCAGCCATCGCACATTTATATCATTGTTACGCAACGCTCATAGCGACTAATAAGCCGTTGTCACGTAAACGAACGGAGCCTAACGACTCGTTCATGGCTGGGACGACCAACGTAACGCTAGTTTCATTGCGCTGCTACGATTTTTGCCTTTTACCGTCGCAGGTACCAGGCTAACCATCGCATCGATTACGTCAACGTTCCGTTAATATAGCTGTTTCCTAAGCATTCCGTCTCGTCCGACTGCAATCCGATCTTTGCACTCGCCGCTGATCGCAAATATTTTCGATCATAGGCGTCCCGCGATTTTTACAGATTTGTACATCTGTAAATACAATCTCAATTAAAATCTTCCATAGACGTTTCGCCTATTTCACTGTAATTCGTATATGAAATTAACCGATTTCATTGGACATCAATTTTTACCTGACCATTATTTGAGTTTATGAATATTAAGGATTTTAAGGTTTTAACGCTAAACCTACAGAGCACTACAAGCGATAAAAATGTTTCAGCTTACAAAAATGACAAGGCTCTATTTACTTAGATTTTGTGCAATTTTGAACACAATATGTGCTTGGATAAAGAAATTTATCGAATGGATTTCCATGTAAGCAACTTCATATTTTCAATAATTGAAAACCATAAAATCGGTCATTTGACCGGCAGTGATAGGTTCAGTGTTAAGTAATTGCAAGTCGTTGTGCCTCAACAGTTGAACAAGAATTTTTACAGTGTACTTTCGATATTTTATACATATTTTAGAGACGAAGGTGTTTCATCAGATGTTACACTATCCTCGCATTGTGGTAACCCTATCCGATTGACCCGCATGCTCGAATACACTGGACTTTCCAAGTGTCAAATCCTTCAGGCTGAAGCTGATCTTAAGTCAGCGAGTGAAGATTTTCGTCGAGTATAGAATACGTGACTCCCTAGGAATTCCCATGAACTATGGATGATACGATGGTTAAAGTTTCAGATAAAATTGCCGCAGCACTGACCATTAATTAACGGTAAATTACCGGCGGATAAATAATTTCACATATTTTTTACCTTACAACGATTCGAATTGTGAAGATACGAATGATTCATTAAATTCCTTCGTTCCATCTCGCATGGTAGTACTGGTCGCACAAAATCGTATTAAATTTAATCTTATCGCTTTTATAAAGCGAATCAATGTTTTTCAGAGCTTGATAAATTTAGTATTAATTAATACAATTTCAATTTCATCTTGAGAGTGAATTTAACTCGACAATTCATCTATGTAGAGTCACCAGATCAGGAAAATTGACTCGAATTGAGGGTGAGAAGTCAGCCTCTCTCTGCCAGTACCGGATTAGTCACGTGACATTGCGACGCACGCAGACGGAGCCGTCACGTGACCGGGCCGCGGCGGAAGCGTGGGGGAAGGACACTGGAAGGGGAAGGTAGAGTGGGGAGACTCGAATCTGCCCGAAAGACAGCAACCTCGCTGTGACCCGATCTGCAAAAATCGCTATCTTCGCGCAGAATGCGCCTAACGAGCTGATGCTCCACGCAATTTCACCGGTAGGCGACCGGTAAAAAGGGAAAAGCCTCGTCGCATCGTCGTCGTCGGCGGTTACGTTTGAACGACCGGCCGCGTCGCACAGTGACGTTGCTTATTTCGTGTCCTAACGACGAATATCGCGCGGCGGGTCGTTTCACGTTCGACAACACCGGTGACGACGTTAAGCTGCGCGTTTCACTTTGATCTGCGACGGGCACTTCGCGCCGTTAATTTTTCTCTCTCACTCCCGTCGCTCGACGAGAGATCATTAACCGCGCCGTGTCGCGCGGACTCGCCTCTGCTACACGAGCATTAGAATTTAAATCGTCGCTGATATAATTACGGGACGCCGGTGTGCGGTGAACACACACAAGTACACGTGTCGCCCTCGCAAGGCATTACGATCCGCGCGCAAAATTAATAAGAAGATCTATACTGATCTATACTCGTCGCAGCGGATCGTGCGGATCCAGCGTGTCCCATTCGATGGTGATCGTCGCCATTCAGGGGACACGTTTTAATAATAGTAAGCAACTTCCTAACATCGAGTCAGACTCGCGGTACAAGGTTCGTATAAAGTCTACGAAATATGTACAGGGTGTGACAAAATTACATGTCATGACCATTGTAGCGTGACTCTGAATCTCTGTTTCGGTGGAGATCTTGAATCTCAAGGTCAAAATTGTTTTTTATTGCATCGTATAGTACTAATCGCGACGAATCCTGCAGAATCATCCCCTCCACGTTTACACAATTTTGAGACACCGTGTAGACATACGGAATAAAATAGTTTACGAAACTTTAAAGTTGTTTTTTAGGAGAAATGTTGACTTGAGCCCTATAGTTCTTTTCCATGTTCTTCGCGATTAGGAGTAGTACATGGTAGGATGCAGTAGAAAAAATGTTTACCTTGAGAACAGGGACAAAGTCAATTTTGCGGTGCATCTTTTAAACACATCTCCACCTATCCAGAGGTGCAGCACCACGCTACAGTGGTCGCGACATATAATTTTGAAATTTGGCCCACACAAGCTGGTTTTTTTTCAGAATTTATAAATAAATAAATCTTTAAATAATCGCAATTGACCGGAATTACAGTGAAAATACTAAAAGTTGTGTACTACATTTTTCCGTGGACCTATATCGAAAAGTTGAAAAACCCATTGGAAAAACTCCACCTATGGATTTCAAAAAATTGTGTAATAATCGTCGATAGGTAATGTGTTAAGTATGCTATGAAATTATCATTTACTTATTAAGATGATTAAAGCAAGGGATAAGTTTTCGTTGAATTTCATATCGGCAGGAAAACAGCAAAGTTTTCATTTCGCAGTCCAGTGATTATTGCCGGTCAGAACGGGGATCATCGACCATCAACAGGCCCCGTTTCTTAGCGGGCTCGTTACGCGTATCAGCACGGCTGGATGATAATAAGCCCCGGCGCGTTCCCGATAAGCGCTCGCGGCTCCTAAAATGATCAATCGATACGGCATTAAATCCGCGGCTAATTAGAAGGCTCGGACTGGAACGGAGAAGGACGTCGTACCGCAAGACGGGAATAACATTAACCCGTTCTCGTCCCAGCAGGAATGTTAATAGGCGCGTAGATTCGCATTATCTGGCCCCCGGGGCAGGATTTTCCATGAGTGACATTGTGTACCCGGGCGAATTCGAGGTCCCTTTTGCTCGTCCCGCTCGAATTACGATAAACGAGGATTGCCTGGCCGGCGGAATCCTCTTTCACGACGAATGCTCCTCGAGGAACAGGCACGGTGAGCTTCTTAAAGCAAAGTATCGGCAGTAGGAATGCGTGTAATCTAATGTCCGTTGGCGAGAGAGCGCCGGCTCCGCTCGGAGTAACCCATTATCGAGCTAATGAACACACGGGGGATCAAGCTGTGCTACGGCGTGCGAGCAACGAACGCGCACGCGGCATATTTCGAGTAGCTGATTCCGATATCGGCAGAATATTTCCGTGGAGCCCGCTCTGATACGCGAGAGCACGCGAGGAATCGGATAGTCATCGTCCGGAATGATTCCTTGGCCTCCACCGAGGGAGGAACGATTTTTCTCGATCTAAGAACGAAAGAGACGTGACGAGCCTTAGGTGTACCGTTCGACTTCGTTCCTCTCCTCGAATCGTGAGCGCTTTCATTGCCGCTGGAATGCGATGGTTGTTGCTCCTCTCGGTCGACGGTGTATGCCGTTGCGTCGCGATCGTTCAAGGCCGCTGCCGCTTCTGATCCCGCGATCCTCCGGTGAACGGATGAATGGATTTGTCAGATGAATGCCCCGGGATAGGGGCGCATCTCCTTCAATTACCAGCCGGGTCGCGACGCGGAACCGTTTTCTTTTAAAGCGCTACTGATGTTCGTTCTCTTCAGCTTCGGGCGATTGTTAGGAACTCGGGGAGGCTGTGGGTGGATTTTATGGGGATTTGGGATCGGAGGTTGTCGACGGAGTAGATTTTTGGTACGCAGGAATGCGTTACTGTTAGGAATACAAAATGTAGCAGTGATGTACATCCTCTTAACTCCGACGCAGAATACTGCACCGTCTGGAGATTTCATCGTAGATCTACCAATATTTATCGTGAAAATGAATTTCTACCGGCTTCGAAAGTGCCGATCGCCGGCAGCACGAACGACAAATGAAGCAGGCATCTGGTCCCCGGTTCTGATAGTGGAAATCGGGGCAACCTGATCCGGGGGATCTGAGGGGACCTTGCGCACCGGCTGCATAATGGGAGCTGCCCGTTAACAATCGCGTAGAGAGACGAGCCGGTCCGTTTCAGATTGAGGAATATTGGGCCATTGTAGAAGCTGGAGCAAGGTAGACGCTCACTCGCACGTGTATACTGGGTGTCCCATCTATCTTCAGCGTCCTAGACATCCCGCTCAATTTTTATATTCAACTTGCTTCATCTTCATCGTACCTTACGACATCGTTGTGCCGAAACGAACGTATCGGTACTACGTGTGCTAGCACCAGAGAGAAAATTGTAACGAGGACTAGAGAACCATTCATAATCGTTTAATACTTTGCCGTTTTTAATACTTTGTCGGACGCATCAGTAATGCACGGCTGACACTACTTTCTTCGATCGGTTGTCCTAAAAGTTTCTTTCGCTATGTGTACGCTCCACATTGTTAGATAACATCAGCATACATGAACAACACAAATTATTATTCATTATGCTTTCCTTTTCTTACCCATGCCGTTGGTTTTCTTAAAAACTACTCTGAATTTGCATCGAGCACATTAATCGAAAACGAAATGAACTTTTGGAACAACCTAATGTTAAGTAAACATTCTTGCGCACTGTGATTTATCATTACTTTTTCACCGTACGAAAGCTTCCAGCAGAATCGAGCACTACGAAAAAACATTTTCCGTTCGATGTTTAGGACCTTCGAGTTAGAAGAGACACCCTGTATACGCGTCCATGTGTGTGCTCGGCTTGTTGACAATGGGAAGCCCAGTGGGTGCGTTAATCCGGCATGTAAGGTTGTTCTGTGAGAATATTTCGTGAGGAGGGCCAGGAAAGAGGGGGCGAGGGTGGCTAGGGTGAGGTAAAAGAAAGAGAGAAGGAGATGAGAAAGAGAGGCTCGTCTCTATTGTTGCATCCCGGCGATATTATCTGCGGTACACGCGATGCCTCTGTCGGTTCGCCGACAGAGTTGACTCGCGCTTGAAGCCTCGTGTGCGTTCCTTCCCCCCGTGGGCCTAGCCGAGGCTCCTTCGTAATTGCCGCGAACGAATGAATCGGCCGTGGAACCCGGCAATCGCCGCGGACAGATCTACGTTCGTTTATCGGGGCTCTTTCGTTTAGCGGCGCGCCTTTGTTAGAAATCGATAAACACGTTGCCGGGAATCATTTTCCGTTTTTCCACGATCGACGATCGATCGCGATGCATCGCATCGGCGAGAGGCATGCGCGGCAGATGCTCGGGACGAGATAAGAGACGTTAGGGGGTACGCTTCGAGGTATTTCTCACGCATCTTTCCACGTGAGACTCGGTAAAAGTTTCGCGAGATCTTTCACAGGGGATTCTATCGAGTCTTCCTCGCGTTCACTGCCGATTTGTTTATGAAAATTGTCCGCGAAGAGCGAGGACGTGAATTCCTGCGATTAAACCATACGCTGGAAGTGGATCTTTATATCTGTTGCGCGCGCGTTTTTCGTCTAATGTCGACAATTAAACTTCGCACGTCGATGTATCGGCGCACGATTTACTTCGTTTTTAAAAAGTGGACTGTATCGAAAGGTGTTGGAGTGACTTCGAGATTGAATCAGTGTAACTATGTTTATTCTTGTGGATGACTATACAATATGCTACGCCACCCTGATTCCTGATTGACAAAATGCTAATGCCCTTTTTTTTCTTTCCATCTCCTATTTATAACTTATTTCGGATTGGGCGTGAGCGCTGATAGCTTAGAAAAAGAGGGGGTTCAAGCTAAAACGGTATTGAAAGTCAAGTGGGAGATGGTCGAAAAAAAGAAACGATGGAATTTTGGACCGAGCGCATCCCCTACGCAGGTAGTATACTAATGGTTATAGCGAGTAATAAACCCAAGGAGCGTCTCCACCTTAAATGAACATGCGGAAAACATAAAACTTATGGGTCGACTGCAAACTCGGTGCAACGGTTTAGGTCTATAATAAAAAACTAAAATTTTGACGGTTAGGGTTCCTTGGTCGTTTACTGCTGCTATGATAATTTTGTATGCGTGTTCGCGACGCGACAATATCTTCAATGTAGAAAGGAAAAGTTTCGCAATGTGTTCGATGTGTGCCATTCAAACTGAGTTTATTCGTGATTAGAGTATGGATTTTATACGTTTATCATAAAAAGCAGAGGGCAGAAGCTATGAAGGTATCTTCCAGTGTTGAAGTTACTTTTAATCCAGGTTGTCAGAAATTTCATCTTACTTCTCAATTTCCGGCCGCCAAGTTAACCCTTCAGTGCACGGATGACGAGAACTCCCACTAGTATACTGTATACATGCATACATAGACATAAGAGGCACCCAATCTATGTTCTCTTTAATGAATACGGATCCTCTTGCTTGCTATTTTATTTGCATAAGGCTGCTGCAATTAAAAAGACAATTTCCTTTGACTACTAAAGAACTCGGCCAGTACCGGATTAGTCATGCGAAATTGTGACACATGAGAGAGAGAGAGAGAGAGAGAGACGGAACGCGTCACGTGATCGGGCCGTGGCGGAAGTTACCTTAAAAATCTTCTCTTCATTTATTAATCCATTTGCATCATAAGGAAATATGAAAAGAAGGTCTTTATCACCAGTTCTATTTTTTTAGCTAACAAATCATGATAGGTGGTAGTGACCAGGAAAATTGAGCGCATACATACGCTAATGATGCAAATGGGTTAACACGTTGACTGCCATGTCACCCATATGTGGGTGACGGAACTATTTGTCCAAGTTTTAAAATGAATTTTTACGCTAATATATTAATCGTACCAAATTTTATTAGGATCTGTAAAATGCCAGAAAGTTGGAGGACTACTCCATGTCATACATATAATTTTTCAATTTTTATTTCATTAAATAACCTACATTGATTTGATGGAATTTTTTAGGTTTCTAAACAGAGTAGAGTAAATAAATACTCGTTGCTGCGAAAATCGATATCTAGTCTGTGTGGGGGTGAGAGGGAATAATCCATAACTGGACTCCTCGAACAATTCTGGATCCGGATGGTGGAACTTGGAAAAGACCGCATGCGGATCTTGGCGTACAAAGTTCGACAGGTGACGGGTCGGAAACGCATTCCGTGTTGGTTGTCGGCTTGTTGCACCTCGTAGAGAAGGCTCTCGGATCGCGCGCGCGGGCGCGTTATGTGGTAGCAGTTTCAGGGCCCCTTTCCCTGTCTCGCGTCTATCCCCGCGACTCATCCTCCCTGTATCTCGCCTGCAATTTCATCCTTTCGGTCGAGTGGTTTCGAAATTCCAGCACTGACGGGCGACGCCAACGACGCCGTTCCGGCCGTTAAGAGTCCCGGCTCTAATCTCGTGAGCGGATATCGAGCCGGTGTACGGTGTCGTCGGTGATCGGTCAGGGGATCGGTCTCTCGGAAAAGTGGCCGGGCACTTTTGTAGCCGGCGAACGTGGGAATGATTTTGAGAGAAGGGCAACAGAGAGTGAACAGTATAGTGAACAGAGGGAGAGATCGGGACAGAGAAGGCCGGATAAGCGGCCCTCGCGAGAAAGAGCGAGATCACCTGGACGCCTCTTCGAGCCTGTTCCGTGGCGTCTTGCCGTTCGCATTCTATCTCTCTCTCTCTCTTTCGTTCGTACGGTTTCTCGTTAGCTTTCTCGCTTCTTCGTTCGTTTACTTGCTCGCGTGTGCGCACGCCAGTGTACGCTGGTATGCTCGGAGAGTGTTCCACGAGAGCCGTGGAGAGCGCGGGCGCAACACACGTGTCGTCCCGTGTATGCGCGTTCATGCAGTTTGTAACGCGCGGAACAGGTATTCCCCCATTGAAATAAGGTAACGTCGCGAATATGAAATATACCCCCTTGTACAACTTGATAATCCGTGGTTACCATAAATCCTGAGTGATTATCCGCGTGTCTATTTATAAGCCTCGTGGCGTCGCCCTCGCCTCTCTGCCCGCCCCCTCGTCTTCGCGCCGTGCATGTACCCTCCTTCCTTTATCCCTCTTTCCTTCTTTGTTCGGATCTTCATCCCCGGTACCCTTCCTCCTCTTCATCTTCTTCTTCTTCGTCGTCGTCGTCTGCCTCTTCTTCTTCTTCTTCTTCTCCTCCATCCCGTTCGAAGGATGATCGCGCCCAAAGGACCTCGCGTTTCTACCTATATGCGTGTCATGGACTTACTTCTTCCATCCCTGATGTAGGGAGAGAGAGAGAGAGAGAGAGGGCTCTTTGGAGATACGCTCGATAGGATTAATCGGCTTACGAAGACACGGTCTCGCGGCTCGCCGGCCACGGGGAATGATTTGTTGGTGAACATTCGTCCGCACCTGCGACAAAAATGGAGTTCGCCCGACCCGGCTCAAGAAAGCTTTCTCCGCAGAGGATATTTCGTGGACGTCCAATACGCTGATGGATCTACCGACTTCTCGGAACGCGGACATCCAGGCGGCGGCTGCGAGCAGGCCGACACAAAAGGTTCAACGGGAAACCCGGTTACGGACAATGAAAACGATGCTGCGAATTTCGGTTAGGAATTTTTATCGGTCGATTTTCATCGTGGATTTAGAACGTGTCGTTTTCGTCAAGTTTACGAGGAACGTTTCTAATTATTCGTCTGCTGATCGAAATTCCGATCGGTTACTTTCGGGAGTGATTTTTGTCAGGTTAGTTTCGAGGATTTATTAAATAAAATATAAAAACTTGGATTTGTCTCAAAAGTTTCATGATTATCCGTTCATTATTGTTTAATTACTTCCTAACCTTCCTTTACATAGCAATTGGAATTTACATTATGTGCATTCATCGAATACGAAACGAACTTTTCGGATAACCTAAGAATTGGAATGCATCTGGTTCCCGTAACTAAACACTGCACCGCTGTTGATAAAATGAAACATATGCCCGCAACAATTCAACGCGACAGGTTACAAATGTATTCACCCTCCTCAGCGCAATCCTAATTGCAGTCTAATTGCTCGGATTCCGCATGAGCCCGCAGCTAATTTATCAAAAGCGGAACGCGCACCATCAATAATAACCAAGATAATCTTATCAAACCCTCGAAAGACTTGAAATTTCGTTGATCATCTCCATCTCGGACAATTCCAGAGGAAAAATCGTCCGGCAATTACGCCGGTAACTATAATCGAGCCACGGTGTTTGCCACCGGTGTTATTAATTTCATCCTGCGTCCTACGGGAGCGCACAACGAGCGAACGACTCGCCTGGCGAAAGAAGTTGAAACAACCTCGAGCTAGTTTTTCCCCGTAGATGGAGCAGGTCATATTTCTCTGTGTTCCCTCGCGATCTCCGCGAACGCTATGCGCGATCCTCTGCAGCCACCAACACAATCTCGCCTGACGAACACGTGAATAGGAATAGAAGTACAGAGAGGGGTAGAGGGCGTTAATGAAGAAATCAGACGCACTACCGTGTAGCAGAAAACGTGAACGCGCGCGTGTGTGTTGGCCCCGGCGAGATCGCGAGCAATTTCATTCGCAAGAAACCCGGAATTACGCAACCGACTCATGCTCTGCCCGGGAATGATATATTATAGATGCGATACGAAGATTAGATGGCCGGGAGGAGATACAATATTACGCTCGCGGAATGCGCGTGTTTCCTGCTTGATAAAGGAGAAACAGAGCTAATCGGTCTCTCCCGATGCCGCGATCACCCGCGAGAGATCGATGGGCTTCCGGGGACCATAGAACCGGAAGCGCACTTGTTCCACTCGAAATGTGCATCTGCTCGTCTCGTAACTCGATCCGAGAGAAATTTCGTTTGACACCGAGCTGACTCTCGGACCACGGACCGGGCCCCGACTCCTACCGATCAGATCGGTATCGCCGATTTTTTATACGGCCGAACGGTAAATTCGCGCGATCCTCTCTCAGTATGCTTAATATACCCGACGATACTCTGCGGAGACGCGAGATAGCGACGAAACGAAACGCTCTCGCAATTAATCCGACAGCACACGGACGTATTTCGCGAACGCGTTTCCGGTTTTCGAGTCGCTCCAGATGCTCGACGATCGTCCGTCCGCTTCAATTTTCGAGTGGAATGGGGACCGATGCGATTTTTATACTGGGTGGGACGATTAACGCTAGAACCCAGCCCCGCGATTAAAAACTTAAAACTTAACCACTAATTATGAATAATTTGAATGCTATGTTATCGACAGCTTTCGGGAGCAACTTTTATCAGTCCATGTTTGTCGAGGATTTACAAAATGTTTTGCATTTGATCAACATATTTTTGCCATTAATGCATAAAGTTCGAGATCTGAACATTACGATTGGACAATTTTCAAATACCTGCAGACCTTCTTTAGCACTAGATTTACGAAATACGTCCAAATAATGCGTTCTAATATCTTTATGATGGATTTCCTGAGATTTAAAAATTTATTTCTTCGGTTATATGTTAGTAATAAGATGGCCAAAAATTTTGATAGACACATTCTCGTCACTTTTAGTGTCTAGAGTTTTTACGGAAAAAAGTATCAACCAGTATATAACTATAGCATTAGTATAGGATGTATAATTGATTATAAAATCGATGAATTGAAAATATTTGTTCGTCAGCTGACAATTAACATTTGCTGTGCGAGGGTGGAGCGGAGAATTTCGCGCGAGTTTCGCAGAAAAGGGGGGCATAGATAAAGATTTAAACGGTCGATTCTCTCCTCGCAATAGACCGCTGTTGAAATCGAGAGGATAGTTTTCGGGACGAATGAGACGGCGGGAGAGCGGTGAAGAGAGCGAAGGGAGTTTGCTCTCGCCGAGGGGACGAAGAAATCGGGGCTATCCTCGAATGTCGCCAGAGGCGCTGCGCGTTGTGCTGCGGCAAGCTATTAAAAACCCAAGTTATGAATGAAAGCCGAGCTGAAATAGAATGGCACGCCGTGCTCCGCCCACAGGAACAGGTACAAACACCACGACACGATAGGCTTAGCTCAAGTCCAATGTCAGAAGATTCCCCAGAGGCCAGAAACGAATCCTGCGCGCCGCGCTTGATGTTTCAACCAGAACCGAAAATCATCGGTTATACGATTAATGTGCCGAACGGTCTCCGATCCACGCGATTAATGTCATAATCCCGACTCCATAATCTCGAACATCCACCAAAAATTTCCAACTTTCGACGTTCGTTTTCTACTAGGAAAATTAAACGAGTTTAGATTTTTCTTTTATTTCGAATTACAGGGGTGCTTTTGAGAGAAATTATGTTAATTTAAATATTTCTCAAACGTATTGAGCTGATCCTGCCAAAATTCCGATAATTTATTAATCCGTTAATAAAAGTGAATCTATGGAAAAATCAATGTCACTTATCGTTTAAGAATAATTTTACATGATAAATTATTCTATAATACTTGCCTTCAACAAGTCGATCCCGATATATTGAATTTTGTTAATTAGGCCTAAGTTTATTATATCACGTCCTTCGGAAAGTAATTTCGTTCAAGTAAAGTCATGTAACAATTTTTTGCTAATAAAAAACAGAAATTCTACGAGCTTCAAGTTGTCGGAAAAATCGCAAAAGATCATAGAACAAAATGTTGTAAAACTTATTTTAAATAGTAACAAAATTGGCTTTCATTTTCCCTTGAGGTAACTGTTGAAGTGTAAGCTTTTTATACTCTATGCCTCGACGGTAGCCAATAGAAAAACGCCCTGCGATTTGGCGATTCAATTGTTTAATCTCGATCGATGTCTCTTTCAGTTCCGACCGAGCAATCGACGTGACACCACGTGTTAGTTCTTTTCTTATATAAACGTTTTGTTAATTGTTCCAATAAACTTATTATAATAATATACGCGACGCGTAATTATTTGCGAACGAAGTTTCAGGAGTTAACAAATAAAAGTTTAACAGTAACGAAATGACTTTCCGAACAATACAATTGTTCAGTGAATGAAGAATATTCTAGAAAAGTAAAAGTAGAATTGTAACAAGTGACTTGTGTATCAATGAAATTGTAATCGATGTACGGGATCAAAGTGGGTCGGTTTGATAGTTCAGCGTTTCCAGTGCCTAGCGTATCTCCAAGTGCATAGAAAAATCGAGATATACGATATTAAAATTTGCAAGGTAACCGGAGATATTCCCCAAGCATTAGAACCCACACTCTCATTGTTCTTTGCATAGAATTAACTGCGCTCGTAACCAGCGAAATTATATTCCGAAAGGTCAGTCCGCGTCGGACAGGGAAAGAAAACTTGATGCAAATTGTTTCTGAGAGAAGTAACGAGGTATTTGATTAATTGCTCCGTAGGTGGACACAGCGGGAAACGTGAAACTAGCGGAGTAACAAAAGATGAAGGTAGAGATTGAAAACCGCTAGGCTGACCTCGACCACAGGAAAATCGCTGAAAAATCCTTGGAACATCCTGGAGATTCGAACCCCTCCCTGTAACAAACATATCCCTTTTACCAACGCGATGCAAACACTCAACTCTGTACACAGTAATATTCATTCAAACATTTTATCTCAACTAAACAGAAACACTTAACCCTTTAAGGACGCGTGCCGACATATTAGCGACATTAGGTTGCACAAATAACACAATTATTTAAATATCACAGGCTCGGTATATATTTACAGTAGTCGTATTCGACAATAAATCGTAAATTGGGTCCAGCCAAGATAAATTGAGCAACTTTCCCGTATCTCGAAAATTTCATTATTGTGATTACGTTTAAGAAGGCAAATGGGCGTGAAAGAAGCGTCAGGCTCGGCTTTAGAAGCGCGTCTCTTTCGAATATTTCTGTCGCGGGTAAGAAATATAGCCGGCAGCGGTTTCGCGAAGACATAATTAGTTGGTTGCGTGTTAAAATGTCGAGGACTCGGAGCGGTTCTTCGCACGCCTTAAACCCAAATCACGGCCGGCCAAATTATGCGTAAACGAGCTGGCCGCAAACGAACGACGGGCAATACATCGCTGATCGTACGACGACGGCAGGTCGCTCGGAGTTCGACGCGAAAGAGGGACTCTGAAAAGGGCACGATGCCTGACTGTCTGTCACATTCTTGATGTCAGCGGGCCAGAGAAGGGCCGGTAGTCGAGCATCCTGACGATTCAATTAGGATTCAGGCATGCAGTAGAGGCCCCCGATCTCTCTCTGTTCGCCTCGGACAACTCTCTCTCTCTCCACCCTTCCAGCGCCAGCTTTCTTTCGAGACCCTCCTCGGGTATAATCGATCGCCGATTTCACGAGAGATCCATCGGGCCGGGGATCGCGTGGCCCTTGATATATGAAGATCACGCGGATAGCGCGAGCCAGTGAATCGTCGAACGCTTTGAATATTAATTCTGCGAACGTCCACTAGCTTCCAGAGTTGAAGAGTCACTTATTGTTAGGATGAGAACGTGTTTCTTTAATTCGTCGGGGACAAGAATTTTTTGAAATGATACGAACATTGTCCTCAGATATCTAGATCGTGCATCAACACTTAAACACTATGTAGACCGTTTGTATTGAGACCACTCGAGATTTCTGTCCGTTTGTAAGTCAATTTTGATTATGGTTGATCATTATGGAATCTTCGTTTTCCAATATATTTATTGTTGTTTGTTTAAAACTTTTCTATTATACATTAATTTGCACAGGAAAGAAGCACCCGTATAATTATAAGATATAATGACAAACAAAATCTTTATGTAGAAATTGTATTATGCAATGATTGAATTATTCTATTTAAAGTATCAGATAATCTGCAATAACACATATTCTCAGAGTTCTTATTTTAATTTTCTACGCTTTTCTATTAAATATGGCCGGGTGCTCCTTTTTTTGCACAGCAGTGTATTTGCAATTTCAGGAATTAGATGTGCAATTCTGATGCCAAATTTTCGTCGAATTCCTTGTATTTCTTCAAAATGTATGAATAATCATTAGCTGTTCAGGCTTTCTGTATTAATTAATGTACAATTCATTCTGTAATGTACTTAATTATGTCTTTATTCTATCTTACGTTTCCTCGGATTGTAAAAATATTCGCCTGCTACAAATGCACAGAAATTCGCAGTTTAATTATTACTCTTGGTCAGAGGACTCGGGAGATGAATCGAAAACAGGTCTGGCCGGTTTCAAGATGTTCCAACGACAAAAAGATCATAGCACCCCAGAACTTCCCTAGACGAAGCGTCACCCTCCGGACGGTGATTAGCGCAGCACCGTCGACAGATGGATCGATAGCGAACTATCCCTACGTATGGAAATATCGTTATAATCGTGTACACAAACGACTCGGCCGGGCTCGTCGCGACTAAGGAAGAGGAAGCAAAGCGTTGAACCTTCTGGGAGGGGGAGGGGGGTTGAAAGCTTCGGACGAGGCCATCGTGGAGAAGCGTCGCGGGACAATGGAGCAATCAATAGGGTAATGTGAGGACACTTTATCGAATTATCGATGCGGTCGACACTGGCGTACCTACGGTCAATGGACACGGGTACCCTGCTTTTCGAGCAGCACCACCACCGCCCGAACCCTTCCACCCTTTGCAGTCGCTCTGCCTCTCTCTTTCCCTCGTGCGGAGCATCGTTTCGAGCCTCCGCAAGCAACGTCCTCCTCCGGGGGCCTCTCTCGGAGAGGAGAGGCTTTCTATCTGGCCTATCCGTCTCTCTTTCTCACGGTTTCCCGTCAACGTTCGGCCGCTGATAAAGTGAACCATCCGTGCCGCAACAAGCTCAGTCGCCCTTGACACTTTGCCCAGTTAATGTCCAGGAGAGCCGCCGCGATAAATCCGCCCCCGAGCCGAGCCGAGGCCGAGGCCGTGGTGATCTTCTTCTCTAAGCCTTCTTCTCTCTTGGACGCTGTTAGCTTTCTCGCTAAACTCGCGCGCCGCGCCGGTTCTTGGTGTCTCTCGCCCTTGTGAAATCCATTATCTTCTTCTCTGCAGCTTCGATCTCTTTCTCCGCAGCTTTGTGTTCCATGTGAGGAAGAGGAGAGACGTTTTCTGGCGTCCCTCGATCGGTTAACGTCGCCGGGAAAGAGTCCGCGCGAGCATCAGGTGTAGAATACAATGGTCCCGGCTGTCCCGGGATCCTCGAAGAAATAAGTTCCCCGGATCGTTGGATTGAGAGAGGGAGAGATAGAGAGAGAGAAAGAGAGGGGAGACGCGATTGGTAAGAAACGATCTCCCCTTCCGCAATGCTTCACCCCCGTAATCGGATGCACCGGTTCACGCGTCCCCGAGGCGACGGCCATTAATCACCTGACCAGCCGGTTTCCCAACGCAAAATCGCTCGCTGCCGGCACACTGTGGTCTAGATCATTGCGCTACACGCTCGGAATTCCAAAATTATTTCTTTTTTTTTTTCGTTTCATACGTGTTCTCGGTTTTAGTGTGGCTTCCTCGGGCTGTTCGGCTACCGCGTGTGATTCGACCGATGCTGCAGTGAGAATTTTGTGAAGTAGTTCGATCAAGTCGAGTCGGAAAGGAAGTTACCGATTGTTGTATGCAGGCAGATGACACGTGTTTAATCAATAATGATGATAATATATGTTTCACTAACATATTTATTTATTTAATCAACAATTTGATCCCATTCGTCGTATTAATTTGCCTATGTGTCACCAATCGTTAACTTTCTTTCCGACTCGAGCGTAACTGTTGTTGCGGTTTAGTGTACAGAGTGATCCCAATGATTTTTGTATAATTTCAACGGATTCTTACACGTGTGTAATATTATCAATATACTGTGGATTTTCATACATTTGCGGCGCGTGTGCTAATTTCTGAAACACAAAGAAAACGCGAGTACGAATAAAAATGAGTTTGTGCTCATATTTATCAGAAGGAACCTTCTGGTCCATGAACGAAATTTTTTCTTTATTTGAGTGTTCATAAAATTCTGTATAAGAATAGGAATTTGCATAATGGTCCGCAGTCCATTTATCAAAATCGAATTTTGTGCGGCTTATACATCGAACCAGCGCGCACGGTGCGCAGCTAGGAAACCCGGTCGCGAGTGGGTTTCGCGGCCGAGTGCTCGGACACTTAACAGGGACGATGGTGGGCCGATACTTTTACGCGTTCGCGATCGCATATTTCATGTCAGTTCGACTCGACCTTTTTCTGTTTTTTTTTTTTTTTTAATCGCCGGTCTCTCCGTCCGTTTTTCTCTCTGCTGTCGCCCCTCTTGGAAAGAGCTTCCATATCCAACTCGTCAGCAAGCGGGTTCAACGGTTGTGTACGTCCCCGGGAATATACGCAGTTGTAATTGCACCGTACGCGTTCGTTCGTTCGGTCTTCGATACCTACTTCTTATCTTGGTCGGAGGACAGGCTCGATGCATGGCACAGAGTCCTCGTTTCGATCCCACGAGCCACGTCCGATTGACCGCGTGTGAGAACACGATATCGCACGAATGAGTTATGATCCTTATTCGTGGTTTTGCATACCGATTCATTATGCGCCGGTGGAACTCAAAATTGGAACGCGACGCAGACGCTGCGCTGCGCTGGCGCAACCGATCACGCCCGATCCACACGACACTCTTGCGGCCCAGAACCGACGACGATAAATCAAATACTATCCCCCCAATGGCGTGGCCCAATTTTTTATTTTACCCGTGGAATGTCAACCGCGGTTTCGAGACGCTGCTGCGTGGGCGGCTGGAGGATGAGGGTTGAACGAACAGAGCCGCGAGATGTGTCTTGAGCCTCTGATGTTGACACGGAGGATCTGCGTTGACTGACTGCGAGAGCTGTTGACGCTTTGCCCACCGGAATCCTATCAATAGGATGTTTAGAAATTTACTTCTACATTATGATCTGAAACGCAGTTCCCAAATGACGATACTTGAGGTGATTTGTTGGTTCACAATTGCATTTCTGTTGTTGTTAAAAAATCCTCTAAAGTCTTCAGCCATGACAGGCAATTAACACTTTTTTACCGCGGTTTTAGACAGAGAGAATTACCTAAATCATTTTCCCGAGTGTCGACGGTTTGCCCACCGAAATCCTATCAATTGGATTTTAAGAAATTTACTTCTACATTATGATCTGGAACGCAGTTCCCAAATGACGATACTGGAGGCGACTTGCTGGTTCACAATTGAATTTCTGTTGTTGAAAAATCCTCTAAAGTCTTCAGCCATGACAGGCAATTAAAACTATTTTTTACCGCGGTTTTAGACAGGGAGAATTACCTAAATCATTTTCCCGAGTCTCGACACTTTATCCACCGAAATCCTATCAATAGGATTTTTAGAAATTTACTTCTACATTATGATCTGAAACGCAGTTTCCAAATGACGATACTGGATGTGACTTGCTGGTTCACAATTGAATTTCTGTTGTTGTTGAAAAATCCTCTAAAAAGTTTTCAGCCATGATAGTCAATTAAAACTATTTTTTACCGCGGTTTTAGACAGGGAGAATTCCTAAATAATTTTCCCGAGTCTCGACGCTTTATCCACCGAAATCCTATCCATAGGATTTTTAGAAATTTACTTCTACATTATGATCTGAAACGTAGTTCTCAAATGACGATAGTGGAGGTGACTTGCTGGTTCACAATTGAATTTCTGTTGCTTTTGAAAAATCATCTAAAAAGTCTTCAGCCATGATAGTCAATTAACACTATTTTTTACCGCGGTTTTAGACAGGGAGAATTCCTAAATTATTTTCCCGAGTCTCGACGCTTTATCCACCGAAATCCTATCAATTGGATTTTTAGAAATTTACTTCTACATTATGATCTGAAACGCAGTTCTCAAATGACGATACTGGATGTGACTTGCTGGTTCACAATTGAATTTCTGTTGTTGTTGAAAAATCCTCTAAAGTCTTCAGCCATGACAGGCAATTAGCACTATTTTTTACCGCGGTTTTAGGCATGGAGAATTAGCTAAATCATTTTCCCGAGTCTCGATCTATCAACCACCAATGGCGTCGCCTCAGAATCGAGGACGACAGTCATCAAAAGAATAACGGAGCTTTCTCGGCCATCCTTCGCGATCGTCGCCGGCGCGAGGTTATTATCGCGACAGTGCCTACGGAATCAGTCGGTGAAGGCCGTGCGCACAGATGTTCTAAATCGCGCGCAAACAAATCACTTTGGTACCATCGACTCGCGCGCAAATACAGTTGTGCAATGACTCGGAGTGACTGTTAGGTAATTCGATTTATGTAACGGTGCCGGCCGGCGTTGCTATTGTTGACGCGGGTCGTTCGTTCCCGTGGATTCTCGAACCGGGACCATACCTGGCTCAGGTGGGACGATCACCTCGAGTTCACCTGTATGATAGTGCACGGTTAAATTTACATCAGAGACGACAGTTATATTCTCGCGGGTAGGACATCCTTTTCTTTCAAGAACTATTTAAAATTTTCTAAAGTTTGTTAATCTTTGAAATTTCTATTCTCGCGAAATCGTCGATATTTAAATGATCTCGTATTAAAGCTCCCGAGACTTCCACTTTGACCGATCAACATTCATTTTTGCCGAAAATATTTGAAAGTGTCATTTCGTGATCAAGCGAATTGAATTCGCTCCGTGGAAGAAGTATAAATACTCCGGTTTCGATGTTTAATATTCATTGTGGCGGATTCACGTCGCGAAGACGCGTTAAATCGCCTTTAATTCCATGATCGTGGAGGGACGACTCTTTCTCGAGTAAAAAGAACTTGGGGGAATGGAACGAGAGCACCACGGGTAAACGGATGAACGGATTGTCCGCGATAAGAAGAGATGACAGGTAATTCGGTCGATGGAAACGAGACAGCTGGCCAACGAACGCACCCACCGATCGTCTTAATCCTTCCCTCACACTTTGGCCGCGCCGGTTTTATCGATCCCTGGGACTGATAACACCTCGACCGGTAGAATCCACGGCTTTCCAACCGCGACTAATTGCCCGCCGCTTGGATGTCGCTGGAAAATTGCTCCAATTTCCTCCATCCTGTAACGAGAGCTAATCCGCGACGGTTGTAGATCAGAATCGGCGACACGTTTTAGTGTCTTTTGATGCTCCTGTTTCAGGAGCATCAACTCGTCCATCCCTAGCATTTTCTCGATTTAGCTCATAACACGAGGCCTCTGGAATCGACGCGATAATGTGTCAACCGGGCTCTTCAAGCTTGCGGGAACTTGCTCTCTGTTTTGTAGGTATAATAAAGGCATCGTAGGATGGTTTTGTTAGGATTTACTTTCAGTTCGAACTAATTACATTTACACATCAATTAACCTGATCCTGCTCCGGCAGTGTAATTCAAATTGCGAGCTCTTGAAGCGTGAAATTGGTAGCGTTGGTCGTTGTTGGTGGAAATTCTTTGGTATTTGTTTGTGGTAAGTGGAGAAGCCACTGAAAGTATGTGGACTGGTCAAGGTTTGGAAAGTGATCAATTTTGGGATGCTAGAAATTTTCTATGAAATATTATATTTTTCCTCTACAATCCCAGTTTATTCAGACTTGTTAACATACTATTAGAACCGGTCTAATAGATGATGATAGAGACGAGGCTCCGTAGGAGGAATTCCCTAAACCTATTAGTTCGTAACCTATTCTTCTTACCCCCGATCCGTCCAGTTCTAAGCTCCCGAACAACATACGCTCTCAGCCCTTCCTCAGCATCACTTAGCGTCATCCCCAGAACAGTAGTTCGAGAAGGAAGATCGGGACTCGTCCGGGCCAGGAGGTGGTAGGGGTATAATACTCGCGCGACTGGCAGAAAGCGTGCGTACTCGCTGCTTTCGCAGCAACAGGCACCAACAGCAGCGGCGGTGGCAGCAGCAGCATCGGCATCAGCATCAGCCGCATCAGGAACAGCAGGAGCAGGAACAGCAGCAGCAGCATCGGACGAACACCCCTCCACGGGTATCAGGCGGTTTCTTCTCCTCTCTGGTCACTCTCTTCCCTTACCTCGCGAGTGGTTAGTCCGGGGCTCCCTCTTTCCCGTTCGCGATTTCCTCCTCTCCTCCTCCCGTTCTTCTCGATCATCTCCTCTCCTCTCCCGACCAAGGGACCCGTCACTATCTCTCTCGCGGGGCTTCTCGGAGTCTCTTTAGTTTTGTGCGCTACCTGCCTGCCTTGTGGCTCTCTTCGTATCGTATCGTATGTAAGCGAGGTGCCGGTGGCGGGACGAGGCAAGCAAGCCAGGCATGGCAAGCGGAGCAAGCGGGAGAAACAAGCAGGAGAAGCAAGGGAAGCAGGCAGGAGGCAGGCAGGTAAGCAGGTAAGCAAGCAAGCAAGCAATACAGGCGAGGTGGTTCGTTCGGGCTCTCTCTGGATTTGCCTGTGTGTGGCTGCGCGGCATGGCGTTGTCTCCTCGCGTGTAGGCACACACAGTTGTCTCCCCTCACACGTGCTCGCTCCTCACGCACTTTGCTACGCGCACGCACACGCTGGGTTTTGCGACTGGCATCCTCTTCTCTCTAATACGGTACAACCGTACAACGAAGGAGAAGAAGAAGAAGAAGAAGCAAAGGAGGAGGAGGAGGAGGAGGAGGAGGAAGAAGGTTCGTTTGGTTTCGCGAGACGCGAGCGAACGGAACGGAGCCGCGGCACACAGAGACTTCCTACGGAGAGCTGTCCGGCCTGTATAGAGGCAGCACGTTAGGTCCCCGGAGAGGAGAGGCGAGAGATAGGGGGCCCCGGCGATGAGGCCCAACAGAGAAGGATAGAGAAAGAGGGAGAGAGAGGTGAGCTTGTATAGGTCGGAGCCACGCGATTGTGTGTGGCCGGTGCACAAGAGCGTGGCTCCCCTCCCTCCGTAGCCACACTCCACCACACTCCTCCTACCTCTCCAGCCTCTACCTCCTTCTTCTACCTGCCGGGCCGGCCGACACACATGTGTATGTGTACCTTGGTCTTCAGTGTAAGATCTGAACCAGCGGAGAACGCACGCTATTGTTATATCATTATCATTGTCATCGTACCGCGGCGATTCGCGCCCGTCGCCGCCGCGCCGTGTTCCACGTTCCGCCCCGAGTGTATCGTTCCGACCTCCAGGAAAAATCGCTCGACGAGCCCGAAGAGTGTCCCTGGCGACCTCTCCTCTGTCATCATTGTCGGAGCGGCTCGCGCAAACCCCTTGCAAACGATCCAGAATACCTGCAAGATCGCTGGCCTGGATCGTGAGCCGGTCCACGCGCCACGCCGCGGCCGGCTACTCCCTCTCCCGCCAGCTGTGTCAGGTGCGCTTTTCTGCCGAGCTTTTGCCCCCGGTTTTTACGAAGCAGGATTCTTCACCAGAGAAAAGCTTGTCGAAGGGGTTAAAGGATGACGGGATACGAGGTGTCACCGCTGCGCCCTCTGACAGCCTGCCGCGCACGGGGCGGCCCACCTGTGTGAACACGTGGGAAATCACCTGCATCGCCGCCCGCACACGCGTCCTCTGCACGCACGCCCACCGCCGAAACCGCGTGGTCCACCACCTGTTCACCGAAGAAATACGCTCGTTTATCGATCCCCTATCCGATTGTGGAGATTGAAAATCCTTCAGTGAAGCTGGAAAGATCGTTAGATCTCAAGATTTCAAGTGTGAAAACTCTGTGTCACCTGGGTGTGTAGAAAATTTCCCTGGTCAGGTGGGATCGGGGCCCAGGGACCTATTTGGTTTGCACAGTTTAAGATTCGTCAGGTGGCTCGTTCGATTCCTCCTCGGGCTGCAGAGATGGAGATGTTGGGATGAGTTCAAGATCTCACGCTCAAAAACTCTGTGCCAATCAGCTGTATGCGAAGGCAGGTCCCTGTTAAGTGAGACCAGTGTCCAGGTACCCACTCGGTGTACAATCTCCAGTTTATCCAATTTATAGAAGAAGGTGCGAAGACAGAGAAGCTGGGAAAATCTGAGAACCTCAAGTTTGGAAACCCTGTGTCGGTCAACAGTACGCGAATAAAAAGTCTTTGCTCTGTGAGACCAGTGTCCAGGGACCTATTTGTTGTCTTCGGTTCTTGAATTTGGGTCCACGGAGAAGAGCCTAAAGAGAAGGTGGAGCGTAGAGGAAAGATAGAACGTAAAGAGAAGAGAAGGTGTGGAGAGAAGATAGAGTGTAGAAAGAAGACAGGGTGCGACGAGAAGGAAGACGTTGTCGATTAGGATCGAGGGGACCCGATGACGGGGAGGAAGAAAAGGAGGTCTCTCGGGTCTCGACGGACGAGGCGACCAGGATCGATCGGAAACACGCCACGGCCGACGCCTAATTAAATCGATTAGACTTTGGGGTTAATTGTTCTGGAACGCCGCGCCGGTTCCCGCCTACTGTCATCGCCGGCATCTCCCGGCCCTCTCGTCGATATCGGGAACGTGAATCGTTACAGTGCTAGATAGAGGAACTATATATCGACGCTGTCATCCCGAAGTCGTTTTACTGTCGTCGTTGTCGTTGTTGTCGCGCGATCCGAGCGGCGTGAACAGAAACTCGTGACCTTTCGGTTTGTGGATCGGAGTCGATACCCTCGAGTATCGACTGGCGGTGAGATCGCCGAGCAAAATTTCGGTGCTAAGTGACGTCCCGTGTTCGACAACCTTGCCAGTGTCGTCTCTTCGTGGTGTATATTCTTCTTGATCCTCTATCTCGTCCTCTCATCGTTCAGGATTCGAAGATCGAAGGATTCCAGATATCACCTGGATCGGATTGTTCTGTGTGTGCTCGCAAAACTGGTGTCTGTTGGTGCTAGCCCTTTCGTTTGACAAACAGCCAGGGGCCAGGATTCTGGGTCCCCCCCCATTCCCGCGCAAAAGGTTCTTCGCTGTTCGCGGTCTCGGAATCGTTTTGTGGTGACAGAAAACCGGCTCGGCTCCGCTCGGCTCGGCAACCGTTCGAACGCAGTCCGCCTGCGATCTCCCGATGATTGCTCAATTAGTTTTAAACGTGCTCGCGTAGTGCGCCCATCGCATCGGCCCGCGCTGACTGCCGGGGGATAGCGATCCGAAGGCTAACGATCCTGTGAATCCGTGCGTGATCAGTGCTCTAAAGGTATCCTCGAATATTCATCGCGGGCCCGAGCGTGTGGACCACTCGGCGCGCGTGATATACCCAGACCCCAGAGCTTAGGCTCCCGCCAGGAGAACCACGATTATGCGGACGAATGGTCGCGGTGATAAATGATTCGCGCGGTCCACGATAGTACCTGGAAGCTACCAGTTGGAACTGACGGTGAGTCGATACACTCTTTCACGATTTGATCGTACGAGCGACTAGCTGGCTTCGATTGCGGAATTGTGTGTCTGCGGGTGTGGCTGTCATTTTCTTCAGTTTTCGTGGACGCCAATTAAACGTATTCCATTAAACACTCATTCATAAATGATAATTTAGCACTCTAGTGGAAGATGCATTTTACTTGCGTCTAGCTGGCTTGGTAGCCAAAGTGTTGATGTTGATATGCAATTATATATTGTGATCTAAAGCGTAAGGTAGTCACAGTGTTGTAATTCCACGTGACACAGACCTTATTTCCTCATCAAACGTTTTACACTCAATATTCTTTTGTAAATATTAATTTTCAGCACTAGAATACCCAACACGGAGGCTAGTCTAAATGTCTTTTTAAGAAAAGATGATGCTAGTTTATTGCGACATTTCATTCCATTAAATTCTATTACATACCTACTCAATGTACAATGCTTAAATCCTCCTGTCACTGATAAATTATACGTGCCTGATACAATTTTCAGCAAGGGCAATATCACGTTTCTGAATTTAATAAATACTGCAAACACAGATTACCAATGAGACCGGATAGAATCTGCAATTGAAGGTGGGAACGTATTCTTTCTATGAGATTTATTGTTCCAGTATCTTCAAACGAATTAGCTCAATTCGTGCAGTTAGGATTAAACCCTCCGAACCAGTGAATCCTGGTTCTAATCTGATCGATGTAGCAACAGAGTTCCCACGTAAACAGAAAAACATAAGTCAGCCGAGGTATCAAGTGGTTGATACGAATGCCGTTATTTCCCGATTGTGTCGTGATAACTAAACTGTCAACAATATAGACTCATTGGAGTCTGTAGTTCAGATGTCACAACAGAAAAAAGGTAAAGCATTCTGCAGCCACAACGAATTCGTACTCCGAACTCAATAGAATCTATTGGCTAGATGTCACAAAAATAAAAGAAAACCAGTTTATATTCTCTTGTTTTTCAAAGCTCTGCCTCACTTACTCAGTGTTGAACGCGGAACACTCTAGAAATAGCTGATGCTAATCGATGCAGCAAGAGAATCTTCACGTAATCAGAAAAACATTAATCAATCGAAGTATCAAACCAAGTATCTGGTTTGTATCTGTCCAAGCAGCTGGTATCAACATAGTTGCTCCACGATTGATGTCATCATAGCAAAAGTAGTCACAACATCAACTCATTAACGTCTGTAGTCTAAACTTCTCTTCAGAAATTGTTTCTTCTTCTGTACACAGTCTACAATTTCAGCATTTTTTCGACTAAATAGGATTTTGAGCTGCAAATTATTCTAGACCACAGTGTCATAATTTACCAGCTTGTTGTTCTTTCCCGTCCCAACAAATTCCCATTACAGCTACTAAACGTCTACGACCAAACCGTCAGGAATCATCAAATCCTAATCAGATCGCGTCGCCAACAGAAGTCCCCGTGTAACGAAAAGGAATCAATCCCAGTAGCAGGTGCCAACAAGCTGTTCCCCGATTAGTCGATCGTGAAATCGGAGTCATCAGCGTCAGGCATCCGATAGTCAGCGTCGAAGTCAGTCTTCCTAGACGCCAGGAGGAGAGGGGGGGCTGTTCACTGACTGTCAGATGGGGTATCCGCGGGTCTCGTTTAACCTAGGAAAAACGTGGGTTCGCTGGTATCTGTCGAAAGGTATCTCCTAATAAAGCGACGCGGCGATAAGTAAAGAGAGGAGAATTGGCGTTCGTGGAACCTCTCGCGGTACGTGTAAGGAGTTCCCGTTTGCGAAGCGGTGCAGAGTCGTGCGCTCTGCTGGCAGAAAACCCGGGCCGGAGCAGAATTCGAGGCGAGCACGCGGCTTGGCGGCAAATGGAACGATAAATCCTTCGATTGTCGAACGTCGATAATCGTTCGCGGCGGCGCTCCGTTGTAGACACGGCGGAACAAACATCGTCGGACCCCGGACCTGTTATCGTGAGCACGTGATCGGTACCGGGGGGGACCCGGGCTGATTCGCGAGAAGTGAAAATATCGGCCCGGTCGGGCCGCTCGGTCACGTTTACAATGTAACACGCCGATCGACGACAGACTCCCAGGAACCTCCGCGAGCTCGAAACCGACGGATATCTGACGCCGCGCCGGCGACGCGAGAATCCGGGCGCGAGCCGCGATTCCGTGATAAACGCGGGGAAATTGGGACTGCGGTCATGCCCCGATATTCGGGAAAGATATGTACACGATATTTGAGAAAAGTTTGTCCCCCCTGACCTTTGAGGAACCCAACAGCTATGGAAGAGGTGTAGCATGATGCAGGATTAGATGGGTCGGCGAGATGACACTTATCCAATGCTAAACTTTCTTGTTTTCAAGTGTTTCTTTACGAAACTTTTATCGACATGTTACTGACACTTTTCTGATTAAAACGACACCCAAGTTGACACGGTTCGAAGCATATTTGTCTGTACATTTGACGATTTAGTAGGACCTCCATTATCCGAACTAATTAGCGAACGTTTTCGATTGATTTTGAATTTTTTGTCACGCACTTTGTTTCTATCTACATTTTCGCGACGATGAGAGTCATAGCTCATCATCGAGCAAGAACGAACATAAACTCGGGGAGGCTGTAGCCTCGGTTCTAGCCGGGTTCGGCAGGGAGCAACCTGTTCCCCGATTTGGTAGGTTGCCCGTAATGGCCGGCCCGGGATAATTTCTGATTATTTTAATTGACCCCACAAAAAGATCTCTCGCCGGCCACGGGAACAATCGTCAATGAAATTGCTGTTACGCGTCGGCGGCGAGCTTTGCTGCTGCCTCGACTTTCTCGGCCGGATTGCTTTTTACGCGCACAGTAGCAACTCACAGTGAATCGGCCGCGTCACCGTGCTGGATGACGAGCAAAGAATTACTATGAAATCGGCGAGACTCGGGGATTCACGAATATGCAAACGGGAATACTGGTTCTTTTTACTCATCTTCGATCTTTACCTGTTTCTCCTTCTTTTGCTTGATAGGGGAATTAATGGTTCAGCTGATTTGTAACTTTTGTGAAATTAAAATGTCTCGCCTGCGTTTGTGAGCATTTGTGTGCATGGATGTGTTGATTGTCAATACTGTATGGAAGTATCTCATTACTGTAAAAATTGTGAAATTGTGTTAATAATTGTGCCGTGAATTTTCACTGGTTCATTTTGGGTGATCATGTGGGATGATTCATCGAGAAACATTGTTTTCATCCTTTTTCTCGTTTGAATCTTTCACATTCGTTGTGGATGAATCATCCACATGGTCATCATCAGAACCGGGTAGTTGTAAATTCGATTTAACAGTTTGTGGAAGCTGTGAGTCGTTCATTTTGGTAATTGTGGCTTCAACGATGAATTAGCGACGCATTCATTAGCGTTTCTTCTTGAATTATGTATGGTTGTTGTTTCTATGAAAATTTTACATTTGCAAGATGGTTGCTATTTTTCTTAGAATGGTTTCTTCACTTACTTTGGAATTTCGAATCTATTAGGATCTTCGTTTTGTTCTCGCAATCAGTGATTGTGTGTTTGACTGTGATTGATAGGTTGCTAGATTAGAGTCCCGGTTCGGTCAGTATGGAAAACTTGCGGATTACGGCATATTCGTTCTATGGCACAGTTTAAATCAATAACAGTCTATACTTGCATATTTGTTAGAATAATTTAAATAGCAACAATTATTTTGATGCATAGACTGAATTGGCTTGAACGCGGGATTCTAAAGACTGTGGAGATTTTACCGTGTATAAGACAAACTTGGATTACGTCAGATTCTACCTCAATAATTAAGGGTTAATCGCATGCATCCTATTATTAGCTTCCCTGTGCTGGTTTAGCCTGGCCTCATCCATTGTAGAGCGAGCTGAATGGATAACAAGTGTACAGAAAATTAATGATTATGAAAATATGAAAGCATGCAAAATTTCTAAAAATATGTGAACAAAGTAAAAATTTTCGTCTCTTTAATAACTTAGTTAATTGTTGAAATTGCATTTCTCATTGATAAATGAAAACATACATAGATATAGTTACATCATTATTTTGCAATATGAGTAGATAGTTCTTCGTATCTTTTGTGGATTTTCTGACGAGAAAACTGTTAACTATATGCGATGTTTGGCTAAGAAATTGTCACGTCTATGGATAGAGCTAATTAAATTTTATCTCCTCGCAAAATTTTATCCCATTTTTAGTTATTCTTAACATTATCCAAAGCAAACAGTTACATTGCTCAGTTATTACCATCGTTGTTCCAAAGCATTGCACTGCTGTTGATTTCATAGGATATTCACATCATAAATTGAGAATATCGCGCGTGTAACATGATAGGGATAAAATGCTGACAAATGTGGGAATAAAATGAAAGCTTTCAAGTGACAGCTAATAAAATTTGATCTCACGCGAGAGAAACAAATTTCACATGTCCTTCATACTATTCTGCAACAAGCATAAATTATCTTACACCTCCGATGTATGTTATCTTCTAATGTTTGAAGTGCTCCACTCTTCTTCCGAATTTTGTGAATATTTAGTCAAGAATAAGCCTCTCTTTATTTTAAATTAAACAAGCAACCATATTTTCGATTTTTCGGGGACAGCGCCGATTCTGTTTGAACAGACCGTGCCTAATCGCACGTGGCTCCGCGGCACGGTTCCGCGATAGTTTGCTTTCTTCAGGGTCCCCCCGTGTAATGCTCCGTTAGCGTAGAAATTTTCGTTTTTTCCATGATCGAGCATTGTCAAGCAATGTTGCAGAAACTCGTAGCGAATGGAAATTTGTCCGATGAGTAAGTCTCGGAATTATTCCTGTCACGTTGACAGGAAAATCGGCGACCTCGCGTTCTCTCCGAGAACTGTACAGGATTATTCTTATTCTTGACAGTAGCGATCATTTCGATTATGACGATCGTTCCTTCGAATTCTACGGGGATACGTATACTTACGGAGAGAATAAATTACGCGCGATTACAGACTCCGTGTACACGAATTAATTAATTCGTTCTGCTTCACACGCTAGATTTCGAGGGTCGAGCCATAAATCGTTCTCGATCACTTTGTCCATCGCGTCACTATCATTCTTAAAAAATGATCAGTGTTTCTACGATCCTTTCTACGCATTTTAATCATTGGTACATAGGAATTCTAGGTATACGTAAAAATCTACAATTTCAGTATTTTTTCTGCTTAAAAATTCTCAGAACTTCGTTTCACGGAAGTTTAAATGCCGAGTCATAAGTCATCCTCGATCACTGGGTCACGATTAACATACTCCGGGAGTCCACCGTTTCTAGGCACAGTATTCTAGTCTAAAATTTCTAGACTAACAAATTTGCAATTTAAATACTGTTCGATTGTAAATAATTCTTCTGTTAAAATAACTTCTACCTAGTATATATTCTCAGAGTTTCGAGTGTCAGACCATAAATCATTCTCGATCACTATGATCGACGTTCTTCGAGAGTCAGTCGTTTTATGCATTGACTTCCAATTTCTAATTTTCACACGCAAAAAGTTCATTCTGCATTGTAAATTACTTCTTTGTTAACTGAATCATCACGTACTATTGAAACCATTGTCAGAATTGCAAGTGTGGAGCCATAAATCATTCTGGATCCCTTTTCTTGAAGAATTTACCGTTCTGAGCATGGTTCTCTTATTTTCAGACGAAAAAATCTGTGCTTGTATTATTCTTGGATTGTAAATCGATCTTCCGTTAATTAACGAACGGCTATATTTTCACCCAGAGCGTTAAAACCGTCATTGATCGATGTCCAATTCGAATTCACAGTGTTCCATTAAAATAAATAGAAAGATCGCCATGTTTTACAAGAAGTATTTCCAAGAATTATTTAAACGAAATCGCCAGTCGATCCGAGAGAACCATGATTTTCACGTCCCAAATCCCACGGTCAGTCGTCGCCCCATTATTCGCGTCTCCGAAATGAAGAGGTTGTAACTGTCATTGGCCGGGAACATTAATTCGCGGAATAAATTCGAGCGGATAATAAAATGAGGAACCTGTTGGCAGCCCGTTATAAATTAGGCGAAGATGAAAAATTCGCTGGCTCGGGAGATCTGCTCTCGGATCGCTCTCTCTTTCTCGTGGAGGAGAGGAAGAAGAAGTCGAGCGAGACACGCGATCGCATTAACAAGAAGAGACCAACCGGGTTTGCGAAAAAACGACCAGCGGAATTTCGAGCTCGCGCAGGAATACAGGAAGCAAGAAAGAGAGTTGGAAAAGATGTGCCTTATATAATATTAGTACACGATATGAAAATCAGGGGGACGAGAGAGCTCTACGCAACCGCGTCCTTGCCTCTTTTCCCCGTAATTAACCACTTTTACGTTGTTTTCGGTATCGATTAGCCGGCGACAAAGTATCCGCGATGGAAAACCCGCGAATCCGCTCGGTGGGTAGACAAGATCGTTGCTTCCCGTCCCCGTAAATTATTAATCAGGACCGCTAATTACACGTTCCCCCTCCTGGGACTCCGATAGGAATTCCACCGGTATCGGAGCCTGTCTCATTATTAATCCGTCGATACGTGGGCATTTTCTAATACATTTAATTAACCCCGTTGCGTAAACCGATCGAACACGCGCGCGCGCGTTCCTCGCGAAACAGTAGCGTATATCGGCGTATGTTTCTCGCATTCGTATGAGCGAGACCGAAGCGTAATAATTCGGTCTTCCAGCGAGCATAAATTCACGCACCTGTTCCGTATGCGCGTCCACGCTCCATCGACGGAATTAACTGCCGCGTATATTTCATCGTTCCTTCTCTTCCTCGTATACTTTTTTCTTTTTTTTTTTTTTACACAGACCCCTTTCCCGAGACCGGTCTCTCGTTTCTCGCTTTGTGTATTTTCGATCTCTAACGAGCGGATATAAATATATCGAGCAACTTAATCGACGGTCGCCAGCTGTCGATGATCCGGGCGAGAGGATCGTCTGCGAATTCCTCCGCGGAAATCGTTTCTCTCGATCAGCAAGCGAGCATGTGTGGGGGAAAGACAGGACCAGTGAACGCGAACATCTTCAATTTTAATAGCATTCCGTATATGCATTACTTTGTCTGAAATTGTCTAATTATACACCAACGACGCTCGTCGTGGATTGCAGTTTTTTCGAAATATCTTTTCCACATAAACTAATTGTTCCAACTACTTAACACTGAACCTACCGAGCACTGAAAGTGATTTAAATGTTTTAGCTTATAAAAATGACTCTGTTTATTTAGATTTTGAGAAATTTTTCTCTCAATATGTGCTTGCATAGAAAATAAATTTTTATGTAATTATTGTATAATGAAAAATGTAAAACCGGTTATTTAACTGGCAGTGGTCATGTTTATTGTTAAAAAATGTCCAAGTCGTATGGTCCAATATTAAAAGAGTTATCGTCTTCGTGAGTGTCCGAATATTATTGCAAGAGACTGTATATCTTTGTCAGCGGATGAATTTTAAGAAGATACCAAATCGATGTTCGATCCCCGTAAGTTTAATTATCAGCAATGACAGAGCGATGTTAAGATTCTCCGCGAACGGGGTGACGTATTATTCATCATTTCCTTATTCGACTCGCGACAACGCTTTTCTCCCGATTCCCTGCGTGCATTTCATGCACCTGCGACTGTTCTAGAGGAGCTGGCCCCGGGGTTGCAGCAGCGCGTGGACGCTTAACGCGCGTTAACGAGCTTCCAGCGATTCTGCGTTTGAAAATACAGAACGGTGTGCGTTAGAAGGCCGGTGTGTTAGAAACTAGCCGGCAATTTGTCGCCGGGCGACGCTTTTCAGCGAGAACGGTCACCCATTTTCTAATCCGTCTATTTATCATCGAGATCCGCGAACGTAGACGCCGCCGCTGCGGCCCCGCGCGCGCGCACATGTAAAACCGGTGAAATCCGAATGGGATATATTGTCGATACTTTCTATCTTGTTCCCCCCCCGATGGGAGACGATCGATTTTTAGAAATCGAGATTCTTCTCGAAACGACGAGAAATTCCATCGCGACAGGTTAATGGAAATTCTGACGAGAATGCGAAGACTGGACAAAGTTCAGAAAGAAGTTGGAATAAAATTATTTACTTTGATGGTACCCCAATTATTAAAGAATAAGTTCTAAAACTTTTAAGTCGCGAAAGGGTCCAGAAGACTCTTACTCATTTTTTCACACAGATCATTGAAATTGTTATAAACTATGAGAAGGAGAAATGAACAGAGAAAAAATATCGATCGGATACGCGTTAAAAGCACAGAGACTTGTAAAAATTGTTCTGAATTGTAGTATGATCATTTTCAGGGTGCGGAAACAATCCACGTAATAATATCAACAAATGAAATTGTCCAGAGCCTAAATCAAATCTAAATAAATTGAATCCTAGTACTTTAATAAGGTAACACATACCAGTCACTGTGCAAAAATACACACAAATGTAAAAATTGTCATTAATTATTATATGGCAAATTTTAATGGCGATTTAGCAGAGGGATAAAACCGTCGAAAAAATTCGGCCGCAACCAATTCGCTAATATCAACGATTAGCAATTAACACTAAACCTACCGGGCTGTACAGGTAGCCGGTACACGTTGCCTTATAAAAATAAGATTAAAATTCTATCTGCTCTACTAAATATATTTATTTGGTCATTTACCAGAAAAGCATCTTTATAACTTCAATAATCCTGAAATAAAACATCTGGTATCGTTCATTTGACCGGTGGTGGTAGTTTTAGTATTAAAGTCACCAGGGAAGTGTGAATTGTAGCACTCGTTGAACTTGATGAAGAGCTCGCGGTCTAAGTGGCATGAAGGATGGTCGCGTGTCATCCGGATTCATTTCAATATTTCATTCAGGTGTAGGAAGGGGCCCGAGATGATTCGTGTGACACGGCGGACCGTTGGGCGACCGGTCGTGCATCGACTTTTTCAGCGGATCAAAGAGAGGAAAAAGAGAGGAAGCCGGGTCCTCTACGGATGGTTGCGATTCGATTCGAGAACCCGGGCCCGGGACGTGGGCTCAAGTTCCAGGAACACGGAGGCCCGGCCTGGGCCTCAGGTCCTCTCAGTTCTCAGACTGTATCTGGCTGCCGTACGTTTTACGACATTCGGCGGAGCCATAAATCGTGGCCCGCGGACCGATTTATACATCGATATCGGTGCACTTAAGTATACAAATGTGCCCTTAATTGGACTGTCTCCTCCCGTGCGTACTATAAAAGCGGCACTTCACCCACCACCCAAATCACTGCTGACAGCAGCTCCTTTTAAGTTGGAAATATGGCCACTAAAGGTGGCTACCGTTCACCGGGCACCTCGCGGCGGAACGTCGAACGGTGCCGGGCGACAATGGACAAAAATCAAAAAAATATCAACTTTCCTGTTGCTAAATGTTTACTTGTAGTCTCGATCGTATGATGGTTAATACAAAATTGAAATGCTCTCGGCGCAATATTGATCGAACCTTGCGCCGAGAGCATTTCAATTTTCCTGTTGCTATTTAAAACCATTTGAGCAAGCGCTTTCCTAGACACAGCGTATAACAATAACGTTCGGACACTTTTTTTTAAATCGGACGACCAGGATTTTTCGGCGTGATTTTGCGAGATCCGACTCGACATTCGATAAAGCCTACAGACAACAGGACAACGCGGAAAGTTCCGCATGATAAAACAAGATCCCGGTGGAATCCAGATTTCCTCTGCCGACGATATCCCAGACTTTCCCGAGCGGCAACAATTTTTCTTCCCTTTCAATTAAAATTCCCAGGGAGCACGCGCGACACGGTCGAGCCGACACAAACGATTCCTACGAATTCCCGCGGTGTATCCCGGTCGGTGGTCCTCATTTGGAGAAACACAAGCGAGAGAGAAAGAGAAAGAGAAAGAAAGCGAACGAGAACGATAAAAACAGAAACGAAGGAAACGTTGTGTCGTTTACCTTCGAAAATGGAGATCGCGTGTAGAGCGTAATGACGGAGCGGTAACCGGCGTAAACGATGACTGAATGCGTCATCGTAGTGTGTCTCGCTCACGAAATTCATTTTCATGCGAGACAGTCTGTCTCTCGGATGAGAGAATGGAGGGGGTTGGACGGCCGACAAAAGTCGTCAAGGAAGCGTGTCTCTGGTTTTCGCGAAGAGCAGAGAAGCTGCAGCAGCAACGGCAACGGCAACGGTAACGGTAGAGCAACGGCAGCCGAAGGGGTTAAACCCTTTACGCGCTACGTCACAAAGGAGAGCAGAGTTTACAGCCCTTGTAACGCGAGTTGCACCCCTCTCTCATTCTTTGGGGCCGGAATGCGCTCGCAGACAGGATGGGAAGGTATATTTCCCTTGTCGTAAATCTTCTTCGCTTGTTTCTCGCGTGCTCTTCAACGATCGCCGTTGAGTTACGCTCCGCAAGGCTCGCAGCTTCTACTCGCGAGTACGCCTCTCTTTCTTTCTCTGGCCACTCGTAAATGCTCAAAATGAAATCCTTTAAAGCACGGTATATTCATTTCGCGTCTAGCAATTTGCATACAAATCTGACACGTTTCTGTCCGAGCCACCCGGCTATATTGACGCTCCTTGTACGCCGAGCGAGCCGCTGATACGTCCGCGACGTATGCTAATTGACTCCTTCACGCTTTTTTTTCTGCTTCCCGTTCGACTTGCGCCGACTGTCTCGTAATTCATCGACTAACTGACCGTGCCTTCGGGTCCACGCTCCCCGGAAACGGGCCCCCGGGTTTACTCGCGACTGTAAAATCACGGTAACGATCGCGTTTCGCGGTTTTTGTCGGGCCGCTGCCGGCGGCGATTTGTTTAATCGGTTCTAGCCGATGACGAGGCGTAATTAATCCTTCCGCGGTGCTGAACGAATTTTGATGGTACAGACTGCTGGTCAATTAAGTATCGCAGCAAGAAAATTTATAGTTGGAAGATGAAGTTTGCTTTTAACACTAAACCTTCCGAGCGATTGAAGTGTTTTAGCTTATAAAAAATGAGAGGGCTCTGTTTATTTAGATTTTGTGCAGTTTTTATGGCAATATGTGCATGGATAAGAAAAATATATCGAATAAAATTCCACGCGAGTAACTGTATAATTTCAATAATTGCAAAATGAAAAATATAATGTCGGTCATTTGGTAGGTTTAGTATTGAAGATTCGCTTTCTGGTCAGAGTGATGGGTGGAATCTTCTTTGCGGAACAAAACTTTTCTTAAACGATTTCAAGCAACACGAGTCAAATAAAAATATCTCCTTGAAAACGTTCTACAGTTAAAAATAATGTACCGACATGCTTAAATGTTTGTAATCTCTCCACTGCTTGAAATTTCACCTACTCACTTTTCCGTGAACGCATAAAATCCGCAGTCTAATTATGAAAGTTATAAAACTGTTACCTTGTTTTAATTTTTCTTTCCGGAAGAACGAATTTTCAAAATTTTTCACCAATTTCATATCGACACAAAGAGAACCTTGAGGACGGACCTAAAGCGAAATAATATTTCCGACGAGGACGTGGCTGGGGTTAAAAATTCTCGAAAATCCTGTTTCTCGCGTACGACATAATTCGGGAGAGCAAACAACGGTGCCGAGTTTAGGCACGCTAACACGTGTTGCGTAATTCGTGCGGCGTGTGCGAATACGTAGATCAAACACAATGTTACGGGCACAATGCCGGTGTGCTGTCTACGGTTTCGTTTTTGGGCCGTGCAGCTCGAGAAGCGTTGCTTCGAAAGATTCGTCCCGTCTACTTTCCCTGCGTCATTATTATATCGCCAGGAGCGTTCTTCTCTCCTTAAGGACTACTTAACACCCTGTACCGTTTCGTGGTTTCCCGCGAGTCATGGGAACGCGTCGTTTCGCAATCCTCTCAGTGATCGTCGATGGACGCTTCAGAACTCGCGACGAAAAGGATCTACAAATTCCGAACGAATTTCTTCGGGTTCGATCAATTTCGCCGGCCACGCTCGAAATTTTCCAGGCAGGCCCGGGTAGGCCCGAAGACGGATTTAAACGTCTCGGTGGCTATTCAGCCGGTTCATGCAAATGGGCTAAATTGCGATCGTTCCCGGGAGGATTGATCGATCGACTCGGAAACGGTCTCTCTCTCTCTCTTTCTCGACGCAATCGCCGGTCCCCGGCGTTCCCTCGTACGGACATTGTTCTACATCGAATAGCCGACGAACAACAATAGAGAGTTTCGTCGAACGACAAGAAACATTTTCCATGCCAAGGCGAACTGGACTGGCTCGCCGAAGACGGATTATGGTCCACGCCGGGGACGCGTCTCATTGTGTTCCGTCCCGCGCGTCTCTCCTATATGGCGAAAACCACCTGTTTCGCAAAAGTCGGATGCCGATCGGCGTTCTGCATCCTCTCGACAGGCTGTGCGCGTCGCTCGATCCGCGCTCCCGATAAAACAAAACAAGAATGTAAACATATTCAAATCGCGAGCCGACGAGCCCCGATAAAACCCGCTTACGCTACGCGCGCACACCACTGCTGTTTTATTGAGGAAAACGTATCGCGACCGACGATCTCGTTATTGCGTGAACTATGACAGGCCCCGCTGGTGTATGGTTACCCACGCTGTCTCGAGATCGATTCAGCACAGATTATTCAACGATTTTAATTAAATATTATTAGGGGCATTAGAGCTATTGATTTTGCGGGACGCTCAACCGAAAAATGATAAAATCTATAAACTGGTAATGATACCTCCACAGGCCTGTATGGCAATTGTATTTGGTGTTTTAACACTAAACGTACCGAGCTATAGAATTAACAGGCACGTGTCTTATTTAAATGACAAAATTCAATTTATTTAGAATTTCCACGGTTCTTATTGTAATTTGTCCTGTAATAAAAATATTGTTGGTAAATCGGTTCTTATAAAAGCATCTTTATAATTTCAATAATTGTAAAATAAAAAATACAAAACCAGTCGTTTAACCGGTCGTGGTAGGTTTAGTGTTAATTGCAAAATTTGAAGATATTGTAAGAGTACAATTCGAAAAATGATGAATATTTAGCTGATCTATATTTCATTGACAGTAGATCTTTTGAGATAGATGTTAGAAAGGTTAAAGTTTGAGTTTATTAAAATTATTCAAAGAAGAATTTTTTTATTTGTTTCTATAAAATATCAATTGAAACAGCAAATATTCAGTTTTTATAAAGATTACCAGTCTGTAATAATTAGACAGCGGATCATCATGCAAAATAAAAAATGTTTACATTAATTGGAAGATACAGGAGCAAATTAATACACTGATTAAATTTTTCCAAGGTTCACTGCTTTAAATTGCATAAAATTCGCTGTCTAGTAATAATAATTTTCTGGTGGACAAGACAGTGAAAGTTCATAACATATGTCACGTCTCATTAGGCTCACACAATATACACAGAGAATTGATCGGGTAATCTATGCCCCATGGGACAACCTATGCTCATATTGCTCATGCTTTGAGAAAGTGTTCGGCTCAGAACCGGTCTATTTACAAAGGGTTCAAAGACAATAGCAGTGAAACATTTTTTGTGGCAGTTGCTCAACTATTGCTTTCCTTAATTTTTCAACTTGTTAAAATGGTTATCTTGCAGTCTGTGCGTAGAATGCCCCGAGTAGGTGTGGTTTTCTTGCCCTCGAATCCGATTGAACCAGCGCCTTACGGAGCAATCTATAATTACGTTTGCTCCTCGGAACAAATAATTCAATTAAAAAGTAATATTTTTTGAATAGTGCAAACTAGAAGTACAGTCTCGATTTCGCCGTGCACGTTCTAGACTCCGTTGCCCTCGTTTTCAACTAAACAGGACAGTGCCCCACGGAGCACTCGGTATCCACGCATGCTCCGCTCCGTCTACAAATAGTTAAAAGCTGACGCGAGTAAAAACAACGCTTCCATCGCGTTGCAAGCCACTGGCTCGTTTTACCGTCCGGCGTAGTTAAAATTACAATAGGATTTTTATGATCGTTTCTCTAAGTGTCTGATATCACTGGCAGCGCGTTTATCCGCTTTTAACGAGTCGGAAATATTTTTCCCTTGTAGTAAGGAGGCCATTAAAGAAAGCTCCTCCGCGAGAATCGCGCGCGCGCGTTTATCACTCGCTCGCATATGCCATATGAAACAACACAACACACGCGTGTGTCCGACGCGTCGCGTTCCCCGACCCGGTTCGCCCACTTAGGCTCATCGAATCACGATTCTACGAAACAAGTATAAAAGATCAAAGGGGTTTTCGGGTGGTTTAATGCTCGCGCGGATTCGGAGCCGTAAAAGCGGCCAACAACCGAGAAATAAAGTAAGGCAGAGAGACCGGGAGCCTCTGAACGAACGATCCGCGTTCTTAATTCCGCAGACAACACCGCCCACCGTGCGCCGCTATTTACGAGTAGAACAGGAGGATCTGCGCGCGTGTTACGCCGCCGCTTAGACGAAATCGATTCCCGAATAAATTGCGACCTACAATTCCGGCCCACGGGGCCATCGTTCCGAATGCTTCAGGAAGACGTTTTTCATTAAGAGGCCCGTGCCGTTAATTTTATTCTCTCTACGATCGAAACCAGTCGGACAGCGGCACACCGCTGCGCAACGATCTACGCATCGGAATTATAATATCACCGTGGAAACTATATGTAGAAATGCCCGCGTGGAATTCTTACGGTTTTCCATCTGAAAGCGGAGCATCTACCTGTGTGAACCCTAGAGGTACCTGTGCAGCTGCCTTCGCCGATGAAGCGGTCATCGACCTAAACACTTCCGGTCCAGGATTACCTTTTAAGGTCTAGGAATCGTCTACGAGAACTGGCCCGACTTCATTCAGCTCCAGCGACGATTCCGTATTGTTCAGGAATTTCTCGAGGAGTTGTTTTCATACACCATTAATACTGGGTATGTATATCGTTCGAACTGATGCAATCCACCAAATTATATACTTTTAATTCTCGGCGCTTGATTGCATGCTTTACAATTTTCAGTTTAAAATCAGTGTCTATTAAATCGATAAAAAGTTAAGTGTTGCGTGAGTGAACTGAATCATTTTATATCGGAAAATTTTACAAGTGCAAAGTGTTATACAAACAAACCAGGAAAATTTCAGACAGCACAAACCATAGCCACATTTTCAGTCCCATTGATTCCGCTTCAGTACCATAAAACCGAACTTCCCTCTGAAATGCTCGCGGTGCCCTTTCCCCGTGGTTCTCCCGCAAACGTCACCACCGTCATAACTTCCCGGGGCCTCGTTCCGGCCGGACCCGCAAGCTTGCACCGGCACGTCGCATCGGTGGCCGAGGGGGATCGCAGACATCGTGCGAGAAGGACCGCGCGCGGGTCGTTTTCGTAAAAGAAGTAGGCTGCTCGTTTCCTCGTCTGGTCTTTTCGGTCGGCCCCCTCGCAAACGATGGTTGTTTCGGCGTTGCAGCGGTCCGAAACACGACGATTTCTTCAGGAAGAACAGTCGAATCGCCGAATTCCGACGGGTGGGAGGTCGATATCATCGAAAAGGGTGACGGGGCGGAGGGGAGCAAGAAGAAGAGCGAGAGAGGGTTGAGAGTGGCAACCACCGAGCGAAAAGAGACAAGAGAAGTAGAAGAAGAAGAGGAGGTGGAGGAGGAGGGCGCGGGACGAAGACCGAACGAAAAGACAGCGGCCACGGTGAAAGCAGGAGGAAGAGAGGAGGAAAGAAGAAAGAGAGGAGGCAGGGCGGCGGTGGGCCTAATTAGTCAGGGATATATCTGGAATCTCATGGAGGCTGAGTTTTGTAGGCCTCCTTCAGTTTTATGTACGCAGGCGGATTTCTCTGGTGGATTAGCATACAAATCGATTTAAACTCGAGATAAATAGCCACTCAAAGGCTCCTCACACGGAGCCGACTCCGAGCATTATCTTGTCCACCGGTGAGATTAACGCTTAATGCTTTATACTTTACAGCCAAGAAGTTCCTCCCCGCGCTGCCTCCCGCAGTTAACCACTATATATACTTAAGTACGTACCTGCGTTTTGTCGTCGTGAGCCCGTCCACAGGGAACCTTTTATCTTCCCCACCTTTCCTCTCCGCCGCCACCCTTTCTGTCCCCCGGAATCCCTTTCTCCCTCGTTTCCGTCTCCTGTTCCCATCGCGCGCCGCGACAAACTCGATTCTCTCCGTTTCTCTCCGCTTCTTCGTTCGCCTCTTCCTCCCTCGATTAATCGAAACGGCAGGTTATCGTTCGCGCAATATCGAGCCGTCGATGCCCGGATCGCTTACACTTTACACCCCCGATGGATTTCAACGGAGTAGCTGCCTAAGCGCGGATGACGCGGCAAGAGCGCAAAACCGCAGATAAAATCGCCACTTCCACGAGCCCGGTTCCTACAGCAGATGAAACCGACGAGACCCGTACCGTATTTCTTCCCAGTTGCTGAACGGATCACAATTAACAAGGAATTACCTTACCGCGAGAGGTTACCACCGGAGCCGTGCGTTCGCAGCCGGAGAGCAGCTCCTTTAAATACGTTTATTAGGATCCGCAACGAGCCTACAGCAAACACGGTTTCTTCCTTTTGCACTCGCGGCTCCTGCGCACAACGTGCTTTTCAACAAATTTGCCGGACTGCGTTTATTCCGGCGTGAAAAATATTTATCGCCGGATAAGATAACGGGGACGATCCACGGTTTTCGATAACGACAGCGGCGAAGCGGATTTTAGCGGGATTCTGGGAGAACGGCGGGAGCGAATGTTTTGGATTTTTTCGTACCGTGGAGAATTGAATTTTCTGCTGTTGGTATTTTACGTATGTACAGGTTTAAGTATGTTTTAATGAGCTGTATGATTTTTCTCAAGAGGAGAAAATTGTAATTGAGCTTGGCATTCTTAGCGAGTGAAGTTGAGTCTTTACTCTTTAGTGATTTTTGGTAGGAAATGCTTGTGGAGATCAGTTGTTCCAGTGTATAAGTGTGTTTGTTATCACATGTTATGTTAGGGATTTTTTTCGATGTTAGACTCTTGCGTACTTTTTTACGTGTGTTTCGTTTAAATCTATTTTTTTTTAATTAGAAAGAATTTTAAATTATGCTTGGTGTAGTAATTAGTGTTGGAAGAGAATTGGATTTCGCTGATTTTATTAATTTCTAGTTAGGAGTATCACTGTATATTTGGGAATTTATTTGCCTGTAAACAGAAAGGATTTTCGAACGATCAATTCCTCGAATACAATGGGCCGAATCAGCAGTTTCGAGAAGAGTTCTGTGCCAGCGAGAAATCAAACGTAGCTCAATATGCTTTTAATTTACATGTTTGCGCAACAGAGCCAATTAACCGCGACAAGCGCCGCGGGGGGTGGGGTTCTAACGGGATAAATTAGGATAAAACGGTGTGGGGATTAACGAGCACCAAGAGACGATACAACGAATCTCGAAGGGGGATTCTCGGTTTTCACCGAGCAGGCCCACGTGTTCCACGGTTAATGACTGGCAACGGGGAATCGTTGCTCGGGGACCTTGAACAATCATGAATAATCGAAATACGCCGATAAAACACAAAGAGAGAGAGAGAGAGAGAGAGAGAGAGAACAGGTCGGAGGCCCCGTGCATTTACGAGGATGATCCGTGAGCAAGATCGAAACCAGTTTTCTCTATGATTCGGTAGGCGAGCGTCCGTTTGGCGATCGCTAGATCCTTCGCCATCGGGTCCCGGACCACGAATAAATTAACGATCAAGGTGTAATCGTAAACCTCCGGGGGGAATATCTGAATACTCGAAACGATCCCAGCACAATGGTCGCGCTATAAATTAGACTTTACAGCGCGTCACAATTGGAGGCTGAGTTTCGACGTTTCGTAACTTCACTGAATGTTTCACGACTTTGTTTGGTCACTGGAGATATTCTTTTCGATTTGGAAATGCGGTGAAACGTCCTAGATACCGTATTAACACTTTGTACGTTGAGTTTATGCGAGGTATGCCCCGCAACGGGAGGGATGTTCGTTTTTCTTAGATCGTGCAGTTTCCGTTTTCTTAGATTGAATATTTACGATATATTGTTTAAAGCGATTGAAATTGCTTTTACTGCTTAGACAATTGTTAATATAAATTCTCCGTGTGACTGAGCAATTCATGTTTATAAATGTTTAAACTTCAAACACAGTTATCGCTCGCATAAAATCGAAGTACTGTAAAATCTGTGACACATCGACTCACATAATTCACAAATTCTTTAACTTCGCATATTTTTTTATATTATTTGGTGAATAAATAAATGGCTATTATATGTACACGCATCCCTTGTCATTTGATCAGCAAACGTGTCAAAAACAGCCACCAGAAAATTCTCAAGCATGTGGGCCTAGGAAGGGCATTCTTTTCCGAAGATCCCGCTGTCAGCGTTTCATTAAAAATGCAGGTTCCCACACATCTCTTGATGCACTCTAATGAGCGCAAATTGCTGTGTTATCGGTACTGATAAGAGCCCCGGCCTGTTCCCACTGTTCCCCAATTTCGGTTTCTCAGTCCTTATCCTTCGCGACAAATTTATTCGAAACGTCATGTCCGACTAATGAGCGGGTACCTACGTGGAACTTCGTCTCTGATACTTGGTACAATAGTGCCCCGATAATAGTCGCGTTCTTCCCTCGATAGTAAGCGCAAGGTCAGCATTTCCTGGAACTATTTTCGCTGAAAAGGTTCTTTTTCGTATAGGGTATCAAATTTTGTTAGCGGATACTCTTCATTATTCTCAAAACATAACTGGACTGCGAATTTTTATGTGGAATAAACATTGTCTCTATTAATTCTAAGGTGCAAGAGCTATGTGAACATTTATTTCTTAACAATCTTATTCAATTGTAAATAGTACAACAGTGCGTTTAATTATTTTTATCTAGTTTTGTCATAAATGCATAAAATCCGTGCTCTAATCATAACTAGATTGCAAAATAAAAGCAATACGTGTATGTTGACAAGAACTATAATAACTAGACAACGGATCTTTATGCAGAATAAAAATGTTCTACCTGATTTGCAACAAACTGGAGCGAAATAGAAATTTATTTTTTTTCTTTATATGTTTAATAGGTTGCAAATAATATAACAGTATTTTTAAATTCTTCTAATGTTTTCACCGTTTAAAATTACACCTACTCATTTTGCCATAAATACATAAACATCTGTTGTCTAATGATAACATTTATATTTTATTTCAGCAATGAGGAAGTTTTTAGACGTCGAGAAAAATTGTTTCCTAATTCTGATTCTAATCATAACTGATGATATGTTAGATTATAGATATTTATGTGGAGGCTTTACGCTTCTAATCAATCTAACGCATGTACAGATAAAATACACATAAATTTATAGACACATTATGAATGACATCACTATAGCTCGTAAAATAATAAAATTAATACCGCTCATGCTTTCACTGCCATAAAATTCTTCATTAATTCAGTCTAGGCTAATCTGTGAATAAACTCTTAAGCGGAGAAAGAATTTTTGCAAGTCATTCGATCGGTGAGAAACGCTTACTGGTCAATAGCGTTTTTAATGTATCCCCTTAAAGAGACAGTTGAATGAAAGATTCTTCTACGATTTTCTCTCATTTTTCTTTCACACATTCTAATGTGCCATTAAGTATAGATCACAATCGGTTCGAAGAAATACTCTGCGTACGCTATGACTGGACTGCGCAGATGTAAAATTATAAGACGCTATTTCGAGTTCATTCAAATTATTGTGACAAGAAACAACTTTCTTCCAACTCGAATTTCTTATAATTAGACTGCGGAATTTACGCATTTATGGCGAAAATTAGTAACTGCACCACGAGTAACCCCTAGTAGCACAAAAATATTGGATAAATATCTTTTTCAAATATTGAAAAAATATTTTTTAAGCCACATTTTTTCATATAAAATAAATATTGAATCTAAATATTGTATACATGTACAAGAAATGTAAATCATATAATTAGAAGAGAAAAACTTCTATTAAAAAATTCTTTTAGGTAGAAATCTAACTTTTTTTAATGAAGCATATTATTAGTATATATTATTGTTTGCTAATGAATGAATATTCTCCGGTGCAACAGGGCCAGGGTCTTTCCGAAATACTTTAACTGCAGTCGAATGTTTATATTTTCTAGCGCCGCGAGTCTAATCTCCAGACTCTGTTTAGACAAAGCCGAGAAAGATCTCGGATAGGTTCTAATATTAAATAAAGATTTATTTTATAACGAGAAAAAAATATTTTTCTCATAATACGAAAAAAATATTATCTGTATATTAGCAAAAAATATTCTGTTTCTAATATGAAATAAAGTTTCATTTTATATTTAGAAAAAAATATTTTTCTCGTAACATGAAATAGATATTTCCTGCATATTTAAAAAAAAATATTTTTTTACTTAATGTAAAATAAATATTGTATGTATATTTGAATATTAAAAACAGATTGAATCTCTTTTTAATATTCTATAAATGTGTATACAATATTTTGTGCTACTAGGGACTGTTTTCAATCTATTCAACGTATTCTCGAAAATAAAAATTTCTAGCACACTCCAGTTTGTTGCAATGCAGTTGGAAAATTCACATTTTGCATAAATCATTCTATTTACAATCGATACACAAAATTCTTTCATTATCATAAAAATCCACGGTCCCGTAAATATTCAAGTTGAATCGCTGCGAACTCACGGTTACGTGAAATTATGAAAAACAGCTTTCCCAAGCGGAGGCCAGCGACCCCGACGCAACTGAACCAAAAAGATTCCTCCGGCGCACAATCAATCAAAACGACGCCTCTCTGATTACGTTCTCGCACGAATAAATAAAGAAACCGACGCAGATACTGTTCGGTCACCCTCCAGTTCAAGATGCTATCGGGTCTCCTAACTGTGCCAGTTCGCGATCCACGGAGATTCAATTCTCCGGCGCGGCGCGGCGCGCAATTAAAAAATCGTTTTCACCGATCCCCCCGTAGCGGCGTGCTCAAACATCGAGTTAGCCCGAAGTGAACACGGCGATGATCGTTTCTCGTGGAAATTAAGCGACTCACGCAAGAAGCGAAGTAACGCGACGCGTTAATGAGAGCATAGTCACGGTAGGAGAGGCTGCAGTCATGCTTCTCGCGCCGAGCCGGCCCCACAACGATTCCCCGTTTGCCGATCGACGGCGTGTCGTTACATAGCAATTATAACGTATAGTAATAATAGGTAGCTACGGTATACAATGGACACGATCGTCTCGTCCGGCGCCCCGGCCGTTTTACGCTCGCGTGTACTATCCCCGGTCTAATGAAATTTCTCCTTTGCTAAACATATATACGTAATTAGAGTGATAACTGCTTAATAACGAGTGGTATCGTCACGCCGGATAAGCATGCGGCAACCGCGATACCATCGCCGTTCGCGGCGATATACCCTTTAGGCTGCTTTCGGTTTCCGATAATGCCTCTTAATGAACTGAATTATGGTAATTGTTGAAAAGAGCCGCGAAGGGACGGGGTTAGCCGGACCCCCCCAAGCATGTCTTACTTAATGGAAATTAAGCATTACGGAAACCGAGCGCGTTTATTACCGACCCACCGGTAACGCGGAGGAACACGAGTTTTCTAGCCGTTCGCGCATACTATGTACCCTATTATCAGAAGTATGTATTTCGGCCGAGAATTTTCGCGCTAACCGTCGAGTAAACGCGATCGTTACACGGGTAAGCCGCTGATCGGCGAACTCGTTTTTTTTTGTTTTTAGATCGACACGATTAAAGACCGGTGGCGCCGTTATCGTTTGGGTTTCCGGTGAAAGGCGATGCTGGGGAAATTACTGTTCCCCGAAGCAATTAGGAAGAAAGAATTCGCTGATATTTGGCGGATGAAGCAGGGTTAGCCGCTGAATATACTAATGGGAATTGATAATTATTATTAATCAAATTCGTAGTAAAGTGAGGGTGACAATATGACTCAAAATATTACAAAAATCAAGAATAAAGAATTCACACCGGTCGCTCCGTGTTCGAGTAAAATGCAGTTCGAAAGAGTGTTCGGATAATCGAGGTTCCACTCTATCGCGGGTTAAACGAGCAAATACGATCCGAATTGTGTCGTGTTTGGTATCGTTGCGATCGGAAGAACGTCGCGAATACACTGCTAAAAGTTTTGCACAAAAATAATTAAAGATAATTAAAAAGATAATTAAAGATAATTATGAATTATATTACTAACTATCCTCTTCTATGTTCAATGCTATCGATGAAGGATAAGTAGGTGGCACTGCGGCCTAAATTTTTCACAGAAATCGATACGTTACAGCACAATCGAGGTAGTGCTGTATCAAAGCGATCATCTCACGCCGGAAAGAGGTCCTCGCAAGTGGGCCACGTTGAAACGGATGAACAGGTGAGCGGGCGTAAATCAGAGTGGGCTTAACTCGCAAGAGACGAGTTTCAGAGAGAGAGAGAGAGAGAGAAAGCGAGAAGGACAGGAACGGGGGAGGACGATGAGGACGCGGCGAGGACGAGGTGGACGAGAGGAGTAGCACGGTGAAACGCTCGTGGAGAGAAAGAAACGAGTGACACGTAGTACGGACGTAGGCAAAAGGGAACAGAGGAGAATTCTCGAATGGCTGTCGAGTGTCGTCAAGCCCGAAGAGCCGGGCAGAGAACTTGCTGCTGGATCGGGACCAGCTGCTGTCACCGAGCTGCCCGGCAAGCCGCCAGATCATCGCGCTTCTCTTCCATGGGCCATGGACACGCGGCTTGTTCGTTCGTTCGCGTCGATGAAAACGTCCGGCCGCCACCGACCAACGAAATTTTCCTTTCAATAAATCTGATTTACGAGCGGATTATTGTTACATAACGCGGCGACACGGTGACGGCACGCTGAATAATTACACCGGCGCAAGGACCACTGGGACCAACTCCGGCGCCGAGAGTTATGGCGGCTAAATCTTCGCCCGTGGTCTTGTTCGCTGAGAACATCCATCTTTTTTTTCTTTTGCTTTTGAGAAAGAGGGAGAGAGAGAGAGGGGAGAGGAGATCGAGTGCGTGTGTCTTCGGGTTCCACGATTCATTGATGTCGAGGAATACTGGCGCAAGAGGACTTGTTGCTGGTCTGCGGTTTTATCAAGACACTCGTCCCAGGGGATTCAGCTTCTTCCTTGATCCATTGTTTCCAGTTGATCTACAATCGGGAACTTTAAGTGGACAACCTTCGAAAAGTAATGACTTTTTAGTTCACTACGTAATATGTGAAAACATTTTTTTTCGATTTTTCCGTTATTTAGTAAAGTAATGCTTCTAACATATAAATCTATAAAATTCTATATTGTTGTCCCGAATGTAGAGCCATTGGAGAGCATATACATATACACGTACAACAGATATCTTTTTTTTCTACGAAATTATGAACAACAACAAAAAATTCCAACGACTGCAACTGTAAAATAAAAATTACAGTGTAACCGGTTAATAGACAAAAAATAGATGCTTCTGATTCGAGTACCGAAGAAAGAAGAGGCTACGCTAAACGGCTGACCCTCTCGTAAATTAGCAAAAGCGAAATGGCGTCGTCGACTTTCCAAAAAACAAAAAAATGAGCTGTCGTTGACGAACACTAAAAAACAAATTACCCTTCACGATGTCCTCCGGCAGAAAATAATTTACGAGTAATTTGAAGTCATGACGTTAGGTATCTACCTCGCCCCGTGGTACAGCCTTACTATAACAGCGGTGGATTCTATGCCAAGACGAGGCGATGATAGAAAGCGACAGTTAACAGTGCACACAAGCGCCACGACACTTCAACCGTGCTCGGTATCGTTTTACATCGGCGTAAAGACGATTTCAGGATCGCGTGTGCGTCGATCGAATCGTTGATTGCCACTTGACCTCGCGTGTCTCTAGCCAGGGCGCATCCGCCAGAAGAAGAAGAAGGAGGAGGAGAAGAAGAAGAAGAAGAAGACCGACTACTTTCATTCCTCCCCGGAATGAATCCGCGCCTGGCCGATGTTAAATCGGTGGAAACCGTCCCGGCTAATAAATCTCCGCGAATACGCTCGCCGGGCTGTAACCCGGCTCCCGGGGCAAGAGTTATGTGCTATTGATAAGGCATCGCGCAAAACTGTAATTTACGACATCGTTTACGCCAGCGTGTAATTGACTATAAATGAAAACCGCGCGACCGGTCACCTTGCTATTTCGGTGTTCGACTGAAGGAATCGATTCCCGATTTAACGGACTCCGACCATTTTTTCCTGAACCCCCACTGTCTGTGGGAACACTCGTGATCGGTTGAGGGACTCTGTTGCTCGGAAACTTCTTTTCAAACTTCCGTGGGCCCAATGGGTCGATCATGTCCAAGCGAAAATTTCACTTCCGAATTTATTTTTTCCAATTAATACTTTAAACATTCGCGTTACAACGATTTCAAAAGAGGGACCACAATACGTGTTACAGAATATTTTTAGATTTTTTCATAGTCTCTGAAAACACGTAAACGACCCAGCGGGGGAGGTGAATTACCATTTCTTTTACAATGAAAAAAAATGTTTCTTCTTAACCGTTCTAAATTATGAAATTTTCATGGGAAGATTTGTTCATTTCGGTACTTTTGCGGTAACTTCCACAATTTTTATCTGAAACTAGAAAACCGTTTTTAAAGTAGACATATGAAACTAGCTTTTGTCCTAGCGGGATATTTTTTTAATTTTTCGCAAAACAAAAGAATAAACTATTAGGTGATACAAAATCGTAGATCAAAAAGTAGTTTAAAAACATTTCTGATCTTTCAGTTTCATCAAAAAAATTATAGAAGTTATAATGGTTTCCGCAAAAGATGTTTTTATAAAAAGCGTCGGAAATGGCTGGCAAATATTTCCCGTTTCGAGTTTTTCATTGCAATTAAAAAAAAAAATATTTTTCGCCGTAAAAAAGAATTGTAATTCAATTTTCATGCCTTCTAGGTGTATGTAACCCCTTAAGACGCCGAGAGCGGGGACGATGGTGCCTATTAATTGATGGTGGTCCGGCAGGGAATTGCGTATGGAATTGCGAATGGCTGTTTTGCCGCGCGATTCGATTTCGCCGGCACGAAACGCGCTTGGCCGCTCGCGTTCGGTATCGGTGATTCCATTGACAGTACAATGTGAAAGAGAAAGGGAAAAAGGGGGCTCGGCCGGGTCCCGGGAGAGACCACGGAACGTTTTAACCGAACAAAAGGCGCCCCTACAGGCCAGGAAAGCTCGGACGTCGTTTCATAAAGATACGGATTTATCGCCGGCCCGGCCGAAAGGGTTTCGCCGGAGCCGACGAGAGCCGGCCGCGACAAAAATACGAGCCTTTAGCTTCAACACCTTGCCGTGCACCGGCGATTCCACGGTGTCACGCGGCAACCATAAGCGGGGGAATCGCGCCGCGCCGGTGAAACAGCCCCGGGCCACGGCCATTCTAAAATTAAGTCCCATCGCGAGGAAAGAACCGTCCGAGAAATGGACAATGTCCAATATAAAAATCGGCTCTGCTTTCTTTTTTCTCTCCTTTCTTCTTCCTCTTCGTCGTCATTCTCCTCTTCTTCTTCTTCTTCTTATGGGTCTCTTTGCCGAGCGCCTTTCGCAGGGTAGCCAATGTTCACGGTGCGTTTCGTGATTTTGCTGGCCATTCACCGGGACACACGCGATGCAGAATGATTCTCTTGATTACTGCGTTATTGCCTTTCTCCGGGCCAACGGTGCTTCCTCGCTGGCCGCTTAATCATCGCCCGGCTACAGATCTTTATGTAAATTTTTAATCTTGCACGATAATTTGTAAAATCGCGAGCGATTTGTTCCTGTTAGAGCTGGTGTGCTCCGAAGAGAGTGAAAATCTTTCGAGTTTCTTTTAGAATGTTTTAACCCTCCGACGACGGAACCTCTCCGCACTTTTACAATTGATGGTGCTCGAGGCTATTCTCTGCTTTATTGTCAATCTTTTGAAACACATTTCTGAAGGTACGCAGATGGTCTTTCCATTGTGCTTAATACAACGGTTATTTAATCAACTGAATCATCAGCAATTGAGTCATTATATGACAATTTTAACAGTACACAGAATTCGACTTCAAAAAACATAAAATAAAAAGCAACAAAATGCAACAAACAGTTGCTCGGTTTTTCCTCAGCGTGGACTTTACGCCTGCTTGTTCCAAGAGCAGTTTCTTTATCGATACGTAAAGCGTCACTTCCCGACTGTTCAGAGTGAAATGACGTCTCCGTCCCTCAAATCGAAAATCGACGAAAAAAGAAAATCGAAAGAAGGAGGAAGAAAGAATCGAGAGGACATCGAAGAGGTTTGACATCGAGAAATCGGGTGCCCCATTAGCGACAGCTTTGGGAACCGTCCGGGAACGCTTACGTTTCTAAATGTATCGTATCGGTATCGTCCCATTGGATTACTTTTGCTTAAATAGATACCGGTCCGATCGTAAATCGAATTTCGAAGATACAAGGAAACGTCGATCCCCGAAGTCGGAGAGGAATACGTCCGTGGATAAGTACCTCTATTCCTTTGTGAGGCCTGTTATCCGGTACTTAGGTATCTGGTGTATCCCCATGTAAAGGCCCCTGACGATCCAATCTTATCGTGACGAAGGGCCCCGTAGCTGGGCCGGACCCCGTATAAATTATCGCCACGAATTTCGAAATGCTCCTCCTTCTTCGCCCCCCCCCTCCCTCTCTTTCATTCGATTCCCCCTTTAGGGTCTCGTTTCGCTGGTTCCCGGGCGTATCCCCTTAAAAGCGGTAGGAATTTCGAGGCATTGTGGGCCTCGTTGATGTCGGGGCACCGCGCCGGCCGAGGGGAGATTGAAAACGGCTTCTAATCAAAGAATGACGGTAATCACCGAAAGTAATGACCCGACGTTTCGTAGGCCTTTAAAGCCTACGTACGCATCGTCTTGTGCAACTACAACGGGCCCGATGGGCAATAAATTGTTGGCTCCTACGCGCGAAACACGCTCTGCTTCTCTCTTTCCTTCTGCCCCCCTTTGTACCCCTTTTCAGATACAAGTGACGCGAGAGAGAGAGAGAGAGAGCGTTCTCCTCTCTTCCTTCTCCACCGTGTTCGCTCTCTTTCTCCGTGCGTTCGTTTCTCGTCGGACCGATCACGTTCGAGACACCTTAAGACAATAATAAGGGGGATAGCTCCGTTGTTAATGCGTTTCCTTTCTGTGCGAGACGTTCTGGACCGTGACCAATGAGAATAAATTTATGGTGGCCGGCCGGCAACGTGGCCGTCGCCGCCAACCAACACCGTTCGCACCAAGTGATTACCGTAATATTTTGTTTATAAATGTTCGCTGGCCTTTTATCCCCCGGATCAGACCGGCCTCTATTGATTGCGCCATTCCCGGCCATTGTGATAGCGCTTTACGGCCGGCACTTCGCGGATGGAAGTGTTTATTCGTGTTGATCGAAATGAACCAAGTTTGCCGAGGTTCAACGGCCCCGCGCGCGGATACCTGCTATAATGATTAGGAGCTCGGTTATGAGTGGTGCTGCTCGATACACTCCGCGACAGAGGATGACTCGTCCTTTACCCGCGGCGTCCATAGGATCCTCCTCACAGATTTCAAATAAATCTGGACTTCTCTGTGAACTGTACGCATGTGGCAATTACACGTCATACAATGGCAATTGTGCAAAATAAAATTTGTAACCATCAATTTCAGGCTACAGAAGCTACAAATTACTTTTCCTCGTTAATAAGTGTCGCGTTTTAAATTACCGGGACACATATTTCTCATAAATATTATTACCGCGCGACCACATTGCACTTTGCCCTCTTTCGGACACCGACTACAAGCGAATGAAATACATCGTACCCACACACACTAGAATCCTGTTGAGCTTTGTGATGCAAATCGCGGTAAGTGGGATGCAACACGGTCCCGTTGAAAAATAGAACTATCTTCTTCTTCAGAATACTTCGCCGAGCAAATGGAAAAATTGTCGTGAATTTCTTTTTGTAAGAAATGAACAAATCGCATTAGCCACGCCAATGAGCATCGCCAACAAAACAAGATGCTACCTCGTTAGACAACGCGGATGAAACAGGCCCGCGCGCCATTTGAATTTCAATCGAGACATAACGTAAAAGCGATTTGTAGTTGTCGTCGTCCCCTTCAGCGAATGTCAACGATTATTTTCGGTTGCTCGATGTTTCCGCGTTCGACGGTCAAGCATTGTGCTATTCGAGACAGAAGATCAAAGAGAATCGCGCTAAAAGCGTCGCCGCTTGATTGGTTAGCGTGAAAACGTGCTGAACTTTGGTACGAAATTACGTAAAACAGCGAATTTTTGTGAGACACATAATTCGTTCGACTTATTGTTATCTTTGAAAGAATATCTGACGTCTGTCTCTTCCAATAGATAAAGACAATTTTTATTTTGCACGAAGATCCGCAGTCTACCAATCAATTTTGGAACATAGAGTTCTTTATTATTATCATTACAACGTTATTAGTAGACTGCGGATCTTTATGCAAAATAAAAATCTTCTGCAGCGAGTCTGGGAAGCAGGAGTTCAAAAAATATTCATTTCATCCCCTAATAGTTTTTTTAGACTGAAAACAAGATAACACTATTCTTGGATTTTTCTAATTTTTCACTATTTTATATTTCACCTAGCCAATTCCTCCATGAATGCATAAAAATCCGCTGTCTAGTTATTAAGCTATCAGGCTTCATTAAATTAATTGATAAACGTTACTCACCTTGTATAATCGTTTCATATTTCTTCAGTAAATAAAAGTCCGAAGATTTTACGACGACCAAAATGACCATCAAAATGATTTTGGTGCAATTAGATCGGCGACTCGTAATCACGTCCCTAATTCCCACTTTTCCGCATTTATGTGTTCCCCGAAGCGTATCGATCGAACGCAATAGATCAATTGCGCATACCACTGCAGAACGGTTTGCTATTAGTTAACCGCGGTACCGCCCACAACCTCGCTAAATCGTCGCGGATTCATTACCAAGTCAAACGTCCTCGTGTCTCGTTCCCCCGTGTTCTCCCAGTTAATCGCGACTGCATTCTTGCGATGATTTTTCGCTCCTGCATCTTTCACCCATTCCAATTTCGCGGCAATTAACGCGTAGCTTGCGCGCCGTGGCCGACAACAACTTCTTGTTACGGTTACATATTAATATTTAACAATACTTCAAGAACTAGCACCTTTATATTTTTGCGGTAGTAGTATCTTATCATGAATATTGAAATGTAGCTTCTTAGGGCATTCGGTGAAAAAGTTTATTTTAGCCAATGTTCAAAACCGTATCTTGCTGAGAAACCAATTGCTTATTTCGTCAGTTTTGTTTGATAGAAAATTATTTAAAATTTCAATAACATTTTACCTAATGGCAGACACAATTGTGAATTTTTTCAGATTTTTCGACTACAAAATCGGCTGGTGAAAAAATTTGGACGATTAAGATTGTTGGTTTAGTATACAATTTAGTTACAGCATTTTAATAAATATCAATTTTAATAAATACTCATGTGAGATCCATTATTTAATATATTGTTGTAGGAAATAAACGAACGATGCCAACATGAATTTATTTCATCGATTCTTCTATGCATATATTATAGTTCTATTGCTTTATAGTCCAATGAAAAATTCCGAAAAAATTCGAGAGTGTCCTACCAGAAGCGACGCACGATTGCAAATTTTTCCAGAATTTTCGCTTCCAAATTCAGCACTCAATGAAATCCAAAAGTTGAAGATCTCCGGCGGAATGCAAGTACATCGATCTTATCACGCTGGTATTTTTAATTTGCGCGTGACGGCGAGCAACAGAGCCGCCACCACAGTTACATATTAATATTTATCTAATACATGAAGTATCCGTGGATGGTAATGAGGGGTTCGCCAGCCGGCTCGCTCTCGTCGCATCGCTACCACTTAAGATACGCAATTATCGGGCTCGTTCCGAGTCGCTCTCGACGGCGGTATTGATAGAAGAATTCGCGTATGGAAGACAGCCCGGTGGAAAACGAACCGTCGAATGGGTAGAGAAGAAGGTAGGGGGACGTTACGGAGGGAGAGAGAAAGAGAGAGAGAGAAAGAGGACCGAACGGAGATGCGACCGATACCGTTACCCGGGCCTACAATAAAGTAAATAAAGAGAGCCCGTTCGACAAGTTGACTCGGCTCGGCTCCGGCGCGCACTTTTATTTCCTTCCGCTGCTGCGAACTGCTCGTGGCAGGGACGCGACGGCAGCCAGCACGATGAAAAAGAAGGGGGACCAGTTTCGAGGCAGAGAGTATGGCAGAGAGCATGGCAGAGAGTACGCCGGAGGCCTGGCAGAGCGTGGCAGAAGCCCCGTCGATGCTCCACTCGTTATGCACTATCATCCTCGATATCGTTCGTTGATTATGTAATGGACAAGCCTTACCGAGGACCTTGATCTATACTAATTCAACGGCACCTGCTGGCTTCGACCGGATTTCTTCTTCGGCCCCCGGGTGTCCTCTTCTTCCTTTTTGCTCACCATCAACCCTCTTCCTCTCCCCTCCACCTCCCGGTCACTTCTTTTTTTTTTTGTATTAATGGCCGATAAAAGTCGTCGCGTATTTCGTAGATACGTCCATTAGATATGCCATTCGGACCACTCGAACGATACAGCCGCTTGATAATCGTAAAAACGTTGTGGTCGATTGAAATTAAGACATACTGTGCCCTCGACAGAGCAATCTGCCATCGGGGTGTGGTTGCTGAAACGTCGATACGAGAAAAATGCCAGGATCAAGTTGTTGCCCTGTGGTTTATCTTCGGTTTGAGAATGTTTGACGGGGCTGATAAGAGTTGATGCAAAGCGCTCGGTGGATGCGCCGATCGGTTGTAATTGGGAGCACCGTAGAAACATCGGTGAATCTAGAGTCCATATATGTCGTTAGGTTGCAATTTAAAGAATTAAATTGTAATTTCGTGTTCGATTGACACACCTTGTTTATGCGAGGCAGGGTCGCCAGATTAAGATACGTCTCCCCACTCTACCCTTCCTCTTCCACGACGCCATTCCTCCACCCTTCCGTCGTGATCCGGTCACGTGACGCGTTCGCCTCTGTTGTGCGTGCGTCACAATGTCACGTGGTTAATCCGGTACTGGCGGGGTGGGGGGGGGTAATCTTTTCCCCTCAATTTCAAACAATTCCCCTGATCTGACGACTCTGATGCGAGGCACCAGGCAGGGTAATTGGATCACTTGAGTGGTAAGGGGACCCTGATTTTTCTTGTAGTAATGTTTGTTTTTTTTGGATTTGTTGTAAATTGAAAATTGAGGTGTTAAGTAATCTGTTAAAGGACTCTAGATGATTTTATTGAATTGCGAAGAAGTAATCCCGACGGGGTAATTGGATCACTTGAGTGGTAAGGAGACCCTGATTTTTTTTGTAGTAATGTTTGTTTTTTTTTGGATTTGTTGTAAATTGAAAATTGAGGTGTTAAGTAATCTGTTAAAGGACTCTAGATGATTTTATTGAATTGCGAAGAAGTAATCCCGACGGGGTAATTGGATCACTTGGGTGGTAAGAAGACACTGATTTTTTCTTATAGTAATGTTTGTTTTTTCCTTTTGGGATTTGTCGTAAATCGATAACTGAGGTCTTAATCAACGCGTTAAATCGTCGAATGGACTCCAGACGATTTAATTGAATTTCGATGAAGTAATCCTTTTTCAAAATCACAGAGCGCTTCTCCAATGTTTTCCCAAGCGCATCGGATACGATTTCATTTAATTTTTAACATATAAAATCGCGAAGCAAGCCACGTTTACCGGTGTTTCTAATAAAAACCGGCAAGATTTACCATCCGTGACAATAAAATGAATAAAACGTCGGAAACAATGCGAGACGGCGCCACAACAAGAGAAATCCGTCGCCGCGGTAGGAAACGATCGACGTCCGTGAAATTGATTCCGCTTAGCCGCGCGCTCGGTTCCCTTAATTAATAAATTGCAGCGTCGGTTACCGGCGCGGCGAGGAGCAGGCTTCGACCGGCGCGGCACGGCCCAGGGAAATCGCCTTATCATCGCTGGATCGTAATTAAACGCGACGAAATGAGACGAGGAACGCGATGATAGATATCGCGATCGGGGATTGCTGTTGTTGCACGCGCGCGGCCAGACGTGAAACAACGAGACGCGATCGCCCCCCCTCAAACCCTCGTCCGAGTTCGTTTCCTTAATTACTGGCGAATCAAGATCGCGACTTCGCCGGAGATGTCTTTGTTCGTTATTGGATGCCGATTTTTTAGTTGTAATTAATCGATTGTTTATTTTCGATATGTGTCACAGGCAAACAAATCACTTCCAACAGCTTCATCAATAGCACGCTGTACACATAAACTCTGACTGAGGAATGAAAATATAGTATAAATAAAATCACTTTGATAATAAAAAAAAAATACCATAATTTATTAAGAGACCAATCGAATTTGGTTCCTTTTGCACTTTCTACTCTTGCGATGAATAAAATACGATGCAATAAAAAAAATTGTTGACCTTTTGGCCTTGAAATTCAAGGTCAAAGTTAATTGCAACAATTTCCATCAAACCGATGGTGTAGAATCACGCGGTTCTCGCTCAGTTTGTTCAACCCCACGTTTCAGAAGTGACTTCCATAGTTGTCGGTAGCCTGTCCCCGTTTGTATGCAGATGCGCCGCGGTGTATCGGTGATTATCGTGCCCCGTCGGTTGCACTTACTCGGTTGCACCGTGAGAAGGAACAATGGGAGCAGAATAAGGTTCTTCTTCTTCCGCGTCGCATGGACCACAGGTGTCATCACTCCGGAATAATTGGGCTTTGGGACGGTGATTGCACTCGGACAGCTGGCGAGCAGCTGGAAAACGGAACCGAGAAGAGGATACTTCTCTGATCGCGGCATTTGGTACCACTCGCTGGATGTTTTCTTTAGTGTTGCTCTACCGGGTTGGGGAAACAGTGTAACCTGTTACTTGTGGGTTTCTGAAAAGCATTTCGAGACACACTGTATTCATTGTGGTTGTTCGGATTTTATAATGATCTTCTCGGAGATTATTTTACGCAGTCTGTGAAAGTACTTGGAAAGTGCAATTTATTTTAAGCTATTCAGTTAATAATTTCGATAATTCTAGAAGAACAAAATTACAAACAAGTCGCTTTGACCCGTCCGGTAGTTCAAGTGGTAAGGACGTTTGAAAATCATCAGAAAAATAGTAAGAAAGTTTTATGTAAGGGTTGCTAGTCACCACCATCTGATTCAATATACATAGAACGCCCAGGATAATAAAATAATATAGTTCCACATGTTAATTGAGCGCAGTGGTGGAATTACAAATTTTCGGCCCTACCCCTGGAAAAATATAATTTTGAGCCCCCCTTTTTTAATATTTTCATAGGATTGAGATTATTTAATGTTTTTGTGGAAAGGAGAAGTGTAAAAATTCAATAAACGCAAAAAGTACGTTTTTTTTTGTCAGTGTACTTTTAATTTAATTTAAATTAGAGGTAATTTTAGTAAAATTACAAGATAGCAAATGCAAAAATTTTGGGCCTCCGCGTTACGGAGTGTTGCGGTGTTATAGTTCCGCCACTGATTCAGCAGTAATTCGAGCAGACCCAAGGATTAAAGCAACAATCAATGCAGACGGTAGATAAGATTTGCTTCAACAAAAATCAGCAAAGAATTTCTCAACGGAACACCGGAGCATCCAGTTCTAATCAGCAAGCTGGCACCGTGAACAGTTTCCATTCTACCCCTTTGAATACAGAAATTTATTCGAGCGATTTTCAACGGTGCTCGACGAGGAATTTCCCTCGATTTCCTCGGCGATCAACGATGTTCTTGTAGAAGCTCCGGCGATTGGAATAAAAACGATTCCCCGGAACGGGCTCCGATCAGGAGCACTGTAGACAAATGATATTACGGATACGGTAGGAATCGCGTTTTTCTCCCGCCCCCTGTCCGAGAGAGCTTCTTACACGGATATCGAATGTAAATCGACGCACGGCGATCGAATGAAAAGTTGTCGAGCAAGGACGCCGTGGAATTTAATGGCGGCGTAAAGCGTAATAAACGTTTCCCAGTCTGGCCATTTTCACCGGAAACATCAAACGGTAGCAATGTTTGCAATAAACGGCCGGCTTAGAGACGAGATATCAGATCGACGGAAATATTCGCGAAGCGAAACGCTCGCGAGCGCGGGCCTCGCGAAACTGTTATCTCGCGAGATATTCCGCGCGTTTATAGGACACAATCGAGGCTCGCGAGGCGTTTTCCGCGTGGAACGCGTTTCCTGGACTCCCGTCGGCCAATTAGCGGAGACAAAACAAAAAGACGGGGAGAGAGAGAAAGAGAGAGAGAGAGAGAGCTGTTGAAAAATTCGAGCGCGGCGAGCTAATTAACCGACGGGGAAAATCGCGCGAAATAAAGTATTTAAATTACAATGGCGGCGGCGCGATCGTCGGGGACCCAATTGCCGGGATCGTTTCATTAACGTGCAGAATTACGCGGCAGGACGGGATAAGGCCGGTAGCAACGAGCTGTAATTTCGTTGTAACGACGTTTATTTCGCTGACTTATCCACCCGGAAACGATCGAGAATATTCGTTGCGTGGTCGTGAACGGCGACAGGAGAGATCGGTAGTTGCGCAGTGTGACGGGACGAAGTGCTTAGCGACAGTGTAATGGAAATATATTATTAGGCTGCTGATTTTAAACATTTATGACATTTTTGGTTTCGTTCAATTTGAACGAGATACTGAAAAGATTTGGGCACATCGGTTGTATTAGTTTGATAAGATGATTGAAAGAAAGAAAAAACATTTATATCCGCTCCCGTGTCTTGTAATCAATTGTTTTGCATAATGATCCGCAGTATAGTTACACGAATGGTCCGCCGTCTTAACCCATTCAGTATCAGTCTTTAGAGCGTTTTACCCTGGGCGACAAAACGCATAGATTTTCACAAAATATAATAATATTTAGTTCCAGGTATAGTACTAAAATGGATTTACAGAAATAAAAAAAAAACACTTTGAGATATTTCGTAACTGACATCGCTAAATGAAGTTCAGACGCTTACTACGAGATATCTCGTAGTTGCGAGTGAATGGGTTAATATCGATTTCTATCCAATTTTTAGAAGAATCGAGCACAGTGCGTTCTCTCCCCACTCCGCGCATGTATCCCTTGTATGCTGTTCCTCTTTCTGCAGGTTCTAGTGTCTCCTCCTCTTCCCCAACCCACTGGTACACCTCCTCTCCGCTCTTCTTGGTACTCTCATCTCCATTCCGTCCACGCTGGCTCTTCTTTCAGCTTTGGCAGCGTCCACGATCCCGGAAAACACGCTCTTCTCTGCCCTGCTCTGCTCTGCTCAGCTCGGGATCGGCTCCGCTTGCTCGTCCGCTCATCCACAGCACATTATCCTCTCTCGCGTCTGGCGTTCGCTTTTTTTTCAAAGAGAAAGCGAACCACATAAAATAGAGAGCAAGATTTCCCCGTGTATTTTCCCGACCAACCCCCCCTGCACTGGTTTTCGCGAGCGTAAGTCTTCTACCCCTCATAACGATTTCCATGGGATGCCGCGGGGTAGGAAAAAAAATGGCCGGACAGCACACAAGCTTTGCGGATAGGCTAGCTTGAATCTCTTTCCGTTTCTCCGTTTCTCCAGGGTTCTCTGGAATCGAACCTTTTCACGCGGACGGTCCTTAAGCACGCGTGAATAATTACTTCGGATAAGGAGCGGCCCTGTTGCCCAGCCTTTTCTCTTTACACACTTTATTAACTCTCTACTCTGGACGTGTGAAGGAGGAACCGAACAGACGAGTTATTGTGTACGAGGGCCCCGTGTGTCGCTTTTTCTTCTTCCTCTTCTTCTTCGTGTTATTCGTGTTCTTCTTCGTGGCCTCTTCCGGCCGCCGAGTTCGACTCACGCGGGTGCCGCGACGCCCCGCTGCGCGGAAATGCGATCGATTAGTTTCGATCGTTTCTTGCGACCCAATGAGGCCGTCTTCTTTGTCAAACTTGAGGACGCGCCGCTGAGAGCAACTTTGTACGCTGGGCTCCAGGAAATCGTGGATCAGGAAGCCGAGCGGCTTTTTTCGCTTGATTTTTAACAGAAAACATTTTCCATTTTGATTAGGGCTTTCAGGATAAAGAGTTGGCAATTTCCCCGATACGTTTGAACTTTTCAGTTTTGATTTCCTTAATCGTATGGAATTTTTCGGGGCTAGGGTTTGAAGGTTTCTATTCGACATGCGTTGAGATTAATTTCTGGAACGGACAATGCTCACGAAATAGCTTCGAGTGCAATACACGAAATGCTCCCTCCCCCGAGCTGCATCGGCTATAGCCACCTGAAAACGGAAGAAGAATCGTGTAAGATGAACGAACGATAAAGCAAAAGAATGCGAGTGTTGTTTCTCTCTCTCTCTCTCTCGTTCCCCGACGAGACGTCTCTTCTCTTTTTCTGCAATACGTGCAAGCGTGTTCGCCAAGCTCATTAATATGGAATTTTATGCGCGGCCGCGCGATCGATTACAGATTCGCCAATTTATCTCGAACGTTACTTACCGCGACACGCTGAGTGTGTAATTTATGGTCATTAGCCTAATCCTTTTCCTGATTTTTTTTCACCGGATAGATTGTGTCCGATGCTGACCGGCCAGGCCTGCGCGTCGCGGCGCGGCGGCCTGGCAGAATTTATGTCGTTTATGGTAATCAGGTGATTATTCATTTTCTTCGTTTTATTTCGTTTTTATATTCTTTTCTTTGCTTCTCCGACGGATGACAAGTGAATTCGATGAACGGCTGCTTGCGTTATTCCTCGTATAATACTTAACGATTCTAATCCGACGGGTTCAGGGGACTCTGATATAAATATGATCGTCAAGCTAATTAAACGGAACCGTGTTCTTGGCGAGGAGAGACGGTAATGGTTAGGAAACGGTCGGACGATCGATCGACCGATCGATCGATAAATTTTTCCTTAATGGTGACGAGTCCTGTAGGAAAGATACTGGACGGGTTTATGGTGCTTTCTTTCAAACCTGGGAATAGTATCCTGTCGCCATCGCGTATCCCATATGTGCCGTATACTTTCTTCGAATAAATAAACGACAACTAAATTAATGCAGAAAAGTATTTTATTTTAATGGAGATTGAACGCAAGAGAACGGTATACGTAGAAATGTGGACCTGCAAAACATGTTTCGAATCGCAGTCGCTAATAAAACAAGCTTCCAACAAAGTCTCTCAGTTAGCAAACGTGCAGAACATTTTACATAATACGTACTTACTGACATATACATTTTGGGAACAGGTGACATTTTCACCTAAAAGTTTTATAAATTTATAGATTGTAATAGCGTAGACTGTAATAGCAACAGACTCAAACGTAAAAATTTTTCCGTGTGCTAAAGATATTTGGAGTAAAAATTAATTCGTTGCCCTCATTAATATACCTATAGATTGCATTTATAGCATTTTTCGATTAAAATAGTTAACGAAATGTGCTCTCTAAAATCGGACGTTTCACACGCCTCAGCTGAGTATGTACATTATGAAACGAATGTACAAATAGGAGGCTAAACCAAACAGGAACCGAAGCCAACCACGAAGAATCATCAGAAACAGTAGAGACAGCATTCCCTGTCGTTATCTGTCGATCCCGCGCGTCCTCCGCTCTCGAGCAAAAGGCGGTTGCGCGCAGCCTCTCTCGTAGGAGGAAGCATTCGGTGAATTGAATTATTTAAAGGCCGCGCAAGAACAGGCGCCTTTTATGAGTGTCCCACACAATGCGGTGCTTTGTGGCAACGCGCCGGGTCCGGGTACACGTGTTGCGTACACGCGCTCGCGTGCTCGTCGCGCCACGTGAATGTGCTAATAATGAAGGTAAATTTGTTCCGAGGAGTCATTAATTAAAGTATTTTGTAACAAGGCGTCGTCGTCGCGTCGTCGTCGCGTCGTTGTCGCGTCGTCTCCGACGTCCTACACGAAAACACCCTCCGCCGGTAACGATACGCGACATCCGTCTGCGGGGCGGATTTTCCGCAACCACGGCGAGCGCAACCATATAAACAGGTTTCATCGTTGGTTGTGTGGTATCAACGCGCTTGTACACCTCGAAGAGGCGACTTGGAAAGCCGTGAGGAACCGAGAGCAATGCCAGGCAGAGCAGCCCGGCATAAATAAAGGTGGCGATCATAGAATTGCTAATGTTTCAAAGAGAGATATTATTCTTTTCAGAAGATGACAGGGCATGCGACTGACTCGCCGCGCACGAGAGAGAGCTTTCAGAGGGTTTCCGGGGCCTGTGCAGGGTTAGGGGGCTGAAGAACACGGTAATACGAAAGAGGACAGAAGCTCCCGGGGACAGAAGTCGGTGGTTGGATGGTTGTCGGGGCTCTGGCGCCTTTTCTGTCTCTCTCCCTCTTGTGCCAGTCTGTCTGTCTGTCTGTCTGTTCGCGCAGCGACTTTGCCGGATTCGCGTGTATAAGTCCATACAGTCGGACCGTGGCACTCGCCATACTTATATATTACTCGCTGAGACGCGAGGCTGCCCCTATACGAACGTCGTTGCACGCGTCCGTACACAAAACCGGCGTCCAGGTCTGCGTGAATACGTATACATTATGTGTCTATACAAAACAACCAGCCAGCACCAGTAATTCAAAGGCCCCCATTCAAGCCTCCATCTCTCTATTCTTGCTCCTACATTTGTAAACCATTTCGTTTGCCCCCCTTCCTCGCTCGACCGTGTATACTAATAACTAATAAGGAACGGGCTCCGCTCGGACCTTTAGCCAACAGAGCCGTCGTTCCATGCCCGAGAAACGGAGAGAAGAGGGAGGGGGAGAGAGAGAGAGAGACTGGCCTCATTACCGGAGAACGCGAACGCGGAAAATAACGGCTTTGATATTGTCTCTCCGACTCGGTGCACGGAGTAATGGACAATGAAGATCGTATAAAGTGATTCAAAGAACGTCGCGAGATCCAGCTGCGCGAGATATCAGACACACACCGAGCTACGAGCGCGAGCTTTAACCGCGTGGACAATGCCGACCGAATGAAAGCGGCGGAATAATCTTCGCGGGCTGAATTAATCTTCATTCCGAGCCGCGAGACCGTGTAACGCTGTTAAAATATTGGCCGGCGACCAAGGCGGCAGCCTCTTCCGATCCTTTTCCTCTCGCGATCGCTGTTTCCCGATCTTCTAGCTACTTCATCGAGGAGAGATCCACTTGCACTGTAGTGTTTCGCTGATTGTTCGCGGTCTTGGCGCGACCGATGTATCGAACGAGTGGAGTTTCCAGAATTAGAATCTCCGTTTTCCAGTTATCCCTTTTATGTTGTCCTCGCGATCGCAGTTTCCCATTCTTATTCCACCGAGATCGACTTCCACAGTAGCGCTCGGTTGATTTTCTGTTTATGATCTTAATGCGACTGCTGTATCGAACGAGTGGAGTTTCCAGAATCAGGATCCTCGTTTTCTAACTATCCCTTTTATGTTGCCCTCGCAATAGCAAATGTTTCCACTTAAATCGACCCGCATTGTACAAGTAGTGTTCGCCTAGTAGTCGTCAGCCCAGAAACTTACTGCAATTCACCGTCGAAACAAATGGAGTTTGAAAAATTAGTATCTTCTTTTTCCGCGTAAATTGACTCGCATTGTGCAGTGGCACTCGCTTATTAGTTGTCAGGCTTGAACCTTGTTGCAATCTCTATCAGAGCAAGTGAGAATTTCAGAGATTACAATCTCCTTTCTCCGGCAAAGTTGACTCATATTGTGCAGCGGAACCCGCGAAGTTGAAGTTCCTGAAGGCACTAAATACAGTGTACAATTGCTGTCCACTTAACTGGCACGTTTCTTGTTCAGCTAAAGTGTCGCTTTCTATCGCAACCACTTTTTAGCAGCAGGCATTGGAAGTGTTGAAACGTGACTCATAACGTTATATCATATTGGTTACCCGAAGACAATAACGCAGATAGAAAATTGTACTAATTTTAGACTTTCCAGCTAGTTTAACTTCATAATAACATTTTTCTTTGTTGTTAAGCACTGTAGAATATTTGATTTTAGAAATCCGATGCCAACTTCTACTTGTCGGAAGCATAAACTAAAAATAATTAAAGTATTACACTAGGATTTCCTGTGCCCCTAATTTGCTGAAACGTATAAGGACTTTCTTTCCAGCAATACTACCAAAAGAAAGTTTCGCCGGCTCGTTTAGATCGCAAGGAACTTCTCCGTTAATGATTGGACGAATAATTCGATAAGAAACTAACAAATTAGTCGCGAATCATTGCTTTTTAGAAGACTATTAATTAACCACCGGCAGGTAGAAGCGTTAACGAGCACGTATCAGATCTTGTTACGTCGGGGCTGGTTTTTCTGAATCTAGTGACGAACTGGGAGCTTTTGGCGAAGTGAAAGTAACCTCGCCATTTTCGCGAATCTGCGGACGAGCGAATTTATTCGATAATTTCGTACAGAAACTTGCTCGAAACTTCCTGCTAAAAATTCTGCGACCACGGCGAAAGTAGAGGCTTGGAGCTTCAAAATGAATGCAAATACGTTGTTGTAATAGTATTTTTGACGAAATGATCACAGTTTAAACATCGACAGTTTCTCGAGAATGGGAGATTCAGTGTATATTCAATTCATTGAAACTATTAAAGAGGGGAAGGAATTTACAATTACAAATTTACAATTACCAATGTTACGTTTATTCGGTCGGCGGAAATGAACTCGTCCGCGAGCAATAAACAGAAACTTGCTTTATCATTTAGCAAACGACCACAACCGAGAAAAAATTCTAATTACCGAAGTCGTGGAAAAAGAGTATGGAGCAACGGGCGGTTAATTATCGAATAAAAGAAATCCGGGGGTCACCTCGCCCGGTAATTTCACTGCTAACGAAGTATCATTTCCAAACGGCTGTTCCCTTGCTTCCTGAGAAAATCAGGTAAATATTGACAGTGAATGAAGAGCCGCATACCGATAGAGCAGACTACGAAACAACTAGCCTCGTCCATCGCCGCGCATAACAGCCTCTCCGCGTATTATACCGTTGTCTCTAAACTGAAACGATCCGCCATCGCATTCTCCGCGATTTCACCGATAGAATATTTCCCTCGGTGATTACCCAAAATAAAAGTACCGCGAGCAACGAACGAATCATCGCTCTCCTTTCCTCTCTCTCTATCGCTCTGTCTCGGTGCCTTCCGCGTGCTCGCGGCAAAAACCGAGCGCTCATCAAGTTTTACGAGTGGTTAGGCGCGCGAATAAATTTCTTTATTACATCGCAGCGAGTCTTAATGAAATACTTAATAACAGGATTGCGAGGCGGCTGGAAAACGCTCAAGGAACAATAAAAAGTTGCTCGGACGCGACCCGGTTTCCCCGTTGGCGCTACTGTACGTTCGGTATTTATGCTGACGCCTGTCATTTTAGCAAACGATAACGAAATGTTCATGAAAATACGTGGTGCTAGAGTTTTTCGTAGAGCCTGCATTCTCGTTACGAACGAAATTGGTTGACCTTCATCTTTATGATTCAAGGTCATTTGAAGGTCATGTCATGTACTCTGAGTACATGAGTAGAGTACAACATGAGTAGTATAAGTAGTCGCGTAAATGAGAAAATATATGTACTTATTAAAAAAAAAGAGAAAAATCATCGATGACCTTAAAAACTACAAGAAGAAACAACGTTAAAAAGTAACAACCCCTGCAGGATACTGACCACTTGCGGTAACGCATAAAAAATTGTTTACTCTGTGAAAACTAAAGGAGATATTCTGCGGGTGACACTTAAGCGAGACATCCGGTATTATTCTTCCCCACACGCGATCAAAAATGGCCACTTTCCATTTGCTCCATATCCACCGAGAAAAATCGACGAAAAGAAATTCAACAGCAATTACACCATGCGATGGTTCTCGCAGCGCGAACACAATGAAGACGTAATAATAATAATAATCGTTCGAAGAGGCTGGCAGACAGGTGTCCACCAAGGACAGGTCCGCGAGACGAGTCCCGATCGTCTCTGGCCAACGATCTCCGGCAGCTGACGTAACTCTATCGCGATGATTCGTTATTTTTTATGGTGTATCCGTTCGTTTCGTATAGCTGACACGTGGAAACGACGATCCCTGGACGGATAATCGGCTTGGCTCTTGGATCGCGGGTAGAATCGTCGGTGTCCGTGGTCGTCACGTTTCCTACAACCGATTCTCATTAATCCGAGGACCGATAACTATCTGCAGGGCGGGCACACGTAATCCCTCCTCGAGCGGCGACAGAACAGACGGCACTAATTACGCGTTAACTTCTTTTCCTGTATCTCATCCCCGTCAGTAGATACGCGCACCCGTCGGTATTCAAGTCGACGGGTTCTTATACTGTTATTATTATTATTATTATTATTATTATTATTATTCTGATACTCTTTGCATGTATATGAGCAATGCTTCAGTATGTTCTTGAGCACCAAAGCGAAAGTGCTGCGTACATTTAAGTACAGTAAAGTAGTATGCGAACGCGTCCGCAGCAAGACTTCCTTTTAAATCAAACGGAGGGCGTAACTTTCCGTTCCGAAATTTCATTTTCGTTGCCGCGACTCGCGTTGGACCCTATCACTGTTTATAGGAATAGGGTTGGTAGGATATGTAAGTAAAACACAGTTTTTAAGTTAACGAAATGTACTTTCAAAATGACTATATATCTATATAACATGGACTCGACCCTTTAACAACAACAACTGAGCTGGAGGACTGAGAGTTCTCCTATTTATCATATCGGTCCTCCCACCTTTAACGAAGTCATCCCTACTTTTGGGACGGTTTGGGGGGTGGACGGAACAAAAGGACTCTGTATTTTTAGCGTTCCCAAGAATTTTGCCAAAGTCGCACATCTGGCGACCAAACTTGGGATTTTCTGCGCTGGAGCTAGAGAACGAATGTTTTAAACGTTTTATGGTAGGGACAGACTCGAAGGTACCCGAGTACGGACGGCAATTAAGTGGCGAAGACAGGCCCAACACCGTAGCCGAACTACAAAAGTCACGTACCGGGCCCAGTGTGCAATAGGGGGGCGTCCCTACCATAAAACCTCGTCCAACGCAGTCGCTAAACAAAAGTGTCAATCTAAGAAAAACCCTCGGGTCCGTGCTGTTTCTTAGATCGCGTAGTTCTATTTTCCACATTCAGTAGATTCCGTTTGAGATCTTCATCACGAATCCGATTCACCATTACACGAGAAGGGGTTGAAGGGCTAAAGACATTTCCGAGGACATAAAATTGACACAATTTTCACTCACGGACCACGTGTGCAAGGGTTAAGGGAATTGTTCCCAGTTGATGGTGTGACACGCATAGCACGTTCACGCCAGTCCCATGGAGAGGGGGTTGAAGAGATCGCCGCAGAAAGCAATAGGGGAAGGTGTGAACCCTCTTACGGCCGAAGGTCGATGGAATTTCAGAGAGAGCCGGAGAGAAGATCGGCTGCTAAATTGGCGAAGGGCGAATGTGCCGGAGGCACACCACCCCTCTCGCGCCATCCCTTGTCCGTTTATATACTGCAACGAGCTATGCCAGATTGACGTCAGACAGAGGAAACGGTCCCGCAGCCTAGTGATTGTCATTTTCCGGCCTGCATCCGGACCGTATGCTTTTTCTCTGGTTCTCGCGCTCTCCTCCGCGCGACTACTTTTCAATTATTTTTTCTGATCAGGTGCCCTGGCACCGGCGGCGCGGCGTCTGTTCGCCGTCCGTTTTTGTGCCCGCGATGATTACAGAGCTCCTCTTCCTATCGCCAATCGTCCGAGCCGAGGAGGACAAACGTTCGCTTCCGAGGGACGGGGACACCTAATCGACTTTTGCTCGCTGTGCACCGATGTCGTGAGACCTGTCTCCAAACAGATTCATTCCTTTTTTCTCGTCCCTTGCGGATGTATGGACGGGTATTTGACCGAGGAAGTCGAGGAAATGATTTAAAAGTGTGTAACAGAGGCTGAGAGTCTTTCTAACTCTTGATCGATGGTGGGGGTGGTTGGGAAATGTTGGATCTATGTTGGAGCTATATTTCTGAATTGTTGTATATTGTTGTGTCTGAAATGGATTTAACTACTGTTATTAACGCTAAACCTACCACGAAAGGTCAGATGACCGGTTCTAGATTTGTTATTTTACAATTATTGAAATAATAAAAATTTTTTCATAATAAATGATTGTATAGATATCTTTTGTAGACCACAAAGTCTAACTAAAATCAGTCTTGTCATTTTTATTAGGGAATATATACCAATTACTTTTCAGGCTCGGTAGGTTTAAACATTTAATATTTAAAAAGTACTTTTTCACCTGACTGATGTCTTGTAAGTCATTAAATACACAGATTCGCTTTCTTAAAGTTCGATCAAGATGTAGTGTTTTATTGTTGTAAAGAGAAATTTCCTCGCGTGCATCCTTAGCGATGAGAAAACGAGAATGTACCTTGAAATGAAAAATATACGATGACCTGCCACATCCACATGGACAGAAAATAATTATCGTGCATATATTTTATGAAAGAATAATCTCCTTACCCGTTCGACTTGTATTCAGAGAATAATTGTAATTAATAATCCGTCCAAGGGGGAGAAAAGCGGTCCGGGTCAGGTCCCGCATTTGTCTGCGCTGATTGAAAGATTCCGAAGACTACAAGGAACCCTCGGAACAAGGACCAAGGCTCCCCCTCCGTCCGGTTCATTGTAAATTAATTACCTGGAAATGAGAAATCTCCGGTGTACGTTCGCTTCCGCAACCGAACGAGCTCAATGGGAGGTAAAAAGTGTTCTTTGAGCGGCTCTCCGATACCCGATTGTCTTCCCAATTCGCTCGGAAGCCATTCAAACACCGCCTCGACCTATAAATCCACGCACACAAACCAGATACCACAGAGCTCGTTATCACAATACTGTCTGACAACTTTGTTAAGCGATCGATAAATCGCTAAATGCATTCGAGCAGTGCAGGAACTGGCGGAATCATTTTCTGAACGTTCGAATTTGTTTATGAACTTGCATTTCGTCTTCGTAAAATTTTTTCCAACGAAACTGAATGATATGTCTCTGTATGTTTGTGAATGTTCGAGCCTCGTTTCTGAATTCTTGTACATTGTTGTCTTCGAATCTGCGGTTGTTATTCGCTATGCAAATTTTCGATGGAAGAAAAATGTTGTAATAATGGCAGAACTACGAATTTTAATTAAATAAAAACATAGTAATGCAGAAATTATTTTAAATAATAATACGGCAATTTTTGGTGGGGCTTCAAAGCAGAAAAATTTGATGAAACAATTGTGTCGGTCTGTTTTTCTTTCGGTCGGTTTTTCTTTCGATATTTTTTAATGACCTTTAGGAAGAACAATTGTAAAAATTCAATAAACGCAAAAAAGTGTGCTTTTTTGTCAGTGTACTTTTAATGTAATTCAAATTAGGAATAATTTCAGTAAAATTACAAGATAATAAATGCAAACATTTTGGGCTCCCTCCGATTCCCCCCAACCCCTTCTGCGAGAAATTACGGTATTGTAGTTCCGGCAATGGAATTATTCGAGATTGAAGATTTGTAATGATCACTTGAATGTCTGACACAAATGCATAAAAATCTACTTACGAAGCTTTCTAACGTGAATTTATCGATATAAAAAATATTTTTCCGGGATATCTTTTGTCCAGCCAGATTGGCCAAAATCCGCAATCCGCGTCCGCGGAGACCGCGGTTGCTGCTCGTGCGAATTAGTTGAGCATTCGCGAGTGTCGAAAATCGCGTGACGCTCTCGCGAATTAGGCATCACGAGGTCGTTTGCTAGAACACTTGTGACGCCGCGAATAGATAGGCTCAATTTGCAAGTTGCGGCCCGTGTACCTCGAGGGAGTTGCGAGATGGGTATTATGCGAGAGTGTAGAAGATTATACAACGTTCCATCGGCCTCTCCTCTCTCTCTCTCGCTCTCCATCAAAGGCGGAATAGCGGAGGCGAAGGAGGAGTCAACTAATGATTTGCTTAGCCAATATTTGCTCAGCTATATGTTCCTTTTCGAGCCGCTTCCTAAATCGAGGTTGACGCATTGTTATTGCCTTCGTTGTGATTAACATAATAATGCAAACACAATGACACGACGGACTCGCCGGGGGCCTCTATTTGAGCAGGTGAAAATTCCGCCATGGAATTGCGTAGGCGCCGATGCGAATAACGCGTTCTCCTCCTACAACCTTTCCGTATGCGTATGTCTCCGCGCAGATGTGTGCGCTCGCGTGTGTACACACCTTTTGCAGCGGCAACGCGTGACAATTGTTTTCTAATTCAATTAGAACAGCCCCGCGAATTTTCGGTGTCTTTCGGAGTCTCGCGCGCGCGGCACCGATTTCTGCCCCCTCGAATATTTTCAAACATCCTCGCTAACGTTGCCATTTTGTCTGGCACGTCCGGCGAGCGCTCGCGGTTCTTTTGTCTTCGAATAGATTCTCCTGGATCCCTCGGCCAACAGACGACCTCTGTTCAAATACTCTTGGATACGTGGAGTGTTCTCTTGCGATTCAGGAAATTAACACATGCCACACGTTTCAAAAGAACCCGGGAGACATCTCTCCACGAGAAAGTACACTTTCTGTCTCTGTGCCGAGACTATGAATGGTCGGAGTCCTGGGACGAGGGGATGGTCGCGGGATTTCAGCCCGAGAGCTTGGGACTTGTTGAGTGGTTCGACGCGGGAATTTATAGACTGCGGATTTTAAGTTCGATGCACCTCAAATATGTACCCGTAAATATGCGTGTAAAATCCTGATACGAGAAGTGTGATAGTTTTTCGGAAAAAAATTCTGAAAAATTGATTGAAAAAAAACCTTGAAAACCAGAACAACGCGAAATCGAGGAGGACCGACTATGCTAACCGATTGACAATGCTACCGGCACCGAAGAAGACTTTCTTGAATGTCGGAACGCTCTTTAGTTCCCGAGATAAAGGGTCGAGGGGGTGGCTGGAAGTCGATTGAGCCGGAATTGAATGATTGGGCGAACGCGCGCGCCTCGAGGGCGCTTGATTGTTCATTCAAACAACAATCGTAATTGCGTTACACGTCGTCGAGGGTAGAGGGGGCGGCCTTGGTGACGAACGAGTGGAAAGGGGTGAGAGAGAGAGAGAGAGAGAGCTGAAACACAACGGGGATGAACGAGCGTTCGATGACTGCCCGGTTTCGATGGGAACATTGGGAACACCGAGCGTTCGACTAACTGCGAGCAGGACTACTGTATTAGGGGTAGCTATACTGGGATGAGTGGTCTATGTTGAGCACTTTCCTGGCTCCTCGATATACGCCACCACTCGAACTACGCTAACGTTATTAGTGCCACGAGCCCTTGTTGCCTGGCCACGCTTCGCCTTTACCAACGCGGTGTCCTTACCGCGTGTTCCCCTGGAATCGAGGCTTTGTGCAATTTTTAAAGGCTCCTAGCTGCGGTTCCGATCTGTATTTTCTCACAGTGGCTCTGACCGCGACTTCTTCACTCTGTTCGCCTGTACAGCTAGCCGGAGACCGCGTTGCACATGCTCGAGATGTCAAATTGCTCCCGAAGGTGTTCCCTTTTTGGGGAATGTAACATAATATTTATTTTCTTCCAGATTTTACATAAAACTGTTGCACCACGCATTATTTCTCGGTTCTTGTGCCGTCGAATTGTTCCTGGAGTAGTTCTTTCTTTAACACTATCACTGCCGGTCAAGTTTTATATTTTTCATTTCACAATTATTGAAATTATAAAATTACTTAAAAAAATTTGAAAAATTAGAAATTTGGGCAAAATCTAAATAAATAGAGCCTCGTCATTTTTATAAACTAGAACATTTTAATCGTTTTTAGTGCTCGCTAGGTTCAGCGTTAAGAAAAGAACACATTTTCATTTTGCATGAGACTCCACGATCTATTATTATTATTACGTCTATAACAAATTACACGCGCAATAGTAAATAAATGAAATGAATAACATTCCATTGTTGAGTTATAATTTAGACAAATAAAATCTAGCTGTACACTCACTACAAACGCTACAAAAGCACACCCTTCCGCAAACATGTTCTCAAAGATACATTTAAAATCCGTAAAAAACCACACGCAATAAAAAGTAATCGATCTTTCCCAATGTCTAGATATTTTTGTCGAAAAATATCTCCTCGGAACGCGGACAAGGAACCGTGTCACCCACATAGAACCGACACAATAGCCTCGCAAAGCCTTCCTTCGGATCATTCGACTCTTTCCGAAGCCCGCTTTCCAATTCGAAAGTTTTTTCACACTCTATTCTCCCGGAGATACCAATCGGATTCCGTGGTCGTGAAATTCCCGGGAATGACGTCACGGATGAAGTAACAGAAGGTCTTTCTCCGCTGTGTACGAGGGGTCGTTTATGGCACCAGATAGGACCAGTCGACGTGGAAAGAATAAAGAAAGAAAGCGGGGGCGGAGGGGGGGCCCCCCCGCGGAGAACTAATAACCGGGTTTCGCAAGGCGTGTCCCGGTACAGGGAACGATTCAGCACGCGAAGAAGAAAGCGCGCGTTACCCTGAAGCTTGCTCGTTCTTCGACGACACGCACACGCGCGCGCGCACACGTGTACACAAATCGACTCGTCATGGTTCGGGGTTAGTGTCGTCCGTCGTGTGTTTTGCCCCGTCAAACGGCAGGTAGCCGATAAGCAGACGGCTGTTATTAGCTTCTTTTTCCGGTAATACATGCCCTGTCAAGGCCAGAGGGAGTCGAGAGGGTCCACCGGTTACTTTGTCAGCCTGCCGCTGCGACAATAACCAAACTTTTCTCTCCCCTTTCTTTCTCCTTTCTTCCCTCGCTCCCTTCCTTCGATTTTTTTCTTCTTTCATCCTTCCTCTCCTTGTTCTCTCGCGAATCCGTCGTGTAACCATTCCGAGTCGGCGAAAGCTGCAAATCCTTGACACGATAGTTTTCAAGGTCATTCGGGAATACTTTGGAAAACACGGTCGGCCTTCAGACGTCCTCTACGCTTTCACCTACGAAGGAATAGTTAGGTGGAGCTATGTGAAACCATTCCGAGTCCAACTTTTGTCCGATACGTTTCACGGAATAAGTAACAGTTCGATAATACTTGGTCTTTTGTTAGATGATTCGACAGGTATACAGTTAGAATTTCCAAACTAACCATTTCGGGTCGAATGGTGAAGTCGTTTTAGAATGTTGAACAATTTTAACCCTGGCACTGCACTGTGGATCTCAGAAGCCCAGAGCGTAATTAATTATAACGTTAAATCAACGATGGAATAAAAAAACAAAAGATTAAGAAAACTCGATGAAAAATCTGCAGAAACCGATAAAATATGTAGAAAATAGAAACAGGATAGAAGACTCGGTCAGCCAAGAGGTTAAACGATCCTCGCCCGTGAAGCGTTTAATCATTGCTAAGAACAGCTCTGCTAAAATTGCAAAATGGCGTTGCATCGTTCACCCCTTTCCAGCAGGTGCTGTCGCTTAAATCACGCGATGGTCTCTCGGCGGAACAAATCCTCGGCCCGTAATTCAAGGCCCGTTTAAACTCGAGATTCCCAAGCACCTTCCCAACAACCTAATATTCTCGCGGCTGATAAAGCGAAGTTTAAAGTCACCGGGGGGATATTTAGCGGGAACGTTAATGCCCGACCAGTCGGATAAAAATCTATTATGCCCCGGCTTCCCCCGGTAACGGGCCTTGAAATATGAACTGCGCTCAGGGGAATCGCACGCGAATTACGGCGATCGTCGAGGTGCGATATATAGCTTGCCGCGTAAAACGTTTTCGCATATGGAAGGAAGGTCAGCGGACGTCGCCGTCGCAGAGAATCGTTTGCCCGTTTAATGCAAACGAATCGTCGTCGTCGTCTGTTCGAGGGGCCTTAATCGTCGTTACTTCTGCGGATTCCGAGATTTATGCGAATTGCGCCCGAGCGCGGAGAGCACCGTTGGATCGCTGGACAAATTAATGGCGGATCAAGGTGAAACCAGTTCCGATCAAAAGTATCAAATCCTGAAAGGGGACGGGACCTAACCAGCAAGTATTTATTAGCCGACACGTATGTTACGTACACGCACGCGAGAGGAAGCCTTTCGCAAGAGGAAATCGAACGAGATCCTGCCGACCGAATCGCACAAACTCTTTTATCCGTTTATTATTATTACTACACTGCGGATTTTTATGCAAAATAGAAATTTCTTAACTGAATTGCAACAAGCTGGAGTGAAATGGAAATTTATCTTCTTCCCTATCATTTTTACTACTCATAGTAAACTACTCATTCACTCATAGTAACTACTCATTCACTACACCTACTCATTCTTGGGATAAATACATAAAATCCGTAGTCTAAATATTACTGTTCGGCGCTGGGCTGCAATATTTCCAAAGCTCTTAGGAAGTGTGGTTGGATTGTTGTTTTATTTGTCTGGGGTAGTTTCAGACTTGCCAAAATTAATAAACAACAGTCTCGTTTCTTGACGATTTTAGATATTTATTATTGGTTTTGTATATCATTCAGTTTTACTGTGTGGTGTTTCGCATTATTTTTCACAATTTGCCATTCGGAATACAATCTTGTGAAAATTGATTTCGACAATCATTAACGGCATCTTGTGTACGATTTTTATTAGTTAATTTCATCCTCAAGAGTTTGAAGTGACGAATAAAAGATGAAATTAAACTATTGAAGAATCGAAAGAAAATTTACCAAGCATCGCACACAGCAACAATTTTATTCACGAATTATCATGAATGTAATAAAAGAACGTGCAACGAAAGAACTAAAATCGTGCTGATGGAATAATTTCAAGTACTGCTTTTTTAATTAAGGTGTAATTTCGAATTCAAATTCGTACAAGTACGCATTCTATGCAATCAGGGGACGAAGGACGTTGTGCACTCGTCGCGATAAGATTGCTTGCAGTTTTCATACGTCGCAATTCTTCGCGAACGATGTTCGTCTGACGTCGATCGTAAAAAATTAGCTCTCAAGCACTATAAATCGCATAAACACCCGCAGTCGGCGTACAAGTGCGTCTCTCGAACCTGCAGGCATTCATGCTAGGGTCCGAAACCAGTTTGCACAGAGTGCATACATTGTAAGTATAATCAATGAAGCATTATTTCCCATGAGTGGCATTCGAAACCCGTGAAACGAAACTTGCGCGGCGAACTCGGCTTGGATTCGCGACGACGACTACGAGTTGAACTTGATCCGATCGTTGCTCTTGACAGTCGGTCTGTCCTTCGTTAATCGATTAAACACTTAAACAGAGAGAAAAAACCAATTGCATCTCGGTGACATCGAGTTCGATTATCGCAAAGTTATATATAAACCACTGTGGAAAGAGGAAAGAAATAAACTGCAAATTCTCAGTCGGAAATTCAGCTGCATTCTGACCAAATGAGGACTCGATTTCTCTGATTATTTCTTAAAAAAACAAGGTCTCTAAAGCATTACATAAAATTTGGTGTATCATACATGTTAATCTTACAACAATCTAACAAAATTCCCAATCATCCCAAGGGAGTCCCCGTTCATTATAAGCACAGCTGATGCCTAGGTACCCTTTTTTCGGAAGGTTCAAGAGACAAAGTTTCCCTTCTAAAAAGACACCACCATGCTCCAACCAATCTTCGTCCACGAGATGGCACAAATTTCGAGTGAGAGGCAACAGGGGATCTCCGGACCCCACTCATAATACTAGTAGGGACGTAGAGTTCTGTAGGGACAGAGGTCGTAACCGCGTCCATTCGAGTTACACTCGATAGGTTTGTTTTCTTCGTGAAACGATTCGGGCTATTGCGAAGTACTTGTAACTCGATGTATCGGGTAGTGGGGCGTAGATACCTACAAGTCTGTGGCATCGTCTCGTGGACGAGGACTAGGATTCCGTCAGCCGTGTAGAGAAGTCCTGAATCCTCCGTTCCGTCTGAGGCTGCGATCACAGTGGACCCGATTTCGTCCGACGTCCGACTTCGGCGCACACGCACGAGCGTTTCGATTGCTTCGGGACACATGTGTTGGTGGCCGGTACGGCCGACTTTGTCGGCCGATGTTCTCGCAGTGGCCCGATGTCAGATTCTACTATAGAACGTGTACGCGTACGACGCGTCGGACGAAAAACAAAATGATGCGATTTTCCTCCGACCATCGTCCAACTTCGGATGTCCCATGGGTTGGGTCCTATTGAGACCTCTCTCGAAGCACTTGGAAAGGTTCGGCTACCGTAGACCCCGACTGTTTTGTCCGATTTCGGGCCACTGCGGCACCAACGCATGCCTCCCGAGGCATTCAAAACGCTCGTGTGCGCCGAAGTCGGACGTCGGACGAAGTCGAGTCCACTGTGATCTTAGCCTAAGAAGACGTTACCGGACTTCGATCGGGACGCGATGCGTTATCGGTGAAAAAAAAATGCGGGGCCTCGCAAAAAGCGGAGCGTAACAGGCCAATTATCGTGTTTACATGAACGGAGTGCAGTCGGGTAGCCGGGGCGATTCCTCCGCGTATAAATACCGGTAACTTAGTTAAGTCGATGCTCGGTGCGTTTGGACCTAGAAAGGGGATAGAGGAACGAGAAGAACGATCAGGCGCTCGCCTGGAAGGAGAAACACGAAGGAGGAGTGGGGGGAGGAGGGGTGGGGCAGCGAGTGGAGAAGATAAAAGAGAAAGAAACGAGAGAGGAGAGTGAGAAGAGGAGAGACTTGTAGAGGAAGAGAGACCGCGAGTGGCGTATGAGCTGTTGGAGGGAAAGAGGAGTGGATCGGGTGAACGGGTGAACGGCCTGCCGCGTCCTTGCGAACCACCTGACCACACCGGCCGTGCCGCCACCACTCGGCCTCTCCAGCATCCTTCCAGCGGTAAGGACTCGCCTTCCAACCGGCAAACGTTGACTTGCTCACCTACCGGACTCCTACCTGACCGATCGCATGCGTACAGGCCCGATCGTCCAGCCCGGGCCCCGATTGTTCCTGAATCTCTTCTTCGGTTCCCGCTACTCTACTGACTACTCTTCAGACCCGCGCTCTTTAATCAGCTGTTCGACGAACGCCCCCAGACACATGCCAGCCCGAGGAATCTGCACGGAAGCTGCGACCTTGGAACGTTTCAGGTGCTACGCGGACTGTATAGGTCAGCGATCTTTTTGGGAATAAGAGGAAATTGCGTGGGGAGCAATGCGATTGCAGCTTTTAGCTACTGCACGCCGCTGCAGTGCGTTGGTGTCGTCTTTTTCGATGACATAGTGGATGGGAAAACTGGAGGACACTTATTTGTTAGATCATGCAAAAGAGGAAAATGTATAACGATGTGCGAAAGTAGAATTTTCAAGCTTTAAAATGAGACCAAGCTCTAACGAACTATAATATAGACATTTATTATGGAAATACTGTACGTAAAACATACTATGAAAAATGGTGTTTGACACTTAATGCCAGCGATAGTTAGCAGAAACGTTACGGCTTCGAGAAGAGATTCGATCATATATGGAGCAGTTAGATTCGGTAAGGATGCGTGGTCGTAAAAACGTAGATGAGAACGATAACTTCCCCGAGCGTGTAGACGCTTCGAGCGTCTGAGCATAAATTTTACATACTTTTTTGGCAGTGGGAAGCTTCTTTAGGGGAATAGACACGTCGAGATAGTAGCCTATTTGCGGCTCTGTAATTAGAGCCTGAAGAAACTGAGCCACGAGGTTTCTTAATGAAGCCAGCTGGTAATGCTAACGAGCCTGAAGAAGTATGAAACGTGTGCGTTTTGTAGATTGTATCTATTAAGGTATTTCTATTTTATACAAGCGGATAGGTGTGGTGTTAATAAGCGAAGGAGACGCGACTCTAACGATTACCGTAGATAGGTGCAACCGGTTGCAAGATACAAACTTTTACCTAACTTGGACCCCTATCTGCACCTCATCCTTGCGGAGTATACCTGTTAGTTTATCGGTAAGAGTGCAATGAGTATTAAAACTACAAAATCAATTTTCTACATAAAACGTTGTTCTAACTCATCTCGAAAATTTGCAATTGCGTCTCGAAAGACCGAGTCGCGCTCGCTTCAATAGTCAATAACATCCGAAACGTAATGAAAACTCCAACTGAAAATTCCACCGAGACATTTCCGAAGAATTAAACAACAAAAGAACATAAACATTTCTGTTAACAAAGCAGCCAATAAACAACTGCGTCGCGAATATTGCGCAGAGGATTCTGGTAGCGTCGTTCTCATCGCATTAAAGGCGCTAAACGGCCACTTTCTTCTCTAGTCGAAAGTGGTTCTGGACCATCAGCCTCGGGGGATAAGGCTCGAGCTATCGGCATACCGTCCCCGCAAAAATGCATAAGCCTAGCTTGTATTACGCGCAAATTGTCGGATAAGGTAGCCGGCTGGAAGCTGCCGACAGGAGGCAGGTAATGGCAGTTGGTGGCGGAGGTTCGATCGCGAATAAAAAGGTAATAACAATGATAATGCTCGGCCACCCTTTATCCCCAACACGCAGCTTTACTCCTTTAGATAAGTTGTGAGAGGTCCATCGCTGTTAGAACGAGGAACGTATTTTTCCGCGGCGCGGCGTATCTTCGGCGTTAGGCATTTTCGTTGGAGGCTGTTTATCGGCGAGAAGGAAGTTGTAATTCGCGGATAATGCGTGCTGGCCGCGCATCAAAATCGGCGAGCCGTGCTTACTGAAAGCTCGCTCGCGCCATTTAGGTCCTCCAGAATCGCGGGTCGCCCGTTTCCGCCGTTGCATTAATATGCTAATAACGCGTGGGCGTTGTTAAGAAGCAAGGAAGCGTACACGGGCGACCATTTTTGGTCACCGGGCCGACGTAACGGACCAGTCCGGTGTCTTTCTCTTTGAAATGGACTGGGAAAACTATGATCGGTATACAGGGTGAGTCTCGTAATCTGGGGACTAGAAGTTAGAAGGAAATCGCTGACCCATCAACGACGAGAATTATTCGTGGCGTATTTTCTTTTTATTATAGAAAATCTCATGAGAGATTTGTTTCAACGTTATAAACAATTCAATGTAGGAATAACGAACCAGGAAAATTTCTACAGCGGATGTTTATGCAAAATAAAAATTGTCTGCATCGATTGCAAGATTAATGATTTTAAAAGGGGAGACATCATACGTTCACAATTTCAATCTTTAAAATTGTCCAATTATTTTGAATTTCATCCACTTAATTTTGCTATAAATGCATACAGATTCGCAGTCTAATCATTAATATTGATACGTGTGTACTAGACACTAAGTAGACGTTCCAATTTTCACATACTTATTATAACAATCGTGGCGCACTTCTCCATGAATTAAATGAACACTTTCTATGAAACAACATTAAATGAGAGCGAAACACTGTTGAATTTGGTGAAAATTTGTTCGACATTATTGGAGGATATATTCGAGGCGACGTTCATCGGGCAAGAAAAATTTTCGATACGTTGAGGTTGTTACAAGAAACAATTAATTTTTGTGCAATTTTTATTCCCCTCGATTGATTTGGACGATTTTTATCTTGCATATTGATACGCAGTCTAGTCGCCAGTTCGGGAGACTCACCCTGTATATTGGCAAGTAGCCTTTTTCGAGGGTTGACGTTATCAATCCGGACAGTTGTTACGGTATCGAGATCGTCCGCGATAAAAGCCCGCGAACGCCGGACAAAGCGTCGTTTGCGAACCGAGGAATTCAGCTCCGATTTCTACGCGAGTCCGCGAAGAACCGCGTCGCAATTTACGGCGTCATTGTTGGTCCTATTGTAGTTTCGCGCGACGCGATGCAGAGCGTGGGCGACACTGCACCGGTGGACACCACAGTTTGCGGAAAGTTCGCGCATAGATTCCGCGGTAACGAGTATTCAAAGTTCACAGGTGACGTTTCGGAGGTGTGACAACGGCGCTCGCTATGGGAACGGGTGCAGATCGAGCTGCGGTACAGTCTGTCGCGAAATTCTCCGTACACCTGCCAAAACCGAACCATTTGCCGAATAGATTATGCACATATTAAAGACACGAATAAACAGAAAAAGTTACATAAAAATATATTTTCTCCCTTAAAATCTTTTATTGTTATTTTCAGTTTTGTACTTGCTTTATTAATCTCTACCGTAAATGCACAAAATCCACTGTCGAGTTGTGGCAAAGAAATACTGAGCAGAATATGTTGAGGTACCTGATATTACTGTTTAACATCAGCCTGTGCGGTGAGAAACTGTTCTTCATTTGAATGTAAGATCAAAGCCTTGTATTTTAACCATTTTAGCCTAAAGTAAAATTACTAAGAATACCTGAAATGCTCCTAGAAGTATCTACATATATCGCTATCAAGTTTTGTTCACAGCTTCTTTGTGTAAGCAATGTTCGAACATGAAAACACGAGTATACTCGTGAAGGATCAGCAATGTGTTAAAATCGTGCGCAGGCGCACCTCTTTTCCAAATAGATTGTTCTCTGCGACCAGTAAAATCCAGATTTTCTACACAACGTCTGTAACAACTTTTTCATCCGACTGTATACGTATAAGTCCGTGCGTGTCGAACGTTCAACAATCTCGACCACGCTCATTGACGCCGCGGGTATCAGTGAAAGTAACAGATTCGCCGTTCGGTTTAGCTCTCCGCGATGAAATTCGCCTAGAACGTAGCGCGCTCTCTTCTGCGAGAGAGCATAGAGTCTCATTCATAAAACCCGTGTGCGCTAGACGAAGTGCCAGAGTCGACTTTGAGGAGATACGAGCGATGGCGGTTCATAAATCTTGCGCGCCGCGCCGCGCCGCGCGGAGTCCAGGAGAAACACCCGACGAAGACGAAACACGGGTCTGGTCCGTTGTTTGTTTTCTCGCAAATGGCAAAGTATGCGGTCCGGAGGACCCGGCCGAAAGAGCCACAGGGGAATCCCGAGGGGCTAATGATCTATCATCTCCTTATTCCCGAGGCCCGAAGTGGCTACTTAACGACTTTACGGCTGGCTGCTGAACGGGAACGCCCACGTGGCACAGGTATCCAAGATGTCGAGCGCGAATGCGAATTGATCAGGCTGCTCTATTAATAGAGGACGAAAACTACCTGCCGTAATTCCGTCGAGTCGAGCAGAAAGATGGTGTCGGTCAGCTAGGAATGCCTCTGAGGGAACACACCGCTAATGCACCTCGTAATTCATCGGAAATCTCGCGTACGTTTCAACGGAGACCCGCGAACATTGCTAAGTAACAGCGGACGCGTCTCGCTCCCTGGAAACAATTCCTTTGACTACTGTCGTCAATGAGGGTCTCGTCGGTTGGCTTTAACCCCTTGCATCATTTCTTTTTTTCCCTCATTAATATTTCGAACGTTCCAACGATTATACATTCATTAGGAATTTAGATACGTATTCCAGAATTTTTGTAAATCTTTTAGCGCCTAGAGCAGTGAAAAAATCGTCGCTAAAAATAAGTTTGCAGCGAGAGGGTCAAAGTTGCTAAAAGAACTTGCCATTTGGTTCCGAATTCTCTCAACCCACGCAGCAAATTTTTATTCAGCGTGGTGGTCCGCACAGTCTGCTTATGACGAAACATCCCCTAAATAGTCCCCCACCTGTTGCTGGATCACTATGGAGGTCTCTATAAACCGGAGACCTAATCCGCCTGGCCATTCTGCTCCAGGATGGTTTCCGCGGGTCCATCCGATCGGTCACACGAGTTCTGGCCAGGTGATTCAGAGGATTTCGGCCGGTCATAAATTACAGAAACGGGGAAGAATGTTTAACGGACATTATATTTTCTGAGGACGGTTCATTTAACATCGTCGGATTCCACCCGGCGGGAGGAATGCCGGCGTTTCGAGTTGAAAACGCCTGAAACCCGTGGGTTGGTGCGCGCGAGACGGAGAATCCGGCGAAGAAAAAGACAGTGACGTAGTACCCACCTTCGTAGGAATCTCGTGTCATCTACCAGGTACTTCTCTCCTACTACCTCTGAATCATCGTCCTTTGTCTTCTCTCCCCGGATCCTTCGTATCTGTCTGGTCCAGCCGCGGGCCACGAGTCCTTCGACCTCCGTGTAAAATCGCCGCCTGTTATCCTCGACGGCGCTCTTTGTTATCAATCAAACGGCGACAAGGTTAATTAACACTTGCTCTAACTATGGGGATCTCGGTTTTGGCCACCCCCCTCCCCTTTCGTCAATGAAAATTCATTTTCTCTATTGTCAATATTTTGCGAACAATTGCATTTTGTTTTCTGAGAACGTGATGCGAGTGAAAGAAATGAAACGTGATTCTTTACGTGGAGAGTATTAAGTGGGCGTGGTTTCGTTGCTCTCGCGTTGAACAGAGCCAGCAGCGGTGCCCCGTAGGGCAGTCTACAGGAAAGAAGGGTGAGAAATGCAGTCCAAGAACGCCAGCAGACCATCTTTATCTCCTTATGTAAATTGTTCTAGTGGGCGTGGTTTTCGCTGTTCTTCTCTTAGGCGGAACTAGTACAATGTCCCGAGGGGCGATCTACTGTAATCTGTTCCTGAGGCAACGCTGCGGAGAAATTGATACGAGATAAAGAGAAGAAGTTCAAGACCATCGGGAGATTATCTCCCTTGCTCTGTTTATGTAGAATGTATAATGTAGGCGTGGCTTCGTTGCTCCTATGTTTTATGTAGGCAAGATAGTGCCCTATAGGGCGATCTCCCATTATATGTTAAAGTAACGCTTTAGGCGAACTGATGTTAGAGTAAGGAAACAAAATGAAAATTTCTAGAAGGCTGCCTACCTGTAGGTTGTTTGAAGTGGGCGTGGTTTCGTTGCTTTCAAATCGCAGTTACAATTTCTTTCTCGCCGTAGAGCGAACCGAGTGGGCTTTGATGTTCCTGTTCCGATTTCTGTTGTTGCCAATGTTAAAATCCCAGTCAAACTTTCTTTCCATCTACGGGGCATTGTAAATGGGCGTGGCTTCGTTGCCCCGGTTTCCTGCAGAGCCAGAGCAAAGCCCCACGGAGCAATCTGTGTCCACAGCAGTACGACAACCTGAATCATACAGTAAACAGTAAATATTTCTTCAGCTCTCTCAAAGTACCATTGCATCATGCTTATTTGCTTAACAATCAATCTTTGGTTTGCAATTTATAGACAAATTCACTGCCCAGTAAATTTTCTGCGACCTAGCAATTTTCTCGAACGAAAGTACACAGCTTGTAAGCACAATAGTAGCGGAAGAAAGGTGTGAAAAGTATGGCTGCAGTTTATAATACGCAAACGCAGCTTGCTATTCGAAAACGCATGACTAATGTAAAACCGCTTAAGCATTAAACGCGGCCCGTTGTATATTTCATGGAATCGTGCATAAACCTAGCCAGCTGAAGTCACGGATGATGAATTTTTAAGTCCCCGGACTAGCTGCTCAAACTTTGACGGGACTCCTGCAACTCACCCTCGACTAATGCGCGAGATTTTACCGAGGATTCTGCCACGGTCCGGCAAATTACCTTACTCATGGTCTTTAGCGCCGAGCATCATCGACAGAACGCTGTATTCCAAATGTCAAACAACACTTCGATATTTTTATAGCCGATAGAGTTACCGCAGCAGCCCCTGATTATCCACTCAACTCTGATTTGTATCCAACGACGACGGTTCTACCAGAATCGAACAAAACTTGTTAGTTTTTAATAATTTTTTTTACGAAACCTTTACTGACATATTCGCGACATTCCGCTGATCAGTATGAGTCCAGACACGACGCAATTTCGATCATATTTGTTTGTTTAACACGTTGACTGCCATGTCACCCATACGTGGATGACGGAACTATTTGTCCAAGTTTTAAAATGAATTTTTACGCTAATATATTAATCGTACCAAATTTTATTAGGATCTGTAAAATGCCAGAAAGTTGGAGGACTACTCCATGTCATACGTATAATTTTTTCAATTTTTATTTCATTAAATAACCTACATTGATTTGATGGAATTTTTTAGGTTTCTAGTTTGGCAGTCATAGTGTTAATTCACGTTACAGTGCAAGCTCTATTATCTGAACCGAATTCAGATTCATGATTAAAATATGGGTTTCACATGTAGTTTAATTAAAAACCAGTGCCGGCTCGTGGCTAAAATTAGTAGAGGTGCTGTTGCATAAAATATTTAACCTTTGTTGTAAAATCGTGTGAAAGGGAGGTGGCTATTGACATTAAGCTTAACCAGTTAAGCGCGTTTGACGTGTATACACGTCGGACCAAATCTCTATTGCGGTTCTTTTCGGTCAATTTTTCAAGAGTGAATTTTTAATATTTTATCAAATAAAAATGTAAACCTTCCTCGTTTTTCGTAAAATTTATAATATGACCATCTGTTCTGCGTTCGACGTGTATACTCGTCATTACTTGATTTTAATTCTGCACTCTGTGGGGCATTTAAAACTAAATGCCGCATAACTGGTTAAAGATTATATAATGTAGACGTGTAAAGAGAGAATTAAAGAAAAAAGACTGATTATATTAAATGTTATCGATAATATCAACTGGAAATAAGGGGTGCTGCCTATACGCGAGCCGCCACTGTTTAAAACGATCATTTTAGAATACAATTTATTGTAAAAATCTATTATATCGTTTAAACACTCGTGTGATTAGTTTGAATAATCGAGGTTCTACTGTATACGTTGATTAAACAGGCAAATATGATCCAAACTGTATCATGTTTTAGCTAATTTTAATCAGTAAAATGTCACGAATATTGTGCTAACGATTTTATAAAGAAAAATAATAATTTCATAAAAAGAGTAATTAAAATGTCAAAAAATTACTGTATTCGGAACCGGTGAAATACGTGTCAAGTTGACAGTAAGGGTTGTGTAAGGGTGACACCGGAAATTCATTAAATCAATTATTCCATCATCCCGCAAACGAACAAAGCCAAGAGATTCTCGCGAATGCACCCAAGACTACAACCACACCCATTAGCAGACCGAGACAATAAAACGATTCCCTGAATCTGTTCGCAGAACGGTGTGCTTCCTGATGTTCGCCGTAATTGTTCGCCGGTGGATGGGGTCGTCACGGCCATAAACCCGATCAGCTGGAAGGAGATTCGAAGCCGGTGAGTCGAGAAGCACCTGCTTATTGCGCTTATTCATTCACCCCTGTACCGTCGCTCTGTTCTCAATGGAACGGGAGCCCGGATGGAAAATCGCCTCGGTTCTCATCGTTTAACCCTTTGACTCACAAATATGTCCCTTTTAAAAAATCTGCTAATAAAACGAAAATCAAATGACGTCGATCAGCTCAACGTATTTTCTGGATTTATTTAAGAACCTCGTAGAACAATGTGCCTTTTCATGTTCATTCGAATGTGTACTCGTCAACTCGCACATTTATCTATATAATAATTTGTGTAGATTTTCTGAATGTTGCCAACGTGTATTTTAAAGATGCATCCTCTCTTAGACTCAATATAAACAATTGCAAACATGACACGAGTATAGAGAAAATGTGTGTAGCGACCAGCTGCCTACAGTAAAGGTAACATTTGCTGTGCAAATGCTGGAGAGGTTTTAGGACTCGTGCTACAATAGAGGTTATTTTTGAGGAAACTGTCCTGCAGGGTAATTAGGACATCTGCTAGGGTTGCTATTAGGTTTTTTATTAACGACAGTCTCAATAACCGCGCGAAGAGTCATAAAACCTCGAGTTTCTAAAAGGCCCAAGTCGTCGGTACGGGAATCCCGCGAAGACGCTTAGGACCCGCTACCCGATGTTGCACATGGTGCATTGAGGGTGTTGGGGCCTCGTAGAAATTTCGTTACAAGGACAATTCGTGCCCCGTTACCCTCGTGGATTTTCCCCTTCTTGGGAAACGTGCACGAGGGTGGGGAGTCAAATTATGTTTTCATTTTCTTTGTAACGTTCAGGAGACAAGCAGTCTCTTCCTAGCTCTCAGTTGAGCAGTAGTTCCGACAATAAACGGATATAGTCAAGATCTTGAAATTATCTTTATTTGAACATAGCACCACCCAACATGTGAATTTTTTAAAAGTAATAATGACAGGTGCTCTCATAAGCAGATTACATTTTATTAAACGGAGTTTCCAACGAATATAAAATTTTTACCGGTTGCTGTAAACCTCTAACATCATAGTAAATAATCTTTCGTCGTATAAGTAAGTAAATAATCGTATCGTCTTTAATATAAAAAATACCACTATTAGAGTAGCCAAACATATTTTCATCTGCCCTCGATTTTTCAACTTTTCATTTAACTTTTCGCCAGTATCTTAAAAAGTTGATTGGTGGTCGGCCCAATCGGTGCAGCAACTTTCCAATTTCTTCGTTCCATTAGCAAAGTAGATTTACTCAAAGGCCGCAATATTTTTGTGTACATTTTTTCCAGCGACTGCAACATGGTTAAAATCAATAGTTAATAGCACACTGTAAATTGATAAGAAAAAAAAAATATAAAAAATGTTTATTTCTCCACGAAGATCTGCAGTCCAGTGACGAGAATGAAGTTCGACGACCTTGTTAGCGTTTCGATTTGCATGGCGCACGATTATCAGCGTCGACGAAGTCTAGAGCAAATGCCATAATACAGCGGTGCAGGTGGTCACGGAGGTCGCGTGTCGTATCAAAATACCGCGAGGTACAGGAAACGTTAGGATCCACGTGAAATCGTGTCGGGCGCACGTGGCCAGGGCCCGTTTATGTTCGGTCAAAAGGCGCCGAGCGAAAAATCTGCTCGAGTTACATACCGGCGGGCCGGGGACACGCGCGGACAATTACAGCCGGCGCTGGACACGATTTTACAATAACTCAATTCATTTCCGAGGCTGTGCGCAAGAACGAGCTGTGGGTTCGGCAAAAAACCCGCGGCTCGATATAGTTATTGCGAGAGAGGCTGCGTGTTCATGTGAACAGGTCAGTCCGGTCGAGTATGCTGCGGAGAGAATGATCGAAGGGGATCGGACACTGCAAAGTGGGAGAAAGAAAGGCGACAGAAACGGTAGAGACAGATGACGTTGAAACGAATCGTCGATATGTGGGAATTAATTGTTTTTAGACCAGGAAATTTATATATTTGTGCAAAAAATTATGAAATAGTAGGGACACCAACTTATTATAATTAGACTGTGGATTTTAATGCAAAAATAAAAATTGCTTGAATTACAAGTAAGAGCCAAGAAAAAAAATCCTTTCTTCTTTTAATAACATTAACAAGCTAAAGACGATACATTAATGTTCTTAAATGCATTTACTCGTTTTTCTCATAAATGCATAAAATCTTACTATAACGATAATAAAATTTTACTATAACGACTTTTAGAAAATGAAAAATTCTAGGACTGAACGTCGTTAGCGTATCAATACGAAATAATTCTATTTACTTGTAAGAGAACGATGTTGATATTGGCATTGACATTGACACACTATCGTCTGCAACGTGAAGAAAGAGTCTTTATACACCCTTCCTCTATTTATTCTACCTTTTATCGACGTAGAGACTGTATTGGCGAAGTGGACATAGGTTGCGCGCAACGCAATGCGGACAATTTTTCAGAGAAAAGGAGAGACCCTTTATCTTGCGAGTTCGATATCAACGTCGATAGATGACTTCACCTATAATGCGTCTAATTTTAAATTCTTCTTGTTTATTGGTCTTTGAAATAATAATCAATCGAGAGTTTCTCAATCCTCTTTCGTTTTTCTTCATTGAATGTTACCGCACGAATAGTCCTAATCACATCGAGTTTTCGTGGAAAAAAATTGCCTGCAAAGATGTTTATTTTCATAAAAATTCGCAATGATAATTTTTCATCTCGACGTCCTCGAACTTTGTCAATTTAACGAACCCTTACAAGTATAAAATTAGAGTAATGGAGCGATCTAAGCGCGACTTGAGGGGCACGATCTAAGCGCGTCGCCTACTAATTTCATTGACGGGCATACACCGCGAGGGGCCACGAAGCTCGAGCTACCTCGGTCACCGAGCAGTGTAATCCGATACCGGGTCGGGTATATCGGTGTGAACCACTACTGATCCAATTATAAAACTTTTTTATTTTTCATTATTTTTTTATGGGACTTTCACCAACTTATTTCTGGCAGTTTTTTTATTAAAATGACGCCAAACACGGTATAATATCAGCTGTATTTAGTGATTTAATTATCGGTATGGACTTAGTTTTCGGCCGCGCTTACATCGGTTCATGCTTACATGCTGCCCTTTTCTACCGTCGGCATCCTTTCTACTTTCGGCGCGGTCATGAAAAAATAGTGTCGAGTCACGATCTAAGCGCGCACAGAACCGAGGAAGAGCTTAGATCGCGCCATTACTACATCTCGCTGTGCCTGGGATCATAAAACAGTAGAATATTCTCGATCTAGGTAGTACATATAAAGAAAAACGTTTTAATATTCTTTTATGATATTACAATAAAAGTTAAAAAAGCATTATTTCAAATATTCTGTGTATGAACCCTTTAGGACATTTCGTGGAGCACAAGGGTTCCATGGAACACAGATTGAATAACACTGACACAGGGTAATCCAGAAGCAATTTCTGCCGGCGAAGTCGCGGAAAAAGGTAATCGAGCATCCTCGACTGGACGGACAAGATTGTCGCAGATAAAACGAGCAAACAACGGGGCGAGGGCGCCACGGAACCGTGTAAAAAGCCCCCTGGAAGGTGAGGAGCAACGTTGCCAAAAAGTGGAGGGGGTCGGAAGAGGAGCTCTACAATGATCGAACGGTCGCGCGTTGCATCGCACTGTTTGCAAAAGCGTGACGATATCTAATCGGCGAAATGCTCGTCGAAAAGTAAACCGGAGAACAGGGTGGAGCACCGTGGTCAGGCTCATCCACCGTCTCTTGTCGATCGGTGTGTGTCTCGTCTTCGCGTTTTCGTCTTCGGCGGTGGTTCTCGCATGGGAGCAGCGGACGGGTTCTACAACACGGTCTGAGAGATTCTGTTCGCGGGAATACCTGCCGGTGCACGTACTCTGTTCGTCGGGTTCGTTGGTTCGTCGGTTCGGTGGACCCGGTTCTACGTTTACATACGGGGGACCGTCTCTTCGATACGCACCTTCTCTCTCTTTCTCTCTCTCTCTCTCTCTCTTTCTTTCTTTCTGAACGCATACTTACGCACACGTTTCTACACGCAACGCGTCGCGTCGGGCCCCGCGCGTTCGCGTGCACACACCGCCGCCCGGTATTGTATAATGCAGCCATTGATAGCCGTCCTCTCTTTCACGCACGCGATCTGTTGCAGTCGCTGCAACCCGTGTCCGGTGACAGCGTCCAGTGTCCAGTCTCCCTCCCGGTGAGTGTCCACAAGATTTATTTTCCCATGCGATATACGGGGTGGCACCGCGAAAACTGGACCCGATCCCTCGACACGGTTCTCCGTTACCTGTGAACACGAGAAAAAGATACACCGACGCGACGACCCCCGCGCGCCCCATGGGCCCAACCGGGGAACGATACTCTAGCCCATGAACTGTGAATAGAATCGGCGACCGATTTATTGTTCAAAGGGGTACCCTGTCGCAGGGATTACGGGTTTTTGTGTGCCTGTGTGTGTATACTGTGTGTGCGTGTAGGAGTGTGGGTGGATCTGTGAGGACCACGTGAGAGACTTGGGAACCACGAGACGAGCACGGACTATGGGACTCATGGATCTTATTAGGTAGGTGCAGTTGACTCCGTGTTTTGGGCCGTGTACTTCCTTGCTTGTTGTTCTTTTTCTCTTTTGGTGTTGTTTGATGTAGTTTTCTGTCGAGAGCGTCTTGCTCCGGTTTGACTCAATGGTGGGTAAGGTTGTACACAATGTTGTTGTTAGTATTATTATTTTTACAGTGTTCTTATCGTGTTGAATCTGACGCAGTTCTGATTGAATTGTACATGCGCGATAGCATTGAGAGCTTAGTTCATCCTGTGTTGTTGTTGATTAGAATTATTGTTTCTGTATTGTCATTATTTTGTTAATCTCAAGACAGTTGTTGATCGAACTGTTTTGTTTGTAAGAGTGTTGTGAAAGTAGGACGAGATATGTTAATTACAATTGTCTTCTATGTTTTTAATGTGTACAATTATTTTGGACTTGATTAGGACAGAGGATCATGCGAATATTAAGAATAGTAAAAATTTAGATGGAACACGGTTGAGGGAACACAGAAACATTATGAATGGATATTTTTGGTGATAGAATAATTATTCTGGAACTATTCCTATCATTATTGCTGTTTTATTTATTATGTTGGAAATTACCTGAATTTGAGGAATGGTACATATTTCCATTTGTGCAGAATAGTTTATTTTGTCACCTGGTTTTATTACCTTATTTGTCGAATCGTATTAAAAAATTGTAGAGGATTGAAATGAACGAGATACGCGGTGTGTGGTTAAATTTTTGATACCCTGTGATATCGAAGCAGATAATGACAACGAAGAATTACCCCCCAAAAGCCACGGTTACGATGATCTACAGAAACCGAAGCCCTGATAACTTCGAACCTTGAATGTAGTCTGATAACGCACACATATAGTATTGTAAAACGTATTGGAAAAGTTCCAGTTAAAAAGTATCTCTTCGGAGAACCTTCAGTTTGTTGCAAATAACGTTACGGAAAACATTGACAAATTTGATAGAGAGTTCGGTTATAATGGAGTTCTGAAACGTTTCTTCTTTTTATTTCACAATGATACAATCTTCGAACAAACCTTTCCCGATCTGTATATCCAGTGAGAGTAACTTGTATTAATAATATGATAGTATGTTGCGTTTTCTTGTATAATAATGTATTTATACATTGGAAACATAAAACATCACTATCGGTACAGAAATATAATCTAAATCTTTTATATACACACGTGTTATCTGAATCTTATTTAATAAACTCTTATCCATTGCTTGCTCTCAACTTATTTTATATTTCGGTTGTCATCTAATTTAGATAGAATTTTTCATCCGAATTTTTAGTGTGTTAAAAATTAGTTTTCCATTCAATCTGTAAAATGCAATTGATCTTCAAAACATTCTCACAACTTTTCATGTCTGATTTACGTAAAAAATAGAAAAGTTCTTAAAAGCAGCCTAAGAACAGATAAAAAAATTACACGGAGGGTAACAGTTGATCAGAAATTGCATCACTGTGTTTTCCATCGAAAATATCACCAGACAAAGAATCAAGACAGCCTATCAGAAGCGACCATCTTTAACCCAGCTGGAGAGAGTGGGAATAATTCAGCATAACCGCAGAGACAAAGGTGCACGAGGTATCCATGCGTCCGCTTCCGCCATTAATTGCAAGTGCGTCACGATTCGTCGTTATTTTCTCGATCTCGATCTCGATCCCCGCCGGATCACTTTCCAGCGCCGTCTTTCTCGGAGGCTGCGGTACTTAACGAGCAGATCGCTTTCAGCCTGGATGCGGTCGCGATCAATTTACAAGCGCCGCACGCCGTGGAACCGTACGGTTCCTCTTGCTGTGTGTCGATTGGTGCTCGTTCGAATTTCCCGCGTCGATCGTCTTCCACCCCCGCGCGCTCGCGACAGCCTGCTTCGCGAACGGGAAACCGCGATTCGACGAAATTGCGTAAACCGAATCGAATTACCGGCGGCTCGTTCGTCGCCGCGCGATTCGCGGCTCCGCGTGAATTATTTCAGGTTTGAACGCGATTTAAACATTCCTCGTGCGCCGACTTACACTCGTTCGCAAGACGGCAACGAAACCGTGTAGAATGTCAGCAAAATGTGTTGCAAATGGTAATTGAAATAATTGAAATTTGATTTAACACGGTCACTGTTCAAAATTAATACATGATTGTGGCAGAAATATTGATTTTACATATGCTTACAAATCTGATACAAAGTGTACGTGCCAAACAAAAAGATTACAGCTATATTGAGTGCGTAGAAAATAGTGATTTTTGCGTGCCATCTTTTTGCTGCAGACTGTACTCTGTCAACGAGCTAGCGTGCGGTTCCACGATGGAATCATAAACGCGAATCAAAGCGTTCAAGTTTGAATTTTCGTTTATAGCCGCGAGGATACTTAACCCGTTTATACACCGCTTCTATGGAAGATTATTATAGAAATTGATCTCACCTGTTCCACCGATCGAAGGGAATGCGCGATGATCGCGAGTAGTAGTCGACAACGTATCATCAAGTATCCGTAAAGGAATTCGTATTTTAGTCTGATTCTTAGCACATTTTTAGACATTCAAATTTTTAAATCTCCAAATATTCAAATTTTTACATATCCAAATATTCAAATTTTCAAATTTTCAAATTTTCAAATATTCAAATTTTCAAATATTCAAATTTTCAAATTTTCAAATATTCAGATATTCAAATATTTAAATATTCAAATATTCGAATTCTCAAATTGTCAAATTTTCGAAATATTCCAATGGAAGCAGCACATTCAATATAAATATTATCGATACTCTTTTTGTAATTTGTCACCATCCAATTTTGCCATTTATATCACTCTGTCGGATTAGGTATTCAGCTTCCTGTTCCCTCCATCATTCGCACAAAATCACCTAACTGACACGTATGAAATATTACAAGAATTCACGTGTGATAAATCCTGTCTCGTTAAATCCGTCACGTTAAATATTACCGCGAGGAAACATAATATATTACACAATCCTTGTTTAACGAAATCTGTGAGTCACTGCGTCTGTTGGTCCAGGACTGCTAATTCAATTACGATCGGTCCACCAATCGGTGATGTTGACCGAGCAATATTCTATTTTTTGGCAATCTGAGAGTTGCTTATTCTTAAATATCAAACATTCGTCCCTGTGCACGTATACAATACCTATTTTAGAATCTAACAATTTACAAAAATTCCAGATTAGGACTTGAGGGACTAGAACTATTTGAAAAATAAAATTCGCGTCTCCTGATTCAAAATCTAATATTATTTTTCTGTTATTACAGTGAATACAAATTTTGTCTGTTTTATAGGAAATTATTAACGCCAAAAAAAGTGATCAGAACTATGAAAGAAATCGTGAAACGAAGTACTGAGGCAATGTAGAAGTAATTGGAAAAATAGAAAAAGAAATGAAAGATAGAAAATGAATTACCTAGGGTCCAAAATCGCTGTACCACGGCCCTGTCCGTATCCTAGCTTCGCAATCTCAATTTCTAAATACCTAACCCAGAATTCCTGCACTATAAGAATGCGCAACAGTCTCTAAACCGTTCGTGAAGCATGAGATATTACATGGTCGGAAAATAAAAGAATATTTCGCGTTCCTCGCGAGTATGATATATGATTAGAACGGGATGACACGTTGTACGTATCTCTCTCCATCAGGAGATCGGCGATGACAAAATAGAAACGGCTAAAAATAATCGGTCGGGGAACGATATACCGAATAAAAGATGAAATACGGGGATCATCGACGGGGATAATAGAGGGGCGGTACGAGGAGGGACGCGCCTCTGTTTTCGCGGTGCGGTGGCTCGTATTTTATTTCGATATTTCTGAAATACCGGCTCGCGTCACACGCGACGACCGAACACGGTGACCGGATGTCTTAATGACGTACCGACAAAAGCACGCGCCTTCATTTCGCTCCCTTTTCCTTTCTTACACCGCGGCTCCAAAGGATTTCTTTTTCGATACACTCTCTCGATTCTCGACCGTGTGACAACGTCGAGAATCGAGAGTGTATCGCCGACTACGTTCGAGTTCGTTGCCACGCAGAATATTCCTCGGTAGTTTACAAGCCCCGAATACCTACCCAAAGGATACACTTTATTCGCCAAAGACAAAACAACCGATTCCCAAATGTCACTCGGAAATATTCAGTTTTTCATCCTATGCGGTTATAGAGAGCCTTAAAAATTCCTTACGACTGGACTGCGGATTTTTATGGGAAATAAGAAAATCGTATTAATCGCAAGATGCTGGAGCCACGTAGACATTTATTTCATAACAATTTTGTGGAAAGCAATGCAACAGTATTTTTAAATTCTTTAAACATATTTATTGTTCTTTATTTAATTTACTTAACACTAAACCTATCAACCACTAAAAGCGATTAAAATGTTTTAGCGTATAAAAATGACAAGGCTCTATTTATTTAGATTTTGTGCAATTTTTATTTTAATATGTGCTTGGAAATTCAGAGAAACAGAACAATTGGTTTGTTACGTAACGTGAAAAGAATTTTTGAGAAAAATTGCTATTGATCAGAATTGCAGAGAAAATATTTAAAGTTGTATTTTGCAACTTGTTAATATGGACTTATATTGAAAATTTGGAATACACGTTTCGTAGATCTGTATTAATTAAACATATTCTGAAAGTTTCATCAAAACAGTTTCAAGTTTCAAATAGCTACTAAACTTTAAAGATGGTAAAAAATTGCAGTTTTTCACGATTTTCGGCCTCTAACTGCAATAATCAACCGATTTCAATGAAACTTTCACAATGCATTTAATTCACATAGATCTACAAGACGTATTTTGTCAATTTTTAATATGGACCCACATAAGAAAGTTGTAAAATGTATCTTTCAGTATTTTCTTTACAATTCTGACCAATTGCAATTTCGAAAAATTTTGTTTCCCACATCACATAGTAAACTAACTGGCGTAACTTCTCAAAAAAGTTTAAATCGTATGGTGAAATATCAACAAAGTTATCGTTTTTTTAATAGCGTTCAAATATTAATGCGGCCCACTGTATATCTCTATAGATTCCTACATCTCTATGATTTATTCCAAATCAGTCAGCAGACTGGAGAAATTTGAATACATGAAGAAAAAAGAATATTTTATCTTTCATCGGTATACAGTCCACTCTCAATTCTGCCACTATGGGTTGCTATATCTCCATCGAAAGTGTCCATCGGTTCTAGCGAGATTTCCCGGACCAAAATCGAATTAGCCGGCCGGAAAAGTTGAGTTATCGTGGGCCACACTTTCCCCGGACTTTACGAGCAGTTTATGAACTCGGGTTCTCTCCTCGAGGAACGAAAATAACGCGACAATAACGCGACCGATCGAACCCGTTCGTCATCGTCGTCGTTTTATTAGCGCTCCAGGGCGCAGTTTATATCGGTGGTCCGCGCTTCAAAGCGTTTTTATTAAGCTTGCAGCCGCGACAAAATACTCGAGCAGATTACATAGACACCTTGCGACCACCAACCCCCCCTCCTGGGCAAGAATGTGAGAATTATGAGTGACAAACCGACCGGGAGAAATAAAAAGGATGAGCATCTTTTGTCGGGGTTTATGCGAGGGTCTGCCCAAGATCATTTCTTCTCGCGCGATTCTGCTCTTCGAATCGCTCCGAATTTAACTGTTCTCGCAGTCTTTCCTTTGTCCCCGGCAAATAAATGGGAACCAAAAATACAAATTTTTATAAACAGCCAACGGGATCTTTTTCTTTTCAATTTTAGGTTTGAGAAGAACATTTTTTGGACAACCTTGTACGCAAATCTATTTGCCCCGAGAGTCGCGAAATCTTCCAAGGAAGAAAGATAGAATCTTCGGAAATAACAAGATAATAAATTAATTTTTTACCGATAGATAAGCGTGCGGATTGCAAAAGAATCTCTCTCGCGGACCGCCTAAAATATTTCTTGCGTGCATCCGCAAATTAATAAGAAAAAACCGACCGGCACCGCCGAAAACCGCAACACCGTGTCATCGTTGCAACACGCGCAGCAGATCTTCGCGAGCCCACGATCGATTGTTTGCGCAGAGGAGCGATAAGATTAAGGGAACAACCTTTCCCATCGTCGAAAATTCTGCTCTGTACACCGGTGTGCGTTGCTGTATACATACATACATACGTGTCCGGGCGAATCCGCTTTATCGCCCAGGTTCGTTTCGCCTTCGTAGCCGATACGCGCGATACCGCGTTTTATTGACAAACGGAACGAATACGTACACGCGACTCCTACATGCCGATGTGTATGCGTGTATATCGACGCGAAAGTACATCGTGTCGACGCGGCTGTTTGCACGGTGTACCATTGGTAGCGGCGCGGCGTGTCAATATCTTTACGAATACAACATCCGCGCTTCAATGAGAAACGATAGCTCCGAGCAAACCGCGCCGATTCGCATTACATCATCGCTTTCGACGGGATTTCCGGTAGGTGGGGCACGCCGAGCATTCAAATTGCAACGACAAATATCGATCGCGTTGGTCTCTGTTCTCCGTCTTCTTCACCCCGTCTACATTTTTTTCGCCTTTCTTCTCTCCGTTCGAATTCTGCGCGGTCTCCTAGTTGGCGGTCATCGATAAACATCAGATACGCTAATGGAGTTACGCGAGATGTGCGAACGTCTCGCAGCGATTTTGGGAGCTGGAATTAACGATCACGTCTTCGAGGGTTTCGCAAACTGACGTGACCTTGCGGGAGGAGGGCGTCGGAATGCGGAGGTTGTTCAGAGGAGCGTTGATTACCTGTGGGTTCAACTGATTTATCGTAGTGTTTCCCTAATTTCAGTTGTTTTTCAATTATTTAACTATGTTCCACCTATCCGGTCATCTGCAGATACAGTGAGTTTGAAAAGTATTCGTACACTTTTAAAAATCGCATAATTTTTTTTTAATTGGACCGTACGATTTGAGTTTCTTGTACTGTTAGAAGGATTAATTTACTAGTTAATGTGTAAATAATTGTTTTTAAAAATTATCACATTTGCAATGCAAAATGTAAAAGTTGCGTTTTTAAATTTTTTATCTGTGCCCGTAATGACAATTTAAAACATTTATTTTGTATATCTAAGTAAGTTGTATACACGTACAAAGTTTCATTGAAATCGGTTAATGTATAAAAAAGCTATGAGCATTGTAATATGTAAAAATCTTTGAATTTAGTTTATATCGTAGATTGTCTACAAATTTTTGCTATTTTCAATGAACTATATTTCATAACAATTAAATTTTCATTACATACATAAAAAATTTAAAAGTCGAGACCTTTACTTTTTCTTAGGCAAATGCGACTAATAACAATTTTTAAAAACAATTATTTACACATTAGCTGGTAAACTAATCCTTCTAACATCTCCAAAAAATTGAAATCGTATGATCCAATTTTTAAAAAGTTATTCGGTTTTAAAGAGTGTACGAATACTTTTGACACTCACTGTATTTTAGATAGGTAACAGAACATTGTTCTTGAATTTTTTGGTAGGTGTCACTTAAAGGGTTGCAACCCCTAAACAAAATTTTTTCCACCCTTCATAATTTGCTCACAATTGTGAAAAAAATATATGAAATGCAGAAAGTAGGTTCGAGTATTTTCGTTTTTTTTTTCATCTTAATATCTGAATTAACAACCGAGAAAAAAATGATAAGTTTAAAAATGATAAGTTTAGGGTGTTTACCCTCATATTACCTGTTTAGGATATACTGTATAGCGATTTGGTCCAAAACAAGGGTTCCTTGATTCTGGACATATGGTTAGTGTCGTGTCGTCGAAATTCGACACTTAGTTATTTTCCGGGGCCCATCCATGGACCAGATCTTTAGACAATCATTCTTTGTATTTTCCCTTTTTCCAACGACACCCCCACCCGTTGAAGGTTGTAAAGGAGAGGGAAAAATCAGATTTCCTTCATCCTGGTCCTGCGAGCTCCGGGCAGATTCTCTTCGACTGTCAAGCTAGCAAATTCTTTAGTTTCGTAGTCATTGTACAGACAGTCTAGTCTCTCGCAGTCGACAATTAAAATACAGTATTGTTGTTGTCACAATTGTTACATTTTATTCTTCCCATTGAGGGAAGTGGTCCTTCGAACATAGTATTGCAAATTAGTCGGCACACCAGGTGCAAGTTTCGAAGTAGCTCGATCGATCGGTGGATCGATTAGGAGTTTACTCAATATTACCCTTAATTGAAGGGTTAGCGAATTAAAAATTTGGATATTGGACACACGATATTGATAAAAATTGTCGCAGGAGCCGTTGGACCCTGCTTACTCTGCTAGAACTTTTCTGTGAATCGTGTCTGTTGATAAAGTGATATGTTGCTATAATGAAATTGTTATCTTCCTCTTTCGTAGATTTAAAAAATTTTCCAATACACCCTATCATTCATTATCTTATGAAAGGATTATCACCATTTCATTAATAAACGTACGCCGTTATTTATAATTACATTCAAGATTGCGCGATCTCATTTATAAATGTCGGGATCGGAAAAATTTATGTTCAGTTCATTAAGGGTTGTATCCCATTCCAGGGAAGATAAATATCTCATTAAACTTTTTTAATCTCCCAACCACGAATTATATATATTTCGTGTTTGATGTTTCCTGCCCATATGGAATGAATTTCTAGGTTACTCATTAATTCTGTCTCGTTACATAATTTATTAAAAACGTGGTATTCCTGTTAACATTTTTCGAAACTTTGTAACACGTACACGTGCCGTAAGTAGTGAAAGAGTTGCAAATGTTGTTTAGAGATTTTCACAAGATCATACTAGAGAAAAGCAGATTTTTCATGAATCAAAGGGAATTTTTTAGTCAAGAATAAAAATTGAAAAAAAACACAATGCACAGAATTCTGTTAAATGTTATCAATGAAGGTGAGAATGCTTCATTCGCAAATGATCGAGAAAAATCTGATTTTATTGAATCTGTTTAAGATGCACATGCATAAAATTCGCTGTCGGTATAAAGAATTTCTTTTTGCGCGAAGAGGATTCTCGAGGAATAAAGGAACCAATGGTCAATTCATCCTTCGTTCAAAAACCTACCTCCTCGGAAGCCGTAGCTTAGAGCTCGGCGCAGAAGCACACAAGGGCAGAGTTTTATGCAAATTCGCATTCCTCCGGAGTAACGCGCACCCTGTGGAATTAAACAGAAATTTATTCCCCCTGTTAGGGGTGTCATCGGACCCACGATGGAACAAGTTTATTAAGGTCCATTAAAGTTTTTCCTTCATTGTACTTCGCTCCCTGGCGTACACCTGGGACGCAATAAACGTCAGCGGACTAACCGCGCTATAGTGTTGCGACACTGCAATAACGTCTATCCTAATAGTACACATATTTTTTTGGGCGAAGTGAGGACAGGCTACTATTTTTCTTAAACCAAAAAAATTTGATGAACATTATACTGTAAAAATGTGTGAAAATATCGATCGTATTTGTAAATCAACCAACAAATTGGTATCGGCGTAAAGGTTCGATCGTGAAAAACCAAAATAAGAAAGCCTTCTTGCAAAAATTTTTAGTGTATTGACATTTCGATCTAAACTTAGCTCATCTTCAGAATACTATAATTTGCGTCTGTGGGAAAGGTGAATTAATAAAAATTTTTTAATTTGAGTGGTGATTAAACGAGAAAACATTATACTGTAAAACGGGCCCAAAAAAGCAATTTGAATGTACATTGAAAAACGTGCTACTGCAATTTTATAATTATTTTTGAGAGAATATTATTACCAAGCATTTTCACAATCCTTATCTAGGTGTACAGAGATTTAATAACGTCTATCCTAATAGTACACATATTTTTTTGGGCGAAGTGAGGATAGACTGCTGTCTTTCTTAAACCACAAAAATTTGATGAACATTATACTGTAAAAATGTGTGAAAATATCGATCGTATTTGTAAATCAACCAACAAATTGGTATCGGCGTAAAGGTTCGATCGTGAAAAACCAAAATAAGAAAGCCTTCTTGCAAAAATTTTTAGTTTATTGACATTTCGATCTAAACTTAGCTCATCTTCAGAATACTATAACTTGCGTCTGTGGGAAAGGTGAATTAATAAAAAATTTTTAATTTGAATGGTGATTAAACGAGAAAACATTATACTGTAAAACGGGCCCAAAAAAGCAATTTGAATGTACATTGAAAAACGTGCTACTGCAATTTTATAATTGTTTTTGAGAGAATATTATTGCCAAGCATTTTCACAATCCTTATCTAGGTGTACAGAGATTTACCCGCGTTGATTCGCAGCCGTTCCTCGATGCTCGAGGAGATCTTCTCCCGGCGTGCTCTGCTGTCCACCTTGTTTTTTTCCTTTTCCGCGAGGGACCGGTTTCTGATATCCGCAGCGAGCCCCGAAATTTGCTAATGACGCAATTATATCGTTCCGCGGGATCATTGAACCGTCCTAATTCGCCGGCGAAACCCGTTAAAAAATTTTGTCTCCGCTATGAATTCTACCGGCCGAGAGAGTCGGGCCCATTATATGTACGTATACGAAGATTCGAGAAAAACGAAACAGAAAAATATATGTATATATGCACACGCGTGTACGTACGCGCAAGCACGTATACGTACACGTGTTACACATGTATACGCGTCGTGTCCCCGTCGCCGTTCTTTCTTCTACCCGGGTTCCGCAGATCGTCCAGAGAATAACATTCGCACTTTACGATTATGGCTGCCTACTTTTTTTGTCAAGCTGGCCGGGGCTGGCTGTTGGTGTCAACGACAGATTCACGATCGGCTCCTCTGCTCGCAGACCAAAGAGACGAGACTACCGGGGAACATGCGGTTCATGATAGTCACGCAGAAATCGGTAGTCTCGGATTAAATAGGCGAGGCGAATCCATGGTGAACCTGTCGACCTCAACCTCCTCCCCTTAAGATTTCTTTCGGAACTACCTTAGCCCTTATGTCAATACCCAGGTACCTGGGTATCCACTTTCAATTTCTCGTTAAAACTTTTTTAACATTTTTATTAATAAATATCGAAGTTATTGTACATTTGACGAATAAAGAATATGTATTGAAGCTATAAAGCAGAACATCGTTGAGTACCATAGAAATTTTGGATATTGACATGAGGGTTAACCATGTTCTGTACCAAAAAAATGTGTATGATGGAAATTATGCATTGAACGCGGATAAAATGTGTACATGCAATTTGGTTAAATTTTGAGTAACCCGCCGCAGACAAGGAGAGATTATTGAATGTCTACTAACTGTCAATTGCAGTGAAATTAACGGAATAGAATTTATTATTAATAATGATTGAGCACGTTCATTATATATTGTGCAGACATAAATTTGAGAAATAGAAACAGAATAATATTAATAGAATTAATAATTATGATTGAGAAGGTTCATTATTTATTGTGCAGACATAAATTTGAGAAATAGAAACAGAATAGTATTAATAGAATTAATAATAATTATTGAGAAGGTTCATTATTTATTGTGCAGACATAAATTTGAGAAATAGAAACAGAATAGTATTAATAGAATTAATAATAATTATTGAGAAGGTTCATTATTTATTGTGCAGACATAAATTTGAGAAATAGAAACAGAATAGTATTAATAGAATTAATAATAATTATTGAGAAGATTCATTATATATTGTGCAAACATAAATTTGAAAAATAGAAACAGAATACTGTTAATAGAATTAATAATAATGATTGAGAAGAAATGCCATTTTAATCTGATTATGTATAAATATTTGTAATTATAAAACAAGGATGAGAAATAACGCCAATCGAAAATTTGGCGAAACGTCTAAAACAAGCTAAAAAATAACATTTACAATTTCCGTGTGGGATCTTGTGGTTAGGGGAGCTCGGTGTTGAAAATTCCATCGTCCGAGAACGGTGCAAAAGAAATCAAGGCCTGAAGGGAGTCGTGGGCCGGGCCTGTTCTCGGAAATTAAGGAAACAAATATTATGGAAGCGAGGACAGATAAAAGGGAGAGTAATACGGCGCGCACTTCAGAAGATAAAGTCGGTAATGCTTTTGGCTTTCGCGCAAACATCATTTTAATCCCCGTTTTTGCGGAAGAGGCGGGACCGAGAACGCTGATAAAGAGGGTGGGAGAGACAGGGAGAAGAGATCGTGAACAGGGACAACGAGGGCGAGCCAAGAGAAAGAGACGAGAAACGAGGGGAATGGCTGAGGGATAGGGGTAGCGAGGGGGTGGCGCGCGGGGTGGTTTGAGTTGAACCGAAGCGAGTAATCAGGGAGACATTATTTTCCCTTTGAGACCTGCCGTATTTTAATACGAAGGAAAACGTATAATCCGCTTGTACGGTTTCGAGCCACCGAATCTCCTTTCTCCAACCCCCGTTGTCCCTCTTCAGCGATCGTTCGCGATTGCCCTGCTCCACAGAGCGATCCTCGGGACCTGATCCTCGTCCCGTTTTCGAATTCCTTCGAGCAATATCCTAAAAACAAAGGGCTCGTCCCACCCCCAAACACAAAAGCGTCCAATGAAACCTGAGAGATTTTCGTCGTCTTTAGAGTTGATACATTGCTGACTATTCGGTACAAGAAGAATAATACAATTTACAAAATCAACACGCTCCCAAGATCCCCAATTTTGATTACACATTTCGACCGTGTTTTAACTATACTTATCCCCGGTGCGGCGCGGCGGTGGCGTGCAATAATGTGAATGAAGCAATTCGCACGGTCCGGAGAGAAGTTTGACGAAGGTGGCAGGTGGGTCGGCAACAAAAAACGATTTCCGTGTGTCGGTCTACCTTTTGCTAATTTTGCAGAAACGAACGGGCGAGAAGTATCGTGCCCCGGATCAATTTTTTCTCTCCGCGGCGAGGGATTGTTTTTTGTATCGCGATTGTGCGCGAAGAATTACAAACCGCCGTGCCGCACCGCACCGCGCCGCGCCGGCTGTGTATACATTTTACCGTAACGACTACCGGCCATTCAATGTTTAACAGGTTGCAGCAACGTCGTCGCAAAAATATCGGGGAATAATGACTCGGTTATTGGCCTGCCGGGCCAATTATGATAAACCGGTCCATCGGTGAATGCGAAATGCCACTTTCTAAAGTCGGCTTGCCCCCGAATGAAAAGAAGAAACTCTTGTTTCGCCCCGGCCGCCGGCATTTTTGTTGCAATCCGACCGCGACTGTCTCTCCTCTTGCCAGTTGGCGGAGCTCGTTACGTTGATCTCGACCTTTTACAACTTCATTACGAGGCTTCTCGTCCCGATACAGATGGACGAGGGATGTCGAACTTTTCCCGTCGCGGACGTCCCGCGGATAATAAAGCTCCCGCGATCGAAATTCCGCCGGCTTAATCGAATCAAACGAAATTAATCGATCGGCCCGGCCCGAATCGACTCCGCCAACGATCGATCGGGAAAACGAGTCAAGAATTAAACGCTTGTAACGTGCCGTCGAACACGTGATCCGGACGTTAATTTAATAAACGCGAATGCATTCCGCTCCTCGTGAATGGAGAGGAAATTCGGTCGGAATGCGAATGTTTGAAATTGCGCAGTAAAGTAGAATTTCATTTCCTGGGGTAATAGTTGCGATATTTTAAAGAGAATATCAGATAGAGAGTTTTAATTTTTCTTCCGGACCTTTCGAAAGGTTATTTCCTACAAGATCGACAGTTTATTCATAGACATTGAACTTTTACTGGGGATGAATGCAATTTTCTTCCTACTTATTACTATTCATAAGGGATTACTTTCGACGATAAAATAGGTTACTAGCTTCAGATGTTACGCTCGGAACTATTTTAACACAAAATCTCAAGATTTCGTCTAATATTTTCATTATACAGGGTGTCCCAGTAATATACTTCCCTGAAAGGGGCGATTTCTGAAAATATTCTCTGCAGCTTTGTTACGGAGATATTAACCATTTGCATTCGGACCTATTTTAACTAAAAAATTAAACAGTTCTTCCAACCTAGAATAAATTCCAGTCTACATGATCTTTTTCAGTTTATGGATATGAAATTGATATAATACCTACTGCAATACTTAAATGTTTAGCAATTGATTAGATAAAAACATATTTAATAATGTAAACAATATTTTGAAAAATGATACAGTAAATTTTAGTGGTCACTCTGAGTCACCATTCGAGCGTTAAGGGTTACTGAAAAACATGGACCAATCGGAGCGCCCAACGGAAACTGTTGTGGCCGCGATTGGTGGGTGTTTTTCACTAAAAACTCCTTAACGAAGCCGGGCTCTTTCGCGAAAATCACACTGCATCTCGAAATGCTTCGTAATTTTTGTATCGAGCAGATCGAATTCCAACCAGAAGCCAACGTGTCTCGAGAAAGAGAAAGAAAGAGTGGGGGTGGCGGGTCGTTCATAATATATGACGGCCGCAGGCGAACATAAAATTCTCCAATTGCAAAATTGATGCGGCTTATGTTACTTCCTCTTCCTTTATCCCCTCTCAGTCTCTCTGTCCTCTCGTTTCCACGTCTCCGCCGGATCCAGATCGTGGCTGCTGTCGGCGACGGGTCTCGCGGGTCCCCAGCTCGTTTTACTGTAAAGCAACTCCTCATATTGTACAGGGACGCGTAATTCATTTTTTACCGGACTCGGCTCAATTATTTATAAATTGCTGCTCCCCCGGGTAGGACGGGGGCAACCTGTCATCCCCCTCCGATCCCCCGTAACCCCCGTCAGGTCCCCCGTAACACTCGCACATCCCATGGATACCGCGTTGGTAGCCTCCTCGCAGTTCTCTGATGGCACTGCTTCTCCTACCGTTGAATAAAAAGGAGCGTAGCCCGGGAACGAGAGAAAAAGAGGGACAGGGGAACAGGCTCCAAACCTGCGGAGAGGGGGGAGGGAGAAAGGGGGTGGGACGAGAGAAAGAGAGAATACGAGAGAGGGCCAGGGAGGGAAGAGTACTTCACGAGAGAGCGAAACGTGCACTCCCGAGTACGAACCACTTTGGACGATCGAACCAGAGGTACAATTTACCGGTTTGCCTCGCTCTGTTTATTTTGTTACCGTGCTAATGGAATGGTTACAATTCCGAACGGAGCAGCTCCCTTTTCCCGGACGATAAGGCGAATTATAAAGATTGTCCGCGAATAAAATTTGACGGCCGACTAATGGCGATACTTCGCCGGGCCCGCCTCAATTAGAGGAATAGGCGGGACGATAGCGATCGATGGGTTAATTTTCGGGCATTGTTCGAGGTTTCTGGAATCGTCCAGCGATCGACCAGCGTGTTAACACGTTCGCTGCCAGCGATATTTTCGTTGCTCTTCGTTAAAATATCTCGATAAATCCAACGTTCCTCCTCCGTGGTAACTAATCTTTTTAATCGATACAAATTATTTATGGGGATACTATATGACGCAATATTTCAATAAAGTCATCATTAGACAGCGGATCTGTATGCAAAATAAAATCTTTTTACGTGAGCTACAACAAATTGGAGTAAAATAAAAATTTATTTCCTTTCTTAATACGTGTAACTCTAATATTATTAATGTTTTAAATTCCACCCACTAGTTTTTGCCATAAATTCATAAAATCCGCTGTCTAATCATCATCATGATTAATTCTTCCGCTCTCATGTCATTTCTTACACTGGAAATGTGTAAACTGACCTACTCGTTCGTGAATGACTATGAGTTAGAAATTTCAGAAAAGAGTACATCATTAAACTGCTTGTTTAGTGGACATACGATTGTTTATAATCTGTATTGTCAAGTATTATAATCTATTGAAACGTCTGTGCGTACAGTACTGCAAAATGATCTCTTTGTTCTAATGTTATTGTTCGACATTTATGCGTGGTACTCGCTGTATACCGAATATGATTAACCACTGGACGCCACGTGTACGTCCCCGGTACAGAATGCGTGAAGCTAATCTCCTAGAGGCGATAGATTTACGATAAAAGTGAAACGCGCCACGAATACCCTGTTTAGAGAATAGATTTATTGTCTGTGTAGGTGATAATACGATTCCCTGTTTCACGGTGTAGTAGAGTGGCGGATGAAAGGCGTCTATCGCGTTCGATTAGGCGGCTTGTAAATTTTGTTTAAAGCCGGAGCGTGGGACCGTGCGAACAAACTATAAAATATTGAAAGTTTGTATCCTGCCGTTATGCCGTACTATCGAGCCGCCATTTAGGGAGATAACGATTAGATTTTTCCATTGAGTTATACAATCTAGAGATTATTTACTGGCACTTTGTCGCGTAGAATTTTTCTTGCGGAACTGTGCTTAGATTTTTTATATTTTATCTGCATTCCTGGTCAGATGAAATGAACCCTAGTGTGCAAACGGCTTGCGCTATGCTGGGCTTTTATTGTTTGCGTTTTTTACTTCCAATGCTATTTTTGCTTGGCTTACATAAAATTTTATTTCATCGGCCTCTATGATTGAATAAGGTGTATAGACTATGTAAACTGTGAAAATGGTGACTATAAAGTAGGCACGAGCAAATATGTGGTTTTTCGAAGCTGTCAATCAAGTTTAATGGTGCATTGTTGTGTGCAGAAATGAGTTCCGTTCGGATTAACTGCTCACGTCCAACGAAGTTATCCGAATCAAAATACTTCTTTCGAAGAGCAACGAAGAAATGTCTTTGAAATTAAAAAGTATGTTTCAAAAAGATCGATAAATAATTAATTGACGCACGCGTTCCTCTTGTAAGGGATTTAATAATAATGGCGGTGTGAAATTCTACGATCTTGTAATCATTTTTTAATGTATCTGAAATTTGACTGTAAATAAGGAAAAAATTCATTTCTACATCTAATATTTCATGAAACGAGCATATCCACTGAAAAATATTAAAAATTGTAACTCAGTTTTCGTCCTGTTAAATGAATTGTTCGTAGTAATTTTTGCACTGCGCTGTGTACTGTGGAATACAGAATGTTCGCATGCTATAAACAAGATGCTGTCGATTATTCGGTTAATCGTAAAATAAACGAACAATTACGCCGGGTGTGGGAAATAGCACGCGTTCGCTCGAGGAAAGGCGGGAGTTCGCGATCTCGCGTAATTCGCGATCTTAATGACGCCGCGCTCCATATAAATTTGCATGTAATTGGAGGCTTTTTCTCGGCGCGCGGTAATTTATGCCGATATTCCGCGCGACTCCCGTTTTACTCCCGCTTCGCGGCCGCATCTTTGAGAAATTATAAGTCTCGAAATATTGCAGTGCCGCGCACCGCACCGGCCGAAAACGATAAGCGACCTTCTTTCGCCTCGGCAGGGCGATAACATCCGCCGCTGCGAGCAATTACGTTGACTTTTTCGCGAAATTTCTGCCCGTTCTCGGGTCTACTCCTGCGGAACGGCTGAAAATCTATAATAAATTCAAAGTACACCCTCGTTTCAAAATGTGGGACAATCATGATGACTGAAATTAATTTTTTAAATGGTACAGACTTGCAAGAATATTTATTTCAGCCTGAAATGGCGGACCCGTCTGATGATAATAAAAATATCGCGGATTTTTATGGGAAATAAAAATGTTCTCGAAACAGAAATTCAATAAAAAATATACTGTCTCCTTCAATAATTTGAATAATGATTTTAGGTTTTAACTTAGTGTCTAATCATGTTAATACACATAGGACCACTTTGAAAATTGTGTATCAATTTTTTTCAACAGTAGAACTATCAGACCAAAGATATGTTTAAGGAAATTCATAAATAAACTTCGAACGATCCCGAGCATCGTTATCCGTATAATAAAAATTGCATAAAAATGTTCAAGATTCAACAACACTTGCAGTACCCCATAAATGTGTTCACACAAAATGTATCCAATTTAACTTTACCGATTCTTTCACAGAAAATTGAAATTCTACAAACCTGTGGGATTAAGAGCATTATTATAATTCCACGGCACCGGTTTTCCACAGAAACCCGAAAGAAAACTGTGCAAGTACTATCTTCACAGTTCGAAGACTGCGCAGGCCACTCAATAACCATTCTTATCGGATGCTGATTCCAGAACAGTGGCGCTCTAACGAACCTTAGCAGCGAGATACGAATCGCGCTGGTCGTACAATTAAAAATCCGTGCAACTTAATTATATTCTCGCCAAGTCTTTCGGCTTTCGTCGTCCGCGAAGAAAACCGTCGGCAATCTTGCTCGGTGCACAACGAGCAACCAGAAGCGACTTGAAAATTACATAAATTGAGAGCGCATTAGAAGTCTCATTAAGATGCGATGGCTACGCGGATTATCGCGCGTATCCCGTGTTCAGCCGGCTGGTTACTTAGGTTCGTGCGCCAGCAACTCGTGCCATAATCGGCGGCAAAGGGTCGCCGCCAAGGAACCTTATTTTTTTCTCGTTAAATCTCATTCACACCCGTGTAAACCCCGCCGCGGCCTTAAGCGGCGCACACCACCGCGTTCCGCGCGCGGCCTGATTCGTAATTACGCGTCGATGCTTCAAGAATCCGACCGGGGGTCAAAAGCGCTTCACACAGAACAAGAAAAATTATGCGAACCCTAGTTGCCCAACGCTCGCCCCAGCCCGCCCGAATTATGAGAAATTAACGGGGACCATATCCCGCACCGGTCGCTTGTTTTTTTGCAAAATCGGTTAGGGAAATTGCACTTTCATTCTGCACCCTCTGAATCAAAGAATTTTCATTATGCTAACACGTAGTACCCGAGTACACTTATTTTTCTGTTCTTCGTTATATAATATAGAGGAAATTGTGATTGTATTCTTTCTTTTCTTTTGAATTTTCATGGATTATTTTAATTAGTCTCGAACGGACTGGAGTCATTTATTTTTATTGTTTCTATTCTTCGCTTCGCTTTCTACTAAATTGTGATTTCACCTTTTTTTTCATGTTCGTCGATTAGTTTACTTAATTTCGAGTTAAAGAGGCTAGAATGATGTTTTACTGCAAAGTGCGCAAAATAAAAATTTTATACATCGATTGTAAGGAGTCATCTTTCTCTGTCACTGTAGAAAAATTGTCACTGAAAAGATTAAGGCAGATGGAATAACTATAAGTACTTTACGGCGGCATTCCATTTAATGCGCGGTGCGTCGGTCACGCTCCAACCATCCCCTTTCAGAGATTCTTTCCGTTTATTGCGTTAGGTTGTTCATTTGTGCAGCTGAAGTGGACGCTTTTGAAATGCATGCAGTTTTGTCTGCAACTATCAGGATATTTATTCGTTTCGGTTTTGTCCAACAAGATAGTGGATGCTAGTTTCAAGCAATTTTCATCAACTCCTTGCAGCAGATGAGCAAAACAATGCGTAATAATCCGGCAATTAGTCCCGGGGCTTCGGGTCCGCGATTGATCGCCTATCGCAACTACGATCGAACACTATTGCCCTGTTTGTTTCGCCACCCTAATCCCTCGATCGCAATCGACGGTGACGCTGCCCGAGCGCACTATAATACACGTCGGTCGACGTCGGAGAGCATCAGTTTGTTTGATGCCCGTGTCGTCGTGACAAGGGCTACGTTACTTTGACTACTCCCCTGAGAACAAAATCTCCCTTTCCGCTTGCACGGGCTGTCCCTTCCTTTCTCCCTTCTTTCTCCGGTTTCTCTATCCCTCTCTCTCTCTCTCTCACTCTCTCTCTCTCTTTCTCTTTCTCTTTCTCCCTTCGTCTTCTTCTGCCATCCATCCACGTTCTTTCTCCCCTTTGAACCGGCCCGCCGATACGCGGCCTTGTTTGCAAATTGCGCAAAGGACCGCCCACCTTATATTTTTAAGGGAACCATATGCTTTTTAATTAATCCTCTCTCGCTCGCTATGCGTCCCTTTTTCGCCCCGTTGCCTCGTGGTTACGGGCGCAAAGTATCTTCTTCTGGACCACGGTTGTCCCTTCGTTTTATTGCTCCCGTCGAGATGCCGTTCAACTGCGAAACATTAGACACAGCAGAACCTCGATTAACCGAACTAATCAGGGAAACATGGGAGTTCGGATAATAGAACAGTTGCCACGTTAGATGAAGCTCCTATTGATTTATATAATAAATTTATAGGGGTAAATTTTATATAAAATTATAGAATAACTTATAAATCTTGTAGAAATTATTTTATTGAATGAAATTTTTCGTTAAATTAAAAATTTTTGCACAAAATTTATAGGGGTAAATTTTATGTAAAATTATAGAATAATTTATATCTTACATAAAATAAACTTATAATAAAAATATATATGTAATAAATAGATTGCGGATGTTAATGCAATTTTTAATTTTTGCAGTCCAGGAAAGTGGGAACAAATAGAATCCTATTTTCAGTGATAGTAGCCTTTACAGATCTGAAATAGGTCAAAATCGTATTAAATTCTATGGAATTTCACATTCTAGCATTTTTTGAAAATTTTCAGAAGCCATAAACGCATAAAGATCCGTGGTATAATAATAAACTTTGTTTGAGCCTACTTTCCGAAATTTGTCTACTGAAATGAAATATTGCATAAAGCCCGCTCAAGCCCTATTTCTGCTGAGCAACTCGGATCGCGAGTTACAGTCGCCCATAAAAGATTCTACGTGCTATCTTTTTTATTGCTGCTCAATTACATGGATTAATTTGATGTTTAGTTTTTTATGCACTAAAGTATCCCTACCCGTACAGATAAAATTTATTCAGTTTGATTTTATCTATTTTTAGTAGCATCTTCATGCCTAATTGGCGTTCTCGTTCACTAAAGTTTGACGATGATGGGTTTCGCTTAAATTATACATATATGACTATTTTACATAAACACGCTATTAATAGACCAATAAAATTTAATTACAGAAACGTCGGTCTTCTTATATGGGAGTAAAAGTAACACTTTTGTGGGTCATAATTGTATAACCTGAAATTTTTGCATACTTGAAGTTAAAAAGGATCGACGAGTATGTATTAATAATTTATTTTACGAGATCTCTTTCTATTTAAACAATGAATATTACAATCAGCCTAATATTTTCGGGACAATACTATGCGTTTCTGATAAAAATTAGTCACATCGAATTTCTCATTCTACAACATTCAAAATACGAAACCTCTTCAGGAGATGATTATCCAATAATTTCAGTTGCGCACGCTCGCATTATAATAAATGTCCATCGTAATGTACTCTCATAATTTATACTATAAGAAAATATAAACCAGTTACACTTCGACCGCTCGGTATTTCGAGTGATTTAACCGCTTATTTATCTCCTTAAGAATCAGCGAAAGTTGTTCTGTTTCGTTTACCTCGATGAAACAGCCGGTGACTTTTAACGCTTAACACGTTCGCTACCATCATTTGTTTCACTATCACTTCTTACAGCGCCAATAAATATACATACGTTCCGCCAGACTCTCTATTGTAAACGCTCCAGACGTTTATCAAACAAGAATCCTAGCTGTAAAACTAGAGAAAATCGTTCCGAAAACGACTTTAAAGCAACAGACATTTCCATGTTCGAAACAAATGAAGAGGATCATTTCAACCTTCAATCTGAACAATAAAATTCTACTTTTTCGGGTAATTATGACTTTTTTTGTCTTTCATTTTACATCAAGATCTATTATCATCCTTTACACTAAACCTACCACTACCGGTCAAATGACCAGTTTTATATTTTACAATTATTGAAACTGTGAAGTTACTTATTCCACATATTGACATAAAAATGCCACAAAATCTAAATAAATAGAGCCTCGACATTTTTATAAGCTAAAACGTTTTAATCGCTTATAGTGCTCGGTAGGTTTAGTGTAAAAAAGCCACTTAATCTAATTGCAACAAGTTCTGCAACAAAAAAATCAAGAGTTAATTCACTTAATTTTCACCTGCTTCTTGACATTGAACTTTAACCCGCCGACATTTCTGGCAAACGTTTAGCCTAAAGGAAGCTCCCGGTCAGTCGCGAAAACGTCCCCTGATCGATCCCGAACAGTTAAATCCTGATTCGGGACGACAACGTTCGCGGCGCCGCGGATTCCGCTGGCTCGCGGTCTCTACCCTTCAAACAACCTTGATATTAACCAGTTGCGGAGAGGCCATTGTCGGCCGGGGACTATGGACATTGTGCTCTTTGAGCGTGCCACAAAGAGGCGCAGCTCTCTCGCACGCTCGGTGTGCGTGCGGCATTCAGCTGCGCTGCGCTCTGCGTGTACGGTGCGCACACATAGTCGCTAGATTGCCGCTAAAAGCGCGGAGGGACCACGAGGCGGAGAGTGTCCATTGTGGTCGCCGCACGAAAACGTAACTCGGAGATTACCGGCCTCGAGGTGTCCTCGAGAAACGTTGCCGGGAGAGGAACGGGAGGAGGAACAAACAGGGAGGAGAAACGAAAGAGAACCGTTCGCGAGCAAACGCTAGGAAATCGGGGCCAGGTACCATTTCTCAACCGGCCATCCGCCCACGCAAAGTCACAATGGCCGCGGAGGAATTTCCTGCGCGGGGAGATTAATCGGTCGGAGAGGATCAGAGAGGATTTCGGGCCAGGTGGAGTCCAATTTCGATCGGAATCACCTCCTCGAGAGTGTCTGTCAATGGAAATGGTGTTACATACCGATCTAACCTAGCAGCGGCGGAACTACAATACCACAAGACCCCGCGACGCGGGGAGGGGGCGTAATCCGAGGGCCCAAAATTTTTGTATTTATTATCTTTCAATTTAATTGTATGTATGTATGTATGTAATGATATTTGGTCCCCTCAGGGTTTCAAATTCATTTTACCAACTTCTCCCCCTTTTACCACTCTTCACACTGTCGCCTAATTTCCAATTTCATCAGGACCTACTTTTTATTAAGGTGGGTTCCGAACCACCTCTTTCAATTTAATTGAAAGATTTAATAAGTGATTTAATAAGTGCAAAAATTGTGCCCCCCACCCTCCCGGCGTTACGAGGTTTTTTGATGTTATAGTTTCGCCTTTTAATTTAATTAAAATTAGGAATAATTTTAGTAAAATTACAATAATAAATGCAAAAATTTTGGGGACCCCCCCGATTACGCCCCCCAGCGTTACGAAGTTTTATAGTATTGTAGTTCCGCCTTTTAATTTAATTGAAAATAGAGAAAATTTTAGTAGAATTACGAAATAATAAATGCAAAAATTTTGCTCCCACCCCCATTAAGCCCACCCATGTCACGGGGTTTTGTAGTATTGTAGTTCCACCTTTTAATTTAATTGAAATCAGGGATAATTTAAAAATTTAAAAATTCCCTGTTCCTAAAAAGCATCAAAGGATCTCAGTCCCATAAAAATATCGAAAAAAAGGGGGCCCAAAATTATATTTTGCGGGGGCCGAAAATTTGTAGTTCCACCACTGTAACCTAAAAAACATTTAGGATTTAGTTCAACGCAAATAGTCCCAAAATTCAATATCTTTCGCATAGAACTACTCGTCTGTCCGAGCCATACTCATGAACACTTTGATGGCTCGTATGTTGATAACGACAAATGGAATCTCATCCGTACGCGGTCGATTTGACGGTATTGATTGAAACAATAGAAGTTTAATTAAATGCTTCTTCGAATTCTTTGAATTCGGGAAAAAATATTGAAAATCTGCGAGCCTTTCAGCCTCCCCATGATTTTCTTCTTTCATGAAAAATTTAACAATGAGAACTATAGAGATCGAGATAAGACGAGATGATGCATTTACAAATGAGGTGGAGATGGCGTGATACGAGAATGAAATAACCCCGCACAGTGGTGGTTGAATGGGTTGCTTCAATGCAATAATATACATATGTACCTTATCGCGCACGTTCTTCCTAAAATTGTCTGGCCACCTAAGTCCGTATCTCCTTCGCTCGCGCGTTCCATCAAATTGCCCGGAGGCTACAGAAGTCCACCCACATTTTTGAAAGTTGTCGGCTCCGCCCAAGAGACAATTGCGTCCACGTTTACGAGAGAGGTGACCGACCATCCCCCTGAACGTCCCGCGGAATTGGAGATGGGGGTCGGATCAGAATGACTCCTAGTCAAAGTGTTCTTGTCCCGCGAAGAATGGTCCGACGAAAGAAAGAAAGGGAGACCGTAGGGGGGAAGTTGGTATCACGACGTTCGCACGAGGCTCACCCTAATGCCTTAAGCTCCTTGGGCCGGGGAACGCGGGCGTGCATGCGTGCGAGAGACTAATGCACCGCCGGTAGCACAATGCCGTCGTCGTGGCCGCGATGAATGTGAGCATTAAATGATTATAGCCAGGGATTTGTACGAACAAATGGATGACAATGGTAACGCGTCGCAGTGCGCGCTCGTTTGCCGCCACCATGGCGTGGCGTGGCCTTGGAACCGCTGATGCTGCTTCTGCTTCTGATTCTGCTTGTTGCTGTTGGTCTCTGTATCCTGTTTTCTCTCAGGCCGGTCTTCTTCGGCGGGCTCGATGCCTCCCGGTAATTAAGGGCTGGCTATTGTCTCGAGTGATACGTCGAAAACATGTTGTACCGACGATCTGTTACTGTAATTCTTACCGGAGTGGTAATTTAAACACACTCGGACACCACGTCTGTGTGCAGCTCGGGAGATTGTGCGAGTGGTCCAATTGTGTGAACGGTGTTTCTTCTTGCGGAGGAGGTCGAGGATTTGTTGAAGCGATTGGCTACCCCGAAGTTGACAGTAATTTGTAGAGTATCAAACTGGGTGAAACGTTGGTACGCGAATTAGGAAGTTTGTGTAGGAATATTGTTCTGTATATCATCTCAACAACAGTTTATGTATGTGCAATATGGGACGTCGCTTTCTTGAAGATTCTGTGTGAAATACAAGGGAAATGGATTTGAATGTATTTAACGAAGTAATTTTATGCAATTTCGACTCCAACTAGAGTCGATTACTTCATAAGCTCTTCTGTAAATAAATAGATTGATAAGAAGAACAGATTTTTCACAAACAGTGTTACAAACTTTATCAGACTCTTGATTTTAATCTCCGCTGCATAATGAAAATGTACGATATAGAATTTTTTTAACACAAATGTTTATGTTCAAGAAATTATTCATAGGCTTACAGCACTCTATACGTTTATCACGACGGCGATAAGGCACAAATGATAAGTCGTGATAAATGTAGAAAAAAAAAATAGGAACTGTCAAGTGTAGTTTAAAGAAATGTAATCTCTCGTGCGAGAGAAATAAATAGTATGCGGTTCCCACGCTATACATTTTATGTGTTAATCGCGCAATACTACAAGATACCGAAATGTATACAATGATTGTTTCCCAATTCTCCTTTTATTTCGATTCTTACGTTATACTCGAGATTGTGAGAAGAAAGATTGTTTGAGGTAGTATTGCAACATAAAATATTATGAAAGACGAAATAAAATATAAAAATTACTACCCAGTCAGTGACATTGATAAGGCTTTAAACCTAACTCCTGACGATTAATTTTAATCGGATTAATTTAATTGTGCACAATAAGATCAACAAATCGACATAGAGTACATTCAAATACATGTTTAAATATGTTAAGGAATTATCTAAGCATTGCCATCTGTAGATACAATTCTAAGAAATGTCTGTCTTTTGAAGCTTGATAAAGTAAAATCTGTTTTCTATCCTTAACACTGAACTTACCGAGTTTTAAAAATAGCCGGTAGATTTTGGCTTATAAAAATAACAAGATTAATTTTATTTGAACTTTTAGCGGTTCGTATTATAATATCTGCTCTACTAAATATATTTATTTAACCCTTTACCACGAAAGCACCCCTATAATCTCGTGAAATAAAAAATCTGGAATTTCAACATGCAGACTTATACAATATATCATTGTTACATTTTTCATCTTGATATAAGCCAACGCAAGTTATAGTAAAAATTCTGAAGATCTTAATTTAATTTTTGCAAAAAGGCTTTCATATTTTGGTTTTTCACGATCGAACCTTTGCGCCGATACCAATTTGTAAATTGAATTCCCAAAAAATATGTAAAAAAAATTTGTCAAGTGTCCACGTGGCCGCAGTCATCGCAGCGCAAGAAATCATCCGAATCGCCCGCCCCTCTCGAGGATAAAATCCCCAAAGGATAAAATCCGCCGAAGAAAAGCTCGGGTCCAGGTCCTGTCCGGTCAATTCCCCTGGAATTGACTCGTCTGTCCAGCGGCTCTGTCTCGAATACATCAACGTCTCGGCACATCCGCTATATTGATTGCGAGAACACAAGATACCTGGTCTGAAAGCACGTGCGCGCGCGCTCGCCGATGGCAGGGAGGCAGGCGGAGGCGCGGATTCCGCTGTACCATGCAAGCGGAAGCCTACATCGTGATTATCATCATATCTCCGCTAGACATCAAAGACTTATCTTTCTCTCTGTTCGGCTCTCTTTCTCTCCCTCCTTCCCTTGGCTCTCCGGTAGATCGCGCGCTCTCCCTTTCACCAGTTTCTCTCCTCTCCCTCTTCCCCACCCCATTCCTTCAGCCGTGTTTCACTCCCTCTGTCGTTTCCGTCTTCCTCTTTGCCTTCGGCTTCCCTCTGTTTCCTCAAAGCGCGTGGCTTCGGACCTCCGAGAAATGACCATTTGTAAATTACTCCCTTGGTTCTTTGGCCGCGATTAAAGCGCGCGATACTTACGTTCTGTGTCGCGCGGGGATGTTAGAAATTGGCTGCGGCGCGATAGGGGTGCCGTAATGTGGGATACAGGCTGCGCAAGTTTCTGCGGATCGAAAGTCTGCGAGGCAAATTAGGGGAAAGTGACAGCCTAGGAATGTTTCTAACGTTGGAGATCGACCCTCAAAATCAACCACTAAAAAAATAGTTTATCAGTGAGATCGAAATTGGAAAGGTAACATCGATTTGATAACTACTTTATATGCATCCTGAACGTTTATGCAAAATAAAAAGTTTATGAATCAATTGCAAGACACACGAGACCTAAATATAATTTTCCACTAATAATTTTAATGTAACGAAAATAATATATTAATACTCTTAGAGTGTTCTGATCTTTTTATTGTTTTAAATCGCACCTACTCGTTTCTGTGATAAGAGATACTTACGTTCTGTGTCGCGCGGGGATGTTAGAAATTGACTGCGGCGCGATAGGGGTGCCGTAATGTGGGATACAGGCTGCGCAAGTTTCTGCGGATCGAAAGTCTGCGAGGCAAATTAGGGGAAAGTGACAGCCTAGGAATGTTTCTAACGTTGGACATCGACCCTCAAAATCAACCACTAAAAAAGTAGTTTATCAGTGAGATAGAAATTGGAAAGGTAACATCGATTTGATAACTATTTTATATGCATCCTGGACGTTTATGCAAAATAAAAAGTTTGTGAATCAATTGCAAGACACACGAGAGCTAAATATACATTTTCCACTAATAATTTTAATGTAACGAAAATAATATATTAATACTCTTAGAGTGTTCTGATCTTTTTATTGTTTTAAATCGCACCTACTCGTTTCTGTCATAAATGCAAAAAATCTGGAGACGAATAATACTATATGAAAATATAATTGTATAAGTTACGACAAGGACTAACCACTTAAACAGAGGAATCATACGCAAATTGTGCAATGTAGATACACGTTTAAAATTCTGGATACAACGAGTCATCATCGTCCAACGATCAGTACAAAAATTATTACATTTCTCTGAAAAAATTAAGTCACATGCAAATCGTGCAAGTTTCACTTTTAAACGTTCAGTCGAACCAGATCGTCGTCCAACGATCACCGCAAAGATCATTCCTTTACAGTTGATCGCGAACAAAACTGTGGACCACATTCCAGTAATAATTTTCCTGATAGCAAAAGAACGAATCCTAGGTTCGTCAATCCGGAACAAACGAGATCGTTCAATCAGTGACAGATACCCCTCTCTGTGTATCCCGGTCAGAGAGAATGCTCTTTCCCAGATGTGCTCCAGAAGGTCTTTTTTCGCCTTGATAAACAAACGTTCCATCGGCTTGTGTTGGAAGCGGGTTCTCTCTCTCTCTCTTTCTCTCGAAGACTGTCTCGGGTCGGCCGAATTCCAGCGCGCGTGTACGCTTGTCCCTTTTCTCATTGCTTCCGCGAATAAATGTGACGATAACGACCGGTCCCGCGGTAGTGAAAGAAGTCGGCTCGGTTCGAAGAAAGAGAAGACGGTGGATGGAATCGGTCGGTCGGTCGGTTGGGACCATCTATCATGCAGCTGTTGCTTCCATTGTGTTGTTAGTCTTGCGTTACCGAGTCGTAAGGAGAGAAACGTAAGGAGAAAACGATGCTAGAGCGACGAGGAAGGAGAATCTGGTGAACAGGACGAGGCGGAAAAGAGAAGCAAGAAGACTAAAGAAAGAGAGAGAGAGAGAGAGAGAGTGAGAGGGAGAAGCTGAAGAAGTCTAGAGGCAAAGAAGCCAGCAGCAGCTTCCCGAACGACGAGTGTGCAACATGTGTTTGTCTCCTACCGCCATTCTTCCTCTTCTCGCGTTAGCGAACCATTCTTCCCTATCCTGCTCGCACCGGCACAATGTTATTCTTCGGACTAAGCGGCTAAGAATACGCGGCAAAGAACATAGCGAAACGCTCACGGCCGATACAATGGCTTCATCTCCATTTCGCAGGGCGCGAAAATTTACGTCCGCCTAGCGAATCTTAGGCCGATCCCCCGGAGGAAACCGTTCGACGTGATTCCTCAAGCTAACCACGCGTTTAACCGACCGTTCCTCTTAATTCGAAGGGCACGTGTTCTTTGTTGAGCTGTCCGGATTGTCTCGGCAGAGACAATCTACCAGCCGACGCCATTCACTCGGACGGACGAGCTCTCGGAGTCCGCCGGAACAATGCGTCAAATTTTTCATTTCCTTTTTCGAATGGTTACGAGGCTCGACGCGAGCCTTCTATTATCCTAGACAGACCCATAAATTACCGAGCGGATCCTAATGGGAGAGGAACGAGCGATACTGTTGGGGGAATTGGTTTGAGATCTTGCTGGAGTTTCTGGAAGGAACTGGGTGGTGATTGTGCTAAGAGTGTTCACTCGGTGAGGTTTCATATGGAATAATGTTCGGTAGTGGGTTTGAGTTGGAGACTGAGTTCGAGAATTCTCTAATTATAACTAAAAAAAGATCGCCTATTACATGGGAAAAGTTGTTCAGAATGTCCAGATCTATAACATATTTAAGTTTCATAAAGATCGGAGAGCAGCACCATTTTGCAAATAATTATCCAGTTTTCTCCGATTGAAATTTTAATACTAAACCTACCACAGCCGGTCAAATAACCGGTTTTATATTTCTCAATTATTGAAATTATAAAGTTACATGGAAATTGATTCGATAAATTTTTTCATCCGAACACGTATTCAAATAAAAATTGCATATGTAGGTGTGGATGTAGTGTAGAATGAATAAGTTGCACAGAATGAAATTATACTTAATATATTTGTAACGTGTGAGCTGCGAGTATATGTTTACTGTTCGAAATAAGACACGTAATACAATACAATATGTATAGCAACAGATGTCGCGATTATACAGTGATCTACAAAGATTTCTACAGCATAAAATCTAAATCATGTCGTTTGGCAGTGCCCAATCTATGAAGCTGAGCGAGACACGGTTATATCGCCGCTTTTCTGATACAAGTGCTGTTTCCCGACTTCTATCCATTCGTTCCTATGCGGCCCAGATATCAGAGGACTGAAAATTATTTTTGATTTCATTAAGCATAACAAAACTAATATAAAGTAATTGTAGATTACTCTCTAAGTCACACTGTAACACAATTATACACTGTATAATTTATATTGTCCATCCTATGTATGGTTTAAGGCAATAAATAATAAATAGAGTCTTGTCATTCTTATAAGCTAAAACATTTTAGTCTCGGTAGGTTTAGCAAGCTGAGAATAAGTCGCTCCATCTCAAGATCCATCTGAAGATTTCTCTTGAAAAGATCCGAGTATCCCCACTGCTCTAAAAATCCCACAAGCCTCTCGACACGTTCTCCATCTCCATGCTCCGCTATCGTCACCTCCAAAATCCATCACCGCTATCATCGCAAGCACACAATATATCCGGCACGATCGTGTCAGCTCGCAGAAGAAGTATGCGTTTCGCGGGCCGAAGTAAGAAGCAAGATTCGCAATCGAAGAGAGACGCACGGCGATCCGGGCAAGTTGGCAGTATTATACGGAAGGAGATACTACCGGGAGTCCGCCGCTATCGTGGGCAATAAATTGCTCTGTTCTTTTTTCTCATCCCTCGGGCTACTTTTTGCTCCGGTTGTTGTAACGTCGTCGTCAGAGTACGCGCGCTCGCTCGTACCGCGCACACCGGCGAACATTCGCGCACGCTCGTTCTCCATACTCGTATAAGACTCTGCGTACACCCATGGGCGACGTGTCCAGCAACGGGCTGCTCGTCCGGCCTAAGAAGATACAACGGGAAGCACAATAAACGCCGATGACTCGCGGCGAGTATGCGCGCGTACGCAAGAAGTGCGTCCTGCTTTCACGACAATCCAATGCGGGCACGAGAAAGTAGTCGGTCCATCCGCCTTTATACATACCAATGGAATAGAAAGCCGAGATAAGTTTTATAGTCGATCGGAACCGTGAAACCAACAACGGAGCTTTTAACCGGCCGCGGCCAGTGCGTCGGGAGATGCGCGTGTCGTTCCCATGCACCCACGCATTCTTTCTGAAGTATACACTTCTATCGTATTGACTGCTGAACAAAGTTTCAACATCGATAAAAAGAACGAGATAGTCACTGTAGAGCTTGACGCAGATTATTTCGTGTTTCAGTGAAATTAAATGAAATTTTAAAGGTAGCAAATTTTGTTGTTCGCTGCAAATGCGTCGTATGTACGAAGTGGATCAATGAGGATAAACATCTGAAATACGGCTCGTAGTCTAGAAATATCAGATCTGAAAGAGTCGAACTGCATCCATTCCACGAATCTTTTAAAATGCTGCTGAATTTGTTGGAAACATTTTTTAATGCAACCAACAGGTTATCAGTTATTTTTAGTTCTCTTATCCTGCGTATAATGTTGTGGTGAGACTGTATGAGGTGACACTATTAACACTAGAAATCTGGGATTGGAAATTTGGTATCCTGTGAAGTTTTGAATATTGTCTTTTATGCTTGATATTATTATTAGTCTTTCATCTAGGTGGAACTCTCCCCAAACCTGTAACTTTCGAATCTTTTTTATTGATCCTTGATCCATACGCTCGTTACAATCTCAAGGACACTTTCAGAAATATACTGTCACCGAGACGCGATTGTTAATGCTTTATCGAACATTTTTTGTTCAACTGGAAAGGCGTGTTGTTGTAAATATTTCTTCGTGTTCGATATCGCCTCTCAGCAGCTTATAATTTTCTCCGTAATTCAATCAATAATATTTTTCACGGTATTCATATTGTATATACTGTATTATATTCATAATGCTTCTGACGCAACAATTGTTACGTCAGTCCTGTTTAAAGGACATTTGCTAGGGTTGTACCGGTTTTAGAATAGGAGATACCTGGCCCAGTTGGTTAATGAGGTTAGTCAACTGTTGACTGATACTGCAACTAAAACCACCATCTCTGTAGCACTATATAGTTCATACTAATCGGTTGACAAAAATAGCTGAAATCTAGATTTACTGCTGCAATTTAACCCTTATATGAATAATCGGGTAGGGTATCTACTTTCAGTTTCTCTTTAAAACTTCTTTAACATCATCGAAATTATTGAATCTATATTTATATAACCTACATTTGACGAATAAAAAATATGCATTGAAACTATAAAATAGAACACCATTGAATATCGTAGAAATTTTGATTATTCACATAAGAGTTAAAACAGTAGAAAGATGAAAAGAGATATACTCGCATTTCCATTTAGCCCCTACAATATCTTGCAATTGCTGGAGGAACGTTTTGCATAAAGATAAACATTTATAGCAAACTTTTCTAACAACTCTTTCGCATTAGAGGCATACCGTGTCATTTGGAAAGAAACCTCGCCGAGAAACAACGTCTGCGTGAATCCCGCGGCCTGTTTCCCTGGGAAACACTTCGAACTTATCGGTACACGGGGATTTTTAATCCAGCGACGAGTGGAATAGGCGTGAAAGAGGTTGTTAGAGGCGTATCGGACACAGGATGGCTCCGATCGAAGACACCGGCAATGCGTCCGCCTGTATCTAGGTCGTTGAGATTACTCCTCTCCGCGAGTGTCTTTGACAATTGAGGAAAGTGGCAAGGAAACGTAAACATGCTGATTTATCTTAGTCTTCGATACCGGGAAGAGAAAGAACTGAAATCGTTGAGAGGAGAGCTTAGAGGCGCATGTGTTTCTTCTACTTAAAAATGACAACAAGCGACAGACTGGCTATTAACGTCAGCCTGATGGACGATAAATCGTTGACTTAAGGATAGTAGACTTCGACTGCGATTGGTAGACGCTTTAACAAACACTTGTTGTGGCCGTTCAAATCGTTTTTTTACGCCGGCAATGTTTATTTACTTGGTCTTTAAAAGTCCGGCTGTTTGTGTGCTATGAATGGAAACATTTTGTAAGAGGTGCATAGAAAACATATGTGAAAAATAATGTTGCTTCATTTGTCCAAACTATTAGGTCGTTCGGGAAGTAATTTCGTTCAAGTAAAGTCATATAACTCAATGTTTTGCTAACAAAAAGCAGAAATTCTGAAAAATCGCAAAAGATCATAAAACAAAATGTTATAAAACTTATTCTAAATAATAAAAATTAGCTTTCATTTTCCCTTGAGGAAACGAAATTGACGAGTAACTGTTCGTTCAATTATTTTTGTGTGGCAACACTATCTATTTATTTCACCATTAAAACTGTAGGCATTTGTGTATACTCAATGAAAACGATTTATAAGAGGTTCCTAAAAAACGTATGTGAAAAGTTGCTTCATTTGTTCAAACTAGAACATAGCAGTGCAAAATAACTGTTCGTTCAATTATTATTCTGTGACAGTAATATCTATTTACATCACCTTTAAAACTCTGGCTGTTTGTGTGCAACGAATGGAATCATTTTATAATAGGTTCATAAAAAAATGTATGTAAAAAATAATATTGCTGCATTCGTTCAAACTAGAGTATAACACTGTTAGGTGAAGACCATTCATTCCTTACCTTAATAATATATTTAAATTTTTTAAAATGTTTTTCTCTTTTACACTCAATCATTTTCGTAATAAATGCATGAAATCCGCAGCGCAGTAATGACGATTGTCTCGATGGACGTATGCAAATTACATCTGAATTACGCGAGCGCTAATCTGCGAATCGCAGCGACCTAATGGAAGCCGCAAATGGTCGGCATCACAGTCGCCAGCTTTGACAGTCGGCGGAATTCTCGAGGCTTCGAAAACTGCGTCGGTGAATCAAAGTCCTTGTATAAAGACGTTTCGCGGCTCGTTGATTAATTGAAGTTCCGATGATAAGACGCGATTAGCGTCCCAGGCGAAATTCTTTCACCCGAGGCCTACTCGTGTGGCGAATATCGGCGGATAGTCGCACGCTTTCATCGAATCGATGCGATGGTTCGCCGCGGTGCGCTCGCTCGTTTGCATATCTATAGATAATACGTATTTTCTGACAGAACGTGCTGAATGCTTTCGCGCGCGGGATTGTTGGATCCGTTTCCGGTGATTTCACCGGGCGCTCGCTGATTCAGCCCATCAACGACTTAATTTTTACGCGGCCGGCGCATGAACGTCTCCACGCTTGGTTTTCTCTCTCTCGTACGGACACGCACGCATACGGATTCATACAAACGAATCATAGAAAGTGGACTTTCGAGTGTGACCGCGCGAGGAAATTCATTCCTGAGCGGTCATTTTCACGCGGAAAAATCTCTCCTCGTCGCCGTGGAAACAAAACGATCGGAGAATGTCTAAACCGCACGGGGAAACTAATTAATCCTCGATCGTGGAGATTAGATCCGAGATCGTCGAGGAGCAATTTCAAAAAAACGGTAGGCTGGCTGCGTTTATTAGCCCATTAGTCGAGCGCCTTGTGCTTTCTACGGATTCACAAATGGATAAGGTTGGTGAACAAACATTTTATTTCTTTAACGAGTTAAATGGTTGAACAATGAGGAAACGTGTTTATTTATAAAGTTAATATGCACGTCGAGATCCTACTGTTATCCAACGATAATATTTATTTTCAAACTGTACATTAATCAGACGCAAAAGCCCCAATCTAATTAAAACGAGTAATGAGGTTCAAGTTGAGTTTCAAAGTGAAGAATCAATGAACAGCAACCATTGTCCGGAGCATTTCAAAGACAGACCCTGAAGACCTGTCTTTTCAGAAGACAATCACCATGAAAACATCCTTTTGTCCGTTCACAATTATGATTGAAGTTCGGCGAAGGTACCAATATCAGGGAATGGGAACGATAGACATTCTTGGGACGAGAAACTGCATTCAGTGGAGGGGAGGACACAATCGAGGATGATCGAAACGGCATCGAACTCTCAATAGTCATATTTCATCCGTTTATCCACTCGAGAGCAACCCCGAGGCTAAATAGACGAGCCACCCCGAAGCGTCTATCCTATCCGAGCTTTAGGGGCAGGCTTCAATAATACAGACGGTGGGAAATTGTGATCGAAGGATACTATTGGAAAGCGATACCTTAGCCGGCACTGCTGAATAAGTGATGGAACAATATTTTTAAAACGCCTATAATTCGTGGCCGAGTCTCGCCTCCGCCCTATCGCGGACCCGTATTTATCGGCCCGTGGAGTATCAACGCAGCCCAAGAAAAAAAAAGAGCAATCATTTATGGCCGCCGTGCCACCCGGAGGGATCGAGAGTTTTTCCGTCAATTTTTACTCTACAATCGAATCGCGAGAGTATCCCGGGAAAAACCGAGCCCGGGGATTATTGCGGCCATTTATCCGCGGCGCCTAATGTTTTAATAACGACGTCCGGCGCACGTGCGCGCCGAGCCCTGCCTTTTTCGACCACGGGAATTTCGGAGCCCTTCGAAGGGCACGCGCCGTCGAATTTTCTCAATTAATGGCCCGGGGAAAATCTGTTTCGAAATTTCGAACTTTGAGGGAGGGGCTGCGACCTGTTAAGGGATGATGGTCCTTCTAACTTGAATAGAAGATCCTTAAATGTTTTATTTTGTTAGGTTTCGGATATTTATCCAAAATAGGAATTGTTTCTATTAATTTCAAGACACAGAAGCTACGTATATTTTTAAAAAATTTTATTTGACTTTTAAGGGTGTCCACTTAATATTGCCGCCATCTGTATTTTTTAATAATTTTAGGGAGTTGGAAATAATGTATTTCGAAATTCTGTAAATCTTTCTACTAGTGTCGCCTTACTAAAATTCTAATAAAATATTATAGGCTGAAGCAAGGTACGAACGTCACGTTGAACGTAAAGCAACGAAGCTTCGCGCCAGCTATTTTTGAAACTAGTCAAAGTAGAAGCCCAGAAGATAGTAGTTGGGAGGCAAAAACTGCCGGAACGACTGTGGATGCATTGAGCGGGGGGGAGCGGCGCGGATCTCTCGGAAAATCCATAATTCAAGCGGAACAAAGCCGGGGCCGGTGGAATCATGTACTCGGCTAGCACACAATTAGAAAGGAAGCAATAAGTTGCTGGGGTCCGCCAATAACGTCTTGGTCCGATGCAAAGCAGTCCATCGTGTCTTGAACAGAGGCGGTCTCTGTCGGTTCCTAGAGTCTCTCGGAACCGATTAGATAGATTGCAAGCGAGCCAGTGTTCCGTGGGCCGCTGGCAGAAGGATCAGTGACTTCTGAACGAACGAGTAGGCAGTCAGGCAGGCAGTCAGCAGCAGCAGCAGCAGCCCGAGAAGAAGAAGAAGAAGAAGAAGAAGAAGAAGAGGATCAGAGCCGTGCGGCAGTAGCAGAAAGGGGGTGAGAGCGGATAGATAGCGAGGGGAACGATGGAAGAGGAAAAGAGGTGTGGGACGGCGGGAATGGAAGGCAGCGAATAAATACTCGGAGATGTAATCGCCGAAGGAAACAAGCGGCGGGATTGTTCGAAGGGAATAATTGAAAGCGCCGCTTGAGCTTCTCATTCCCATTCCCGGCGGCTGGTGCCGACGCTATTGCTGCTCCCGCTGCTTCTGCGGGATGGCCACGGGATGCCGGTAGGCACTCTCATCCGGCCACCTCTCTATATAGGCCCGCGGCCAGCCAACGGGCCCGATCGCGTCTCCATCGGGTGACAGTGGCGGCGCTACCATCGGGACGGGCCCGCGGGAGCCGGGCCTCTTCTACCCGCCGCGGGCCCGACCTTCCTCTTTTACCCGCGCAGGCCAGATTCTCTTCTCTCGTCTTCCTCTTCCACCCGGCCCGATCTTCCTCTTCTCTCGACCCGATCCTCTTCCACCCGGCCCGATCGGATCCTCTTCTACCGACGGGGCTGATCCGATCGACCGCTACCGTGATCGCCGCTTCCTAATGTATGCGTAATGCCGCGGCCGTCGGCATCTGCTCATTAACGCCCGTGGACTCTTCGGCAACCTCGTACAGTCCGAGAACGTCCCCGTACACGGGAACAGTTCGGTAAGAGGACCCTTGAAGGTCGAATGCGGCAGCGATAGAGACCTCATGCTTTTAAGGTCCTGTGCCTTCTAGTTTATATCAGCGTCGTTTTTTAGTGTGTAAATTGTAGGAAAAGCTAGGACAAGGCATTTCCTAATAGAGACAGGTTATGAAGTAATATCTTTCAACCATTGATCTTCAACGCCAGTCTCAGCACGAATTGTGGACGTGATTTTTAGATTGAAATTTCACGTTTAGAAAGTCGTGGAAGAATATTATATTTGCATTATACGTCTCCGTCATTTAGCTGCCGACCAACATCGGTAATAACGAACATTCAGTTCTCAACGCAGACACGAGGGATACTCTGGGGATCTTGAAGTTCTGATGAAATCATCAAAACTTTCGGTTTCGCGAGAGATTAGAGAGGGATTATCTTCGATGGTGCTGGCAGACGACGAACCCGGACGTAATAGTCGGTTTGATCCTTTTCCAAGGAGCGCTGCTGCGACAGATAGTCTGCGCGTTTATGTCAAAAATAAGTTTGGTTCTAGCCGGGATTATGGCAGCAATCTATGGAACCAAGTTGCTATAATTTAAATCGAACCCAGCCCGTCGAACCATTCTCCCCTAAAATCCTATAAATCATCTGTAATATTACTAACAATCTTCGACAGTATTCTTAATCAGAATTCTTTTTATTTTGTTTCAGGTAAGTGTCCATGATCGGTACGATCGTCGATGAACACAGTCGGATTCGTTGTAAGTAGAATTTAATGTTCAGGAAATATATGCCGAAAAAATTGCAATTCCAACAAATTCATGAAACTTCAGAAGAGGGCTATAAAATTTTTAGAGGGTGGTTAGACAACTAGAGGATTGTACATCTAGAATGAGAAGATCCGTAAGATTGTTAGACAATTATTCGAGAAATATATAATAATTATTGATTCAGATTACTGAATTTTTCCAAAGAATTTCTACGGAAAATTTTTTCGGACCGTTCGAGCCAACAATTACGCGCGATTTTAAGTGCCGCCCAATTTACCGCGATGATTAACATTTTGTTGTTGTTGGACTCGACGGGCGTTCGATCGGGGCCGCTAATCTAACTAGTAAATAATCGGCCTTATTTATGTAAATGGCCGAGGAATTTATGCGGTAGTTAGGCGAGATTTACGAGATTCGGTAACAATATGCACCGACGGCGTATTAATTGCCGGTTTCCACCGGTTAACGCGGGGAACGGTTAACGGCGCAGTACATATGCGGTTTGATATTACGCGCGCGGCGCGCAACGAATTGATGCTCCATTAAACACCGGGCAATAAAGCAGGCCCCGAAAGAAGAATAGCCCCGCGTCTCGTTGATTTTCAATGCAATCGTTATCCTTTGCGCGATTCATTAACCAATTGCGCTGAGCTCGCGCGCGCTCGTCCGCCCGCGTTTGTCTCTCGAGTGCCGTTCCCCCATAGGCGGCACGAGAGATCCGACCGATCGATAAGAGGATCGCGAATGATTAAGGGTTAATTGCGAACTTAATTAGGGATCGATTCTATGACGACTCTCCGATTCGCAGAAACAAAGATCTTTGTGAGCATCCGTGTACGCTTCGACGTGCCCCCCCGCCCCTCGTGACGGTTTCCAATTACACTTTAATTATGCCGAGTCGGACGAGAGCCGGTCCCGGGTCTTTTATGACCCACGCAGCAAACTGTTCTGATTCTGCCCGAGGCATTTATACGTTATTTGATTGTATGTCGAGCTTTAATTGTTATTTTAATGCGTGGGAGTTCGATGAGGAAAATTCGGAGCTTGTTGTTTGCGAGTTGTTGTAAATTATTAGGTTGGCAAGGATGAAATTTATAGAAGTTCAATTAATTTTCATTTAATTTCTACAAATTTCATCCCTGACGACCTGCTAGATTGTTGTGTTTCGATACTTTCTAATTTTTGTCTTACTGAATTTTTAGTAATTTCAATGTTGTCACGTGTGAGAGGACATCATTCCAATGTGACTAATCTGTACAAATATTTCCGTGATAGGTGACAACATGGCGCATGAATCAACCATTGAAAAATACTCGTTTTCCTAAAACTATAAAAAAAAAAACACTGATCACGCGTTAAACAGATTCTCCCTTGCGTGTAGACACGTCTCGGCTTAAAGTTAAATCGAACTGCGATATTTATCGTTGCGGTCAGTAATACCTCTCGAGGCGGAAGCGTCCGGAGAGGATTCCTTTTCTCCCCGTGTTGATCGAAAACCGACCGTCATTTATGCCGGGGGGGTTCGCAAGTCGAGCATTAAGCCCGAAGCATAACCGAACCGAAGCACGAGTTGTACGGTAGCCACGACGTAGGCTCGAATCCCCGTCGCGTCTATCCATCCTCGTACAGCGTACTATCCACCGCCGCGTATGGTCCACACGTGTCTAAATTATTATTGTCTGAAATATACTCCGGCCTGTGTATAGGTATAGGTAGGCGTCCCGTGTCGGTGTCGAACGCCGTTTAGAACTGGTTACCTTGGGTTCGTGGTAGCCATCCATCAAGCGGTCCTACAACGATGTTCCATTAAATTATGACATCCTCGATTTATATTTCGCGCGAAGAACACCGCCGTTGCGTTCCCCATCCTGCCCTTAACCGTAGACCCGTCATTTTTTCTGCTCCGTTATAAGACGATCCACGGTGCAGAAACGTCGAAAGAGACGGCTGATTGGCTCCCGCTACCGCTCGAAACACTCTTTTGTGCGTTACTGACAAAGTAACGCGCTGCGAGCCACTCTGAAAACTTGATGAATCGCGCACCGTCCATAACCACCGCCATTTACCTTGTACAAATTAACCCTTCGCCGACGCGTGTCTCGCCGCGGTCGCATAAACGATTCCCAAGCTCCGGATCTTGATGCATTGCTGCCCGGTGATGCTCGAGTGCATAGTGGATCGATACCGATTTTGCATTTTTCGTAGATTTTTGTTTCTATTTTTCTTCGATCAGATCCTGATCTTTCGAGCATGCGATACCGTAGAGCTCGTCGTGGTAAGACTGCGGATTTGTGTGCAGAATAAAAATCTTATGCGTTTCGAGATACAGATGTTACATAGGCATTTATTCATTCCCTAAACCTACCGGGCACTAAAAGCGATTAAGCATACTTTTAACGAATACAGTGGTCGAAATTTCCTTCGTTCCATACTTATTTCTTAACGTGCCACCCCGTGACACGTTAAGAAAAATAGATATGACGTAAAAATATATCCTATTTTATAATAATAAAAGTAAATCAAGTAAGTATATTGTTATACTTACAGAGTACTCACACTGTTAAAGATAAAGGAGTATGTCAGCTGGAACTATGGTAATTTCGCTGGACATCTCAATAAAACATCAAATATCACTGTGATAATCGAAGCTATATACGCAACAATCATAAATAACAATCAAAAAATCAATTGCAATCGGACAAGCAATCACTCACAGTCAATTGGTAACAATGAAAAATTCTTAGAAAATTTTTAGTGGACCTATGGATATTTCGACCACTGTATATGTACATATTGATGGTACTGGCATGATTGACAATGGTAAGATCATTGTTAGTAATAAATTACAAGAGTGAATTACCAACCAATAGTTGCCTATTTTACTAATTTACAATTTTCTAATTTACAATTTCATGGTATGTAACTACAATTCCAGCACTTCTCAGCTGTTTTACATATACTATCGAAGCTAGAAAACATTATTAAATACGATTCAGCAAGTTCTAAACTGAAAGAGAGAAAACACTTCGGACCACAAATGGTTAACAGAATTAACGCTCAACCTACCGAGCACTAAAAGCGATTAAAATGTTTTAGCTCATTTAGACTTTGCGTAATTTCTATGTCAATATGTGTTGGGATAAAAAAAAATTAATCGAATCAATTTCCATGTAAGTAATGTAATTTCAATCATTGTAAAATGAGAAATATAAAATCGGTCATTTGACCGACAGTGGGAAGTTTAGTGGTAATAATCTGAACGAGTTTAAAGTGCAGTGAAGCCTTGATCTAAGAAAACGGACACCGTAGGATCTAAGAAAAACGAATACCCCCTCCACTGCGAGGATTCATCGAGAGACCGAGAAGCTCGAGCCGTCTCGGTCACCGAGCAGTGTATACCATAAACATGCCGAGTATATGGGTGTGAACCACTACTAATCCAATTACAAAACTTTTATTTTCCATTATTTTCTTGCGGGACTTCTCGGGGAAACAGAACTTTGAAACAGATACGAAGGGGTGTGTTCAATTAAATAATGCGTGAAATCGTAACGATGAAAACTTGTTCACGAACGAACCAATCGTATCCTTCCAGTACAATGTTATCACGGCATAAATCGTGCACAGAGCCTCGGCAGCAGTGTGACCAGATCAAAAGCGAGGGTGCAAGAAGCGGCGTACAAGAATACTCGCATTAAACGTCCAGCCGTAAAAATAAAGCAGCCTTGCAATAACGAGACGACTTTGTCACGGTGAAAATGGAGCTAATGCGTTTGCTCGTTGATTTACAGATTCTGGAGAGAGCACCCTCGCATTCCGTCGAACAGAAGCGACTTCCCCTTAGGCTTAACCCACACTTCTGACCCATGCTGACGACGACTGTTGCACGATCGTTGGCGATGTTATTGTTAAAAAAATGATTGTGATATAACAATCGGGACTTTTCGAGCGATTTTTCAAAAATTTATAAATCGGTCAATTCGACCGATAAATACAGTGGTCGAAATTTCCATAGGTCCACTAGTTTTCACTGTTTTCGATCGCTATCGACTGAGTTCTTCATTGTTACCAATTGACTTCTTCGATTACAATTGATTTCTGATTGTTGCGTGTAGCTTCTATTATCTATTATCCAGAAAAATTACCATAGTTCCAGCTGATATATTCCTTTATCTCTAACAGTGTGAGTACTGTGTAAGTATAAAAATATACTTACTTACTTGATTTACTTTTATTTTTATAAAATAGGATATATTTTTACGTCATATCGATTTTTCGTAACATGGAATGTACGTAGGGAACTAAGGAAATTTCGACCACTGTATAATCATTCAAACACCAGAATTCAACGCGTTGACTGCGGAGGGTCACCAGTGACCGGCGCTACCGACTCAAGATACAATTGTCACGAAAGTAGCCGTTGAACGATAATTTCGTTGATTTTCAACCGGGTTTGACACCAGCGCGAGACATTGCAACCACGCGAGGACAAGTGTCTCGCATGGAGCATGATTCGGGCTGGTTCCCTGTGAGTTGTGCTTAAATTCGGTGTGACCAAAGCACCGGCAGCCCACGCGAGAGTCATGCTGCTCGCTCGCGTCGCGAACAGAAGCCAATGACACAATGCAGCGATGTTAATTTCGGAAAGCAAGGATGCGACGCATCGATGTTCATGATGGACGGTGCGCGCGTGCACGTCGCGGTGCGTCTTCGCTTGGTGGGCGCGCAAGACGCAGCCCGTTACAATAAATACACCATGATATCCCACCGTAGTTGCTGCGACATCCGGTGGGGCCCACGGTGCGTGCCAAAACCGTGAAAACCGCTCGCGAGGACCGGGCCGCGCCGAGCCGAGCCGCACTTGCCCCTAATTATTGTTGCGCCCGAGCTCTCTTCCCCCTTTTCAAAAGTCTTTACACGTGCTATTTCCAGCTAAGGATGTGACCCGCTTGAAATTAGAAGCCCGAGGGAACGCCGCGCCGCGCCGCTGCGTGTAGTACCGTGGCCGACCAACGCCGGGCTTGAGCTAGGTCAGGGCCGTTCCCTTTCGTATAGTCGTTTTCTAGCCGCGGCGATAGCGCCAGGAAAAATAAATGCGCCTGCGTTTACGACCGGTTCCGAGTAGCCGATTCCGTCTGTTATTTTCTTGACGGATCGATTGTGTGTTTTTATTTGCACGAGCTACGACGTCCGCCGCGCCGCTCCGCTGCGATGGAACCAACTACCGTACCGAGATCTACGTACTGGGTGTCGTTAAATAAACGGGCAAATTTGTAAAACGGGAGTCCGACTTTCCTGAGTTCGTCTTTCATTTTTGTCGATTTAACCCACAAAACAGCAACGTAGAAGATCTCGACCTCACGTAGAAGGCTTCAACATATGAGAAATGGTTGGGGGAAAAAAGTGATCAATTTTTTAAAATTTATTAATTCACTTTATACATTCTGTCAGTGTCAGATAAGCTTTTGTTACTAAAATTAATCCGACGGACAGCAAATAAAAATTACTATTCCGGGCACTAGTAAAACCAACTGAAAGATGCGCTTGTCTCTTCGGCTTCATCTTTCACAAAATTCATTGCTCGCTTGGCCCGATTAAAATGATTTTTTCCAGAACTATCGAGCATACCAACTAGCAATGTCAACTTACGCCTACGCGATACCGACAACCGTTGATTAGTTAGCAACGACACGTCGCGTCGTCGTGGCGGCGACGGATTAAAGTGCAAACACTCAGAAATTAAAGTACAGCTACAGACCCTAAGGCGGTAGTCGTAATGCATGCAGCGTAAATATAAATCTAAGAATGAAGTTAGAACGTTCATTCCGCATGGTCTATAATCATGCATGCCTATGAATCACTGTAGCACTCCGTGATTTTCCGGATTAACCCGATCGCCGGTCGATGCTTAATTAATCAAGACTTGATTTATAACGGTGGCGCGCGCGTCCACCGGGAAAAGTCGTGGAATTCATCAATGATGCTAGAGCGCATCGACGCTGCAATTTATATCGGGCTATAAGGATCTTCTCGTTCGGCGCGGTTTTCGCGCATCGCAGCGCTACACGGCCTCCTATACCTTAAAAGATCGCGAGCCGCGGTCATTAATAATAAAAGCGTATTTGTATACACAGTTAATAACTCACGCAGCGTCGGTCATACATCATCCACGACCATCTTATTTGCCCGATCGCTAATAACGCCGTTCGACCGATGCAAATTTCCGCGACGCGTTTCGCCAAACCCTCTTCGCGGGATCAGAGTCCCACGGTAGCGAAAATCACCAGCGTCCTTTTTAAAAGCGTACTTTCACATCTCGGGTAAATTATGAAATTATTTTATACAATAGCAGTGAATATGTTAGAATATTATTGCCGTGTAAATACCTTGTATTTTCACTTTTCGTTCAACAAATCGTTCAGAAAAAAATCGTGTGACAAGTTTTAAGCTATTTTTGTAAAGAGAATGCTTCGATCTCTACACCTACGATAAATTTAGTCGTGACCAAAATTTTCCAATAAATTTCGAAGACGTTTCAATTTGTGTTTTAGGGAAAAGTGTCCCAATTTTCCGTTCGCTATATCGTACAAGAAGATCTTACGAAGGAAATGAATGACTGTGATGAAAGTAGAGGCTACAAACTTCAAAATGAATCCAAGTTTATCGCTATATGTTTTTTTTTTCACGAAATTAGAAACAGTTTCAATGTCCACGATTTGAAGTCTAGAAAATTTGTCCCATTATAGACGCGTGACCAAAATTTCGTAGTATTTGGAAGAGGTAAGAAATTGGATTTTCGGCTGCAGTCCTCGTAGATGTTGGTTAGCAGTGCACGGTCACCGTCGCCTCGAGGACAAAGACAAAATCGGTGTCCGGTCGATTTTACCGTTATTAATCGTCCGGGGAGCGCGTGAACACCGTTAAGCGTTTTGATCGCGCGTCAATTTTCCAATTACGCACGCACGCGTTCCACATTGCGCTTATCGAACAACGGTATACCCGGCAGCAATGAGGAAACGTCTTCGCGTCCCGAGAGCGCCGCTATTACCGTGCCCAGCTTCCAGCTAATGATTTCCGTCAGCGACCTCTCCGCTCGCGTATCCGATGGACGTCCCGCCGAAAGAAAAAATGATCCCCGTTGTTACGTAAATTAGCCTCGGATAGTCGATCTACCGGGGGGATATGCCTGATGAAAACGGCTCTGAAAACTGCCGTTCGTGATACAGGATAAAACAGGACTCGTAATAATCTTTTTTTTTTTACAGCCACCCTCGTTCATGTCGCGATCAATTTCACCCAGGCGTATCAGAATTATCATGGACCGTCGGCCTGATCAAGCTTCGACCCAGAAGTCCATTTTTCAATTTCATTTTCTAACAGCGATCATACAATATATTTTTTAGATTGATTACGCAGAAAAATTATTTATTTGAATGGTGATTGCAGGGAACAATTATTTGTTCGTCGTGCATCGTTTTGGTCAGGCTTGCGATTTTGTATATTTTTTAACATTAATTACAAAGAAGAATTATTTATCCTCCATGAATCGTTCTGATCAGGCCCGGGTGCACCTTTCATTTTATACAGGGTGATCCAGAATTCCGTCAACTGTAGGAGGTTTCTGAGTCGATTTGAAGCAACATTCCACTTTGCAAAAATGACCGCCGCGGCTCGTTTGGGAGTTAAAAACACGAACCAATCAGAGCGCAGCTATAGTGAACAGATTCCGGCTCGGCGGCGGGTCTCGCTGATCGTCACGTTGCCGTTGGACGAGCCAGAGTCCGTCCCCTGTAGCCGTGCTCTGATTGGTCCGTGTTTCTTGTCGATAACTCCCAAACGAAGCCGCAGCGGCCATTTTTGTAAAGGAAAATGCTGCTTCAAGTCAGGAATCTCCTATTTCCAGGACTTGAAGGAATTTTGGGACACCCTGACTATAGAATTATTAAGTGTTTGTCCTTTGTGCATTGTTCCGACGAGATTCGACCCAGAAGCGCACGTTACATTTCATATGTCGCTTTGTAAAATCGTTAAAAGGAGAATTATATGGAACATATTTTTATTTCCCACGATAATCACTAATCTCGCTATGCTCACCTTCACAACGAAATCCCCCGCAGCCGCCGCCGCCGCCGGAGGCAAATCTCAACCAACTGACTCACTCCGGTAGCAGAACAGGATGCACCAAAATAGAAAAACCGGCATTACAATGCAGGTCGAGAACCGCTTCATTGATATCGCGTCTCCGCTCGACTACCAAAGAAAACAAGACGTACAAAAGACGAGAGGTGAAAGAACCAACAACCGAAGATGCTCGATCTACTGTCCATCCTTCACCAGGCAATCTTCAAATGAAAACGGCGCTAGGATATCCTCGAGAGGATACGGTGCAGTTGTAGTTGCATGCTGCACAGGAAAATATGCATCGATTGTCTCGATTGTTTCCGATTTTCTGGAAAAAAATTGAATGAGATTATTTTAAGAAAATTTTAGGAGAATTGGCGGACGTGTCAAGTGTCCCTGGATTTTCGATTTTGTAGAAAAATTGTTCTATATTATTACTGCAAAATAACCGAATATAACCAAACTATTAATTACATAGTCAGCGCCATTTTCTACAATTGTTACCCAACGATTCGCAAGATGAATTCTTTCCTCGTAAAAACCGTGTGGTTTTCCTTCGAGGACGTCGAAGTCTGCGAAAATCGAATTTTCGCAATCGTCCAATATTTTTCACGAAACTACAAGATAATATTATTTAAAAAAAAAAATGAAACATCTCGCTACCGCGATCAAGAAAATTTATTCGACCGTTCGCAGCGTCGCAACCGACACGAAAGTCAGCGTCTTAGAATTAGTGACACGCTGCTAGACACCTGGCAACAAATCACCGGGACTTTCGCGATGCTACCTTGATTCTATTAATTCCACCGTGTCCGCGGAAACGTGGTTTAAAGTCGACTGATGCTCTCACAACCTGCTGCCTCGTTTACGAGGCTGAGACGACGACACGCGACGACTGACACCCTGATAATGAAGATCGCGTGTCGAGTTCCCGCGGTTTGTTCCACGGTTGTTGAACGTCGACCACGTGACAGCGGACCTAGTCAAGAAACACACCGACTATTTCCACGGTGAAATAGGCCTGGTCCGTGGCTGTTTGTTCGCGCCGTTCCTCCGCAATTACTAATTGCCGCGTTGCGCAAGAACGCGGACTAAGGTGCGCTCGAGCGTCTTGTTTGGTATTTAAGCGGACGGGAAGAGAAGAGACACGGATAGAGCGTCTCTAAATGCGGCTGGATGCGTTGTAATTGTGACCTGGCGCAATTAACCGTGTTTACAATGCGTTTAGCGGCGACCGTGTGCCGTAGATTTGCGAATTAGATGGTCTCGTTCGTTCGTCATTGAAGCGTTGTGTCTCTTGTTCACAGCATTTGTCTCGATCTGATCATTCGCACTCTTTCTTGCGCACTTTCGAACAATTCTTCATGTCGGTTGACCTTGAATGACCGTGGAATGTCAACATAATTGAACTCGCCCTTGGACTCCACGAAAGAAAACAAAGATCACCTTGAAATCTTGAAGGTGCGTTTTCCCTTATTGTTAGATATCTGTCACAAATGTCCCTCTCTCTAAACACAGAAATTTTCCAACACTTTTTCTTTTTTCAATTAACAGCATCAGAGATAATTGCGTGCCGATCGGTGAAAAGAACACGAATGTTCGTCGAAAGATGGTCTCGTCAGAAGGGACCGCGTCGATTCGACGGATCAGAGAGCTCGTCGGAATTGTTACAATGTAATTACGCGGCTCGTGGAGCCTGATCGGAAGCTGCGGAGGCGGAGGGAACAGAAGAAACGGGGAGATTACACGTGGCGCAGAGGCAGCTTATTTTGACATTCTTATCGGAGAATCAGAGTGCGGTAATCCCCGAGGCGGCGTGTGTAATCTCACCCCCCTCCGACGCCCCTTTCCATCCCCCCTTCCGCCAACCACCGTTCCCAACCTTCCCTCTCGCACTCGCTATCTTTCTCTTTTCTATTCGACGAATCTGTTGGCTTCTCTCTCTCTCTCTCTGGTTCGCACTCTTCTTCTGTCACTGCGATTTCGCTAGGCGCGTCTCGTTTGCCCTTCTTGCGCTACCTACGAGCCGGTAATCTACTATTAATTGCCGCCACAAAGAAACCCCACGAGTATAGCGCTCGAAGTTATAGCGCATCCCTGCAACGCGGCCCTCTGATCCCTGTCGATGTTCGTGCATGCTCGGAAATATTTCTGGCTGGCAATTTTCGGATTCGAAGATACGATTGACAATTGTTGTTCGTGTGATAATTTATTAAAATTATTATAATTAGAGAATATTTTTTCTAATATGGTCAATCTGACCATTCATTAAACATCGAATCAAGTTACACGACATTTTGCGCGGAGACGAAAATCGCAATACAAACCTAAAAATAAATTCCCGGGTGAACAAATTTTATTCCACAGTTTTTCCTACTATTTTCTACGAAGAACGTCCCATCGGGCCGCACCCAGTATCAGCGTAAATCGCGAAGTGTACGCGAAGACGAAGTAGCGAGGTATGTGAAGTGATTGTGGCTGAAATGATGGAATGGCGAGGCAAAGGGCGACCCCCATACCTTCCCTACGGGATAACCATAGACGGGTACGTACCGGCGCGGATTAAAGCGGCCGTGCCACCACGTAAATTACGCTTAACGCTGCGCGAGAAACGCGAGCCCCGTACATGGCGCTACTGTCGTGCAAATAAGTCGGGACTTTGACCTTACGCTACGCTCGCGGAATTCGAAATATCCCCTTCGGCCGTGCCTCTCCGGGCTGCTGGACGTCGCCGCTCCTCACCGAGGACAATCGCGAGAAGTGGACGTTCGGAGCGCGGACTCTCCGCAGAGAGGATCGCCAGTGGTCCTCACCGGGGCCGCTATCTCCTGATGTCGATCTTCCGATCTCGCTAGAACACGCCGCGCCGACTCCGAGAGAACTGGAAATGGTCGATCGAGCATGGGCGAAACGGTTCGCTGAGTGATCGGGGACCGTATTGGCATTTACCCTGGGCGTTTGCCCTTTTGCAACGCGAAATTCCTAGGGAGACGATTTTGTTGTGGCTCGTGCAACGACGGAACTACAACACCGCAAGTCTCTGCAACGCGGGGACCAAAATTTTTGTATTTATTATTTTGTCATTTCACTAAAATTATCCATAATTTAAATCAAATTGAAAGTACAATAAAAGAAAAACATACTTTTTGCGTTTATTGAACTTTTACAGAGGGCTCAATTTTTTTCTGGGGGCCAAAATTTTTGCATTTATTATATTTTAATTTTACTAAAACTATCCTACTTTACATTGAACATACTTTTTGCGTTTATTGAATTTTTACAGAGGATACAATTTTTTCTGGGAGAGCCCAAAATTTTTACGTTTATTATCTTGTAATTTTAGTAAAATTATCCCCAATTTGAATCAAATTGAAAGTACAATAAAAGAAAAACATACTTTTTGCGTTTATTGAACTTTTACAGAGGGCTCAATTTTTTTTCTGGGGGCCAAAATTTTTGCATTTATTATATTTTAATTTTACTAAAACTATCCTAATTTAAATTGAACTAAAAGTACAATAAAAGAAAACTATACTTTTTGCGTTTATTGAATTTTTACAGAGGATTCAATTTTTTCTGGGGGGGCCCACAATTTTTACGTTTATTATCTTGTAATTTTAGTAAAATTATCCCCAATTTGAATTAAATTAAAAGTACGCTGACAAAAGAAACATACTTTTAGCATTTATTAAATTTTTACAGAAGGTTTAAGTTTTTTTCTGGGAGGCCCAACATTTTTGAATTTATTATCTTGTAATTTTAGTAAAATTATTCCGAATTTATATTAAATTAAAAGAATACTAATACAATTTTCACAGGGGGGCTGTATTTTATTATAAATTGTATTTTGGGGGGGTGGATGCGAAAATTTGGAATTCCGCCACTGGGGTCATGCGGGATGTCCTGTCTCGAGAGTCAGTGAGTTTTCTTTTTGTAATATCGTCTTGCAACTTGATGTACGATCTTTTTCTCGCCGTTTTAGTACAATTAAAATTTTATGTTTTTGAAATTAGGTGAATCTAAGGATTACATTATGACATTGTTACGATTCATTTGACGCGTTACTGCTGTGATATTGTGGTATAATAACTTCTGAATGTTAGTGGTGTATCATGAATACCAGACAACCGTAAGGGGTTGAAGGAAGATTATGTAACCCTCGCATACCCTCGGGTGAATGTTCCCCCTTTTTGTCTTTCTAAATACTGTAACATGTTTACATTATCTCTTTCTGATTGCAACTTGATGTATTTGTTTAACATATGGAAGTATGAATAACACAGAATGTGTTGAATCTATCTATAAATAACTTGTTATACAAATGTGTCTTACAATAAGCAATTTCATAAACTCTGCCAAACAAACGAACATATAGGATGTATATTCATAATATTCTTCACATGTCTGAAAAAGTATCCAACTATTTTTGTTAATGCTCATTCTTGAAATATTCATAATGAAAAGGTAGATAAATGATATTCAAATCAAAACATAAGCATGAAAAGTTGTTCAATATTTAAATAGAAAATTCGTCAAACATCAAAACTTCTCCGAGGTGCAATACTGTCTACGAACATTATCCCTACTCTCTGATTCAACCAAAAATTGGACTCATCGATTAAAAACAGTAAAAGAAATCACCAGATGCGAAAGAAGACGAGCATTAAGAGAAAAAGAATATATCAGACAATATCACCTCTCGCCCCCTAACAACCCCATCCTCGTAACGACCGTTGTATCAGCGCGGAAGTCGTCGTCCGGCAAACCGCAATGAATACTCATAATAAGAGGACATGCGCGTATAATACGTGGTCGTGTGTACGTCGATCTTCACCCCAAATCGCTCGGGGGTTTTACGAGGAAACGATACAATGGTTCTAGAATAGCGATTATTCAGAGGTTGGGGTGGATTATGGTACGCTTATTGAGGCCGGGGCAGTAGCAGCTCCTGTCCCCATCTCGGATCCGTTTGCGGCTGTGTCCGAGAGCGTGCACACGTTCTCGCAGGCGAATCTCTGTCGATATAGAAAGGCAGGAGAGGATGTTGACATTAGCAGATCTGCTCGCGGATTAAAGCTTTGTGTCGCACAAAGCGCGGTCACAATGGCCGGGGCCCACGACGACGCGTGTATGCGCGACCTTATGTGCCCTTAGCATCGCAACACCCCGCCCAGCGGCCGCGTAATAACGCTGTCGATTTCCTATTAAGGATTCAGGCGCACTCGAGGCGCAGATAACTATCGGCCAATCCCGGCTCTATCAGCCTCGAAACCGTGCCCGCTTCTATGTGTCTCTTCCTTCGTCGTACTGGCAGTCCTCGCTGGCTCATCCTATGCAGATTCTCCTGGACCCTGATGGAACCACCCCTACGGGACGATCGTAATTTCGAATAAGATTGGCTGGAGAATTCGTCGAGAATTGTTTGATGTTCGCTCGGACGAACCTTTCGAGACCACCGAGATTGATCTAGCATAATGATGGTTTCGGGTCAAGGACTTAGGACCATGAATCTTCAGTTTTCACGAGTAGACGGATTGTCCGCGTTTATCACCAGAATAAGTAGAAGAAATTTCAAACAGGAAAGATATTAATTCAAACATACTGTTATATTATCTCGAATCCATTGAACATGTTGAGAAAGACAATCAGTTTCTACTTCACTTTAGTTTGCTGCAATTCTGGTTGAAAGAAATTCTATTTTGCATAATCATCGATTGCAAGATATTGGAAACTAGCTCCAATAGTTAAGCAAACAAACGCATCGCACACTTCCGAATCCTATTCATCCAGTCGATCAAAATCTCCTGAGGTACCACCGCAACTTACCGAGCACCATACCAACCGCCCTAATCCCTCGACTCACCCCTCAATAATTACGTGTCCGTGTCATCAGCGATAACGGGGCTCGAAGACGTACGAGTGAACCCGGTCATCGACATTATCCGGGCTCGCAGGCAGCCATAACGTTTCAACCCGGCAGCTCTCCTACCCTAACCCTGCTCCTCCACGGTGCAGCGTCTTTTACAGCGTGAACCCACCCCCTCGTATCACAGTGACATCTTTTACCCGTGTAGGACGTAGCCACTAATACTGTCGCGGCGAGTCCGCGATGGCCGTTTCCTCTGTATTTTTAGTGTTCTCCGAAATGAAGTTGCGAAAAGGTAGGTGGGTTCTAACGTCGCCGATGTCGCTGGCTGCCAGCTACGGACCCGCTACGTAATATCTTCGTAAGCTCCGTCTTTTATGACAGGACTAGAGCGCCTCTCAAGGATATTGGTAATCTTCGGGCTGGCTGTAATATTGGCGGCGCAGTGATCTCTCGCCCCGAAGACCTCCTCCACCCCCTAACCTTTCTCTCTCTCTCTCTTTCTCTCCCTCTTTCTCTCTGTCGTCGTGGCTCGCCCATGCCACCCCCGTCTGCTCACGAACCCGAGACCGCTACCCTCTCACCCCCAACGTCGCCCAAGACCCGTCTCTCCTACGCTCGCGCCTCTCTCTGCCACCCTCTCGCATCACCGCCCCCGACCCTTCCACCCCCCTCACCCCCCCTTTCACCCTCTCGTACAGGCAGGCGTATTGACGCGGCTTTGCAGCCACATTCCGGGCTAAGGACATGGAACGCGAGTCTACGTGCCCCGCACCTACCCCCCCTATCCCACACCCCTGCTAAACCCACCTCCGATCTTTTATCACGATTTTTATCACAACCCTTGACCAACGTTGTCGAACCACTCTCTGCTCCTAGAACGAGTACTATCATTGCGGTCGCATTTCTTCGCGAGTAGTGGAGGTATGATTTTTTGTTTTTGGGAGCTGTGGTTTTAGTAGGTTTGCTAGGATTTTTTCGAGTTGATTCTACGGGGACTCTATTAATCGTAAATTGTGTAACAAGGAAGTCTAGAAGCCAGGGAAACCAAACTTGACGGCATCAAGACTTGTAAGCTCATTTTTTCTGTAGCTCTGCTTTTTGAAGAGATTGTACGTGAGAAACGATTATGCGAAAGCAATCTCGAAGACATAAAATTTAATAGATCGTTTTGTTTAACTAATCTTTTCATAATTGATAGATTTCAGACATCCCCTAATTTCTCTGAATGGTTGCGGTAGTAAAACCCAGTAGACCCAGACTGGATCAGTTAGGAATGTATTAAAGTTTCATTGATATTTGCATTTTATAAATGCATAAAATTTACAGTCCGATTACTATAAAGCGTTATTTATGTAATCAAATAGCTAATCGTAAGTCGTACAACATAGTTAATTTTTTTCAACAACTTCAGTATAACTAATAAGAATCGTTATACAATCAAAATCTGTATTACTTTTGTATCTAGAAAAAAAATTATTATTCTCGATAATCAAGAGTGCAAGTATCGAGGTCGTACTGTAATTCCGAACTTTCCTAAGCAAATCAGAAAAACATTTTACCCTGAACAATACTATCCGTTACATATCGGCACATGCAACGAAGGTGACTTGCTACCTCCAGGGGTGAAAGTATCGAGGTCGTATTGTAATTCCGTAATTTCCCGAGCAAATCGGGAAACCGTTTTAACCTGGACTGCGCATTAAATATCGCCAAAACGCGATAAACGAAGGTGACTTACAACCACCGGGTGTTCAGGTATCGAGGTCCTGCCGCGGTTCAGCCTCACTCCCGAAGGAAATTCCTCGGCACAAAATCCGACCCCAACCAATCACGCACCGGCGACCATCGGCATTCTAATCTTAAGTACCGCGTAATAGCCTGTTCACGCGTCTCGCGCACAAACAACCGCGGCGCAATTAATTTCGACAAGCGTATTGTGTACAAGACTTACGGCCGTGCCGTAACGAGTCGTCTATCGGTTCGTTATGCGTCTGGCACGCCGCGGAAGATAATTGGATAGTGCTCTCTCCGAAGTACTCGAGCAACAATGAGCGCGGGAATACGCGGGTAAGACTTATGCGCACGGCGCGGCGCTGCGCGGCACGGCGCGGAGTTCCAGCCCGTATTATCTTTAACCAAGACACGAACCAAGGGAAGAAGTCAAGGAAGAAGCGAGCGAGCGGCAGAAAGAAAGCAAAACCCTCGGGATGAAACGTAGCAACCTCTAGCAGACGCGAATCCGCTTCTATCGTTTGAATAGCGGACTCGGTTGATCCGCGACTCCGCTAAGAAACCGTCGAATTGAAACGCGGAGGAATGCCGCGCGCCATCGACAATCAACCGTAAAAAGAAGAATCACCGGAGAAAACCAGGGCGAGGGAAAAGCGAAAGAAACCGAAGCAGTGGAGGGAGGGGGAGGGTGGAGGAAGGTGGGACACGCATTTAAACGGTCCACGTATGAAAACCATAAGTTCCATTCAACGGCGGCTTTCATGCGCGGCCTGTGGCTTTTGTCCGGCAGCACAGTTTCCAGCGAATAAACGTTTCACACGTATTTTCCGCGCTAAGGAGACGCGCGAGCGAATCTAGTTATTCAAATAGTCTTTCGTTAATGCGTCCGCGCGCGGACGTTTATCCGCATTAACACGTCCTCGCGCGGACGTCGCATTATCTCGCTCGCGATTCACCGAACAAGAGGCTTTTTCTTCGGCGTCCGTGTCCGCTCGCACCGGCTTCAGCTTCAGCTTCAGCTTCAGCACGCTCGCTCGCTCGCACTTGCTCGTCGTGTTCGCGACCCTTATTTAGCGCGAGACAGGGAGAGAGCCGGCCGCTTAATTGCAAAAATTAACGCCGCGGCTGGCGGCCCGGCCCGCGGCCCCGATTGTTCAAAACTAATTAGGGCCGAGATTTTATTACGCGGGAGCGTATAATACGCTTTCCGTTTGATAGCCGCGCCACATAAAGGTCCGACGGGCTGCGCTCCCCCGCTCCGCCCCCCCCCCACCCCCCCCCCCGTCCAGCTACCCCTGCGGTGCTCTCGCCCCGCCCCCCGCGAGCGCATCCGTCCCCGTCTTCGGCTCTTTTCTGGACTCGCGCGCACCCGCGAGGGCTCGTTGCTCCTCTTCTCTTCTCTTGTGAACGGGCGACAGTGTGCGAGGCCGGTAAGTCGTAGGAGAGAGACAGAGAGAGGTAAGCGCGAGCGCGCGAGATTAACACGAGAGTAAAATAAAGGCTATTGAATTCCCCATGCCTCTCCGCACAAAAATAGCCTCCAATGAGAAAAGGAACCTTACAGTTTCTTTTCACCCGGCTTTCATAAAAATTTCTGAAAACTAATTTTCCTCTTATACGGACGACGCGGCGGGGCGCCCGTGTATATAAGGAACGGACGGCCTTCGTTCACCCCTCTTTCTCTCTTTTTCTCTAGTGCTGCTACCGCTTCTCCTCCTCCTCCTCCTGCTCCACCACCTCCTCCCCCTCCTACTCCTCCACCTCCTTCGCTCGTTTCTTCTTCGACCCCCTACCACGGCTTTTCTTTCCCCACCTTCCATCTCTCGATCTTTCTTTTCTTCTCCCTCTTTCTTTCACCCTTTGGCCACACCACCTACAACCTCGCCACCCTTCTTGAGCAACGTCGCCACCTACCAGCTACCCCCACCCTGCTCGCCACCTTTCCCCCGAGTTTCATTCCCACTACAGCACTTTTATACGAGGTGCTAATCTTCCAGACAAGCCCCCAACATCCCCCTACCCCTTGCTCAGCGAGGAAACCCTCTCCGTCGCACCCTTTCTCGCTCTTTCTCCCGATCCACGTCTCTTCCTGCCTCGACTCGCCGTCCCCGCGACTCGCCTCGCCTCGCCTCGGCTCGACTCGACACGACCCGCACCCCCCAAACCCCTCAACCGTTGCTTTCATAGCCTCTACTAAAGTCACTGTCGGGATTATAATATAATATTGCGCCTGCAAGGGTGAACGCGAGAGCTACGCGAGCTCTGGACCAGGACGCGACGAGCAGGGGGATGGCAATCTGTCGATCGTATCGGATTTGCTAACATTTCCTTTTGTACTTTGCCACCTTCGTTCTCCTCGACGAGGGAGGCGAGAACCGAATACGAATAAGGCGACTGTAAATGGAAAATAAGGTTGTTAAGGGATGGAGTTTGCGATGCCGAATTAAGGTGATTGTGCTGCGCGGCTCTGCGTTGTTGCGACTTTCTAAATCAGTCTTTCGAACAATTCTAACACGTTGAATGTCACGTTGTTTTATTGCAAAGGATTTTGCTCTGTTTTGTTCGAATTTTTACGTAATTGAGACAGATCTACAAAATGTGTTTAGGATATTATTTTGTATAGCGATTTGGTTCAGAACAAGGAACCCTTGTTTCTGGACATGTGGTTAGTGTCGTATCGCCGATGGTCGCATCGTCGTCGACTCGGCGCCGAAATTCGACACCTAGCTATTTTCCGGGGTCCACCCATGGACCAGATTTTTAGACAATAGTTCTCTGTATTTTCACTTTTTCCAACGTCATCCCCACCCGTTGAAGATTGTAAAGGAGAGGGCAAAATTAGCTTTCCTTCATCCTGGTCCTGCGAGCTCCGGGCAGATTCTCGTCGATTGTCATCTAGTAACCTAGTCTCGTAGCCATCGTACAAACAGTCGGCAGATTCTCTCCGATTGTCCACCTAGCAATTTTAGTTTAGTAACATAATCATTGTACGGACAGTCGGGACTCTCACAGTCCACAGTTGAAATATAGTATTGTTGTCACAATTATAACATTTTATTCTTCCCATTGAGGGAAGTGGTCCTTCGAGTTAGTTATTATAAATTAGTCGGCACACCACGTGCAAGTTTCGAAGTAACTCGATCGATCGGTGGATCGACTAGGAGTTCACTCAACAAAATGCGTTTGGTTTTTTTTTAAATTATGCGATTTTCAAATTTGATCGAATAGTATCAACGAGGGATTGCGAATATTTCAGGGTAAATTTTAAAAACTCTGAAAATACCTGTTAATCGTCGCCTCATTTCAAGAACGTACACTTGTGTGCTTATTTTCGAGTTAGCATTATTTTTGTGCATTTTTCATATTGCACGTTTTTTTAATTTTACTCAATAGAAAATGCAAATCTTTTTCCTACATGACGGATATACTCGTCATTAGACCAAAAATCATACAGCACTGTATGTGGCCAGGATGCAATTATTTTTTTAACGTTGTTTTTCGCGAAAATTTGGTGTTGATGTCGCTTGTAGAAAAGGAGAGGTCCAGGCAAAACGTCACTAAATTCAGCGAACCCGGGTCACTGTGCGTTACGACGCTACGGGGGGTCGGATACTCTTTTACTGCGTGGCTCGGGGTCTGCGTCGAGAGGTGAGGCGGGGGGCTGCGGGGGGCGGGGCCGACCGCGCGGATGCCGAGCGAACCGAGACGAAAGCAAGCAATCAAAGGGAATAATTCAAGAGGCGGCCCACATTGTTCCCGCGTCTCCCGCGTATCCGGCCGCGTCCCGCGGGACCGCGACAGCCAGCGCGATCACGAGTTATGTGACCCGGCCGATAATAAACGACGGAACACCGTCACGGTTCCATACCGGCCAGAACGAAACGACGAATTCCCCGTGTAATGCTCGCACCTAACCCCGGGACATGGTACTTTCTGTTGCGTTACGACCTGCCGGTGATGACTCGTTTCCGAGAACGCGTGGAAAGACGCGAGAGTGGGACATTTCTTCTAGCGACAAGCTCTGGAGTGGTGGGTACGGTATTTGCTAGCAATTTCGCGGTTTTATGGGTTGTTGCATATGGAATGTCCAATTTCAGAATGAGAACTCCAAAATGAAGATGAGAATCTTTTAAATGAAGAACGTTGTGTTACAACGATCGAGAAACTTGTAGTTCGTTGACAGAATATGCGTACAATAATGCAAAAAAAAGTCACGCTTGTTTAACATCATTGTTAAAAATCGGAGATCCCATACAAGCTAATATCTACTGGAAGTAGAATTGGTTGGTCATGATCAGACACGGTCAGACGAGTCCTATTTAACCCTTAAGTGGGCGCGCAATAGCACTGAGTGCTCCGTTTGTAGTTTAATGTAGTATAATTTTTATTACTTGAAATAAAATTTCATAAGAAACTGATAATGAACAGCGATATACGTAGTTTTAAAGGATGGTGCATAAAGTGCTCCGCGCGCTCAGTTATGTAACAAAAATAGGCGCGCCCACTTAAGGGTTAATTTCGTCGAAAACGAAGCTCGGAAAAAATGTAGTACCAAATTTTTTTCTAATTTTTTTCATATAGAATCCCCCCGCGTATATTTTGAATCGCGAACGCGTAGATCGTCTTTCCGCGATTCTTGCCCGAGGCACAGGAAGCTCTAGGGGCGGTTCTTCACCTTTCGAGCCAGCCACCCCCAGGGAAGAACGAGCGCGTTCCGCAACTCATTATGACCGGTTTCCATAGAGCGTTCACAATACCCCGCGGTGGTACCCTCGGCGAGACAAAAAAGATAACGCGGTCGAGTTGTCTGCCGGAAAAATGGCCGTGGAAAAGAAGCGAACGAACGAACGACCGAGGTCGATGGGCGGGGGGGGGGGGGCAGAGATGGGCCCTCCACCGCTCTCGGATCTCCGTTTTGCTCCTCCTTTTTGCCCCGTAGAGCCCCCCGTAGCCCGTGAGCGGAAATCGTGCGCTCTGTCTGCAACGGGGATTATTGAAACGTTAATTAAGGGAAGAGGAGTTCGAGGAGAGCGACCCGAAGGTCTTGCAATTAGCGCTACGGTACACGTTACCTACCCACCGGTGGCAGTTCGGCCACGATCCACCTTGCGCGGGAAGGATCCGGTGATTACAGCCGCGTTACATAACGCGTTCGTTAGCCACGGTCCGTTATTTCTCGGCGATTTGATCGAGCGGACCGTTTATCGCGAAACCGGTAATCATAGCCTCCTTCTTTTTGCTGGCGATCCTCTTCCGGTATTCGGGTATTGTACCCTCGCCCTCTCGAACAAGTGCTGAAAATCGTAGCGGTGCAAGTACAAATTCTGAGGATCTCATTAATATTGTTTTTCGAACGTTGAAGGCATCGTTTATTCGGATTACCCTGCGATCACCGACACGATTTGACCGACGTTAACTTTCGTCGACACTATGTTCCCATCAGAATGGTCAAATCGTCAATAAATGTTTTCATCGACAGTCCGTGTTGAGCGACATGTCTGAGTTCATTCGTTTCCACTAATTTGAAATTCGTTACGATGTAATAAGAAAAATTTTTGACGTTGAAAGAAAGAGTCTAGGTCAATTTTACGGTCCATTTGTTTAACAGATCTCCACTGATCCAAAGGCGTAGAATCTCTCCATGTTATTTGTGACATATAATCTTTATACGCCCTGTACAATTTTGTTATGTTTTTATATTTATATTCGTAGGTTTCGTTCTGTTTATTCAAATTTTTTATATGTATTCACACAATTATACATGTTTGAAGTTATATGAAATATTATGATTTTTGTTCATTTGTGTGTACCTATTAACCCTTTGCACTCGGAGTCATTTTAACTTGAAAATTAAACATTTCTTCCAACCTAGAATAATTCCATTCTATATTATTTTTCTTCATTTTATGAATAAGAAATTAATATACCTCATACAATATTTAAATGTTTAGTAATTGATTAGATATTTTCTATAATGGTACAGCAATTTTTAGTGACGACTCAGAGTCGCCACTCCACTGTTAACGGTTAATAAAGTTTGTTTATTTGAAGAAATTCTGATTAATAAAGTAGCAATAAAAACTTTGATATAAATAACAACATTTTCTCTTTAGTTTTTTTTTATACAAGCAACTGTGTCAAGAACGGTTAATTTATATTAGCAAATACGGACTTGATGTCAGTGGAAACGAATGAACTCAAACCTCTCGCTAAACACGGGCTGTCGATGAAAACATTTGTCGACGATTTCACCATGTCGATGGAAACACAGTGTCGACGAGAGTTAATGTCGGTGAAACGAGTTATCGATGATCCCAAGGTAACATCATTTATTTACAGACAGCCTTAATCGATTTAGAACTTCATTCTTTACCGAAAGATGACAACATATTCTTTTGTCACCGAACCAATAGGATGATTCATTTGCGATCACACTGACGTAAGTCCGCCTTGCGCTCTTCTGTTTTCCACCTCTTTTATTTAAAAATCATGCTGTAATCCCACCTATTCATTAGACCCTTTTAACTCAATTAATACCGTCGCAGATGTACGGGATCTCGATCCTCTTTCTTTAGATAAAAATGTGTAGGTGTAATTTAAAACAGTAGAAGAATTTTCAAATACATAAATAAACTGTTGCACTCCAGTTTGTTGCAGTCCAGGTAGAAAAGTTTTATTATGTATAAAGATCCGCTGTCTACCGATGGTAGACGGGAAGTACGGCAGGAAGTAGTCTGCAGCAAACGAAAGGATGTAATGAATAATTCTGCTTTCATTAAATACAATATACATTTCGAACAAGAAATTCATAAAAAAAAAATGTCGTTTCTTAAGAACATTAGTGCACCCTTACTAATCGAAATATTAATCACGAGAAACGACTCAATATTAAATTCTTCCGATCATTCCACTGATCTCATTCTTCACCTACTCAAGTGACACGGAACAGAGAAAAAGTCTTTTTATTCGCCTCAAACAGTTCAATCACCGGTCCGCGCATTCTTCGCGTCACCTTCCCGGGAAAATCATCAAAGCGGCGAGGCTCGCGAATAAAATCGCTTCTCCGTAGACTCCACGCGTCGCATGATCAAACGTTAAAACCGTGATCGTTGCATTGTCCGGCCGTCCCCGAGAGATGGATCACGCGTCGCTTACACTATAATGGGTCTAGTGTCGGCCAATAAAAGTCTTTTTGTGCTCGATATGATAGAACACCCTGTCACCGAGTCGGTTCCAGCTTACGCGCCCAATTTTACGAACCGGAAGTCGCGGGGGCGTCCGTTCGGAGCCATTAAATCCCATCGATAAACCACTCTGCCCGTGTACGTGTATGCGTGTATCGAGGCTGCACCGCGGAGGATTTCCACTGAAATCTATTAACCGCGAAACGGATCCGGCATTTAGCTATAATCATGACCGTGCTACACCGCCCCGGTGAAAACACAGTATTGAACGAGGGAGGCTGCAACGGCAAAATCAGTCGGAACGCGATGGCAACGTTAGGATATTTGTGCGAGAGCGGACATCAAAGGTATTGGTATCAAAAGCAAGTGGTATCCTTGGGAGGGGCGGTGGAAAAAGGCTCCCGAAATAAAAAAGGGAAAAATAAAAAGAAAGACAGAGAGAGAGCGAGAGGCGGGGTGAGGAGGGTGGACACGCGGGTCCACATCGGACACACAGGTTCGTGTCCACTTAGCCGTATTAACGGGAGGTTGATTGCCGCAACATCCATCCGTCCATCTGTCCGTCCGTGGACGTTTGTGGACGTTCCGTCTGCGCGTTCCACCCTCGGGACCCCGTCTTTACATCACGACAAAGTCGTGATCCGTGACAAGCCCCCGCGTACGAACGGTGGACAGCGATTTGGATAATAGAATTTCATCGTAGTTGTACCATAATACACACAGTGGATATCAATTTCGTCTTTCTCAGAAAAGTTTCGGTACAACAAAGAAGTTATAATTACTGCAACGGTCGATTATAGTGGAAGCCGTTAAATGGAGGCTCCCGGGACAAATGTCCCATTTTCCTGATGTCAAAGGCGTCCTGGGAAGAAGGATGCTGCAGGATCCGATGAGGGAACAGACGTCGGAGAAGTCGGGGAAAAAGATCGGAACACGGAAAAAACCGGCGAATGGGATAGTGTGAAAAGAGGAGATAATACAGGGGGTGTCAGAGAGGGAGAGGAGAGCACACTGGCCGGGGCTAATGAGTCGCAGGATGATTGATTCGCCTATCCGCGTTCTACCCGAGCCAAGCTTTCACTCGCCCCTCCCTCTCTGCCCCTTCTAGGTGGCCCTTCTTTCTCTATCGCTCTCCTCTCGCCCTTCCTCCACACCGGAGTCTCTCCGGTTCTCTCGCTCTCTTGTTCTTCGGCACCTTTATCTTTCCCCGTTAGCTTCGCGTTCCCCATTCAGAGATTATCACGACGCCTCCAGCAACAACGTTCAATAAATATTGTGCACGCCGCTTTCAGGGGGCCCCCTTGAACCGATTCAGCCGATCGTTATCGTAATATTGAAATTAGACCCGTCCAAGGCGAGGAGAGCTTTTCAACGGGAGTATCTTCGCGCCGGGTGTTAAGCTCGCCGTGGATGAAGATGAAGGGAGATTCCGACGCTTCTCCGGGTAATTACTGCTGCGGATGATGAGTCTCGGGTGTCTTTCGAATTTTCCTGTCTTCGGGGGAATCGGACATTGTATCGCCGCCCATGTAAATTTCCCAATATTTAATGTCTGATTTTCTCAGCAACCCTAAGCGATGTATTAAAATATATTTTCTTCGTTCGATTCCTATTCTTTCGCTCCACACTTTAACGAGGGCGATTTCTAAAATTTTTCAAATTATATTTTTCACAAATTTTCAAAGTTGTCTTTTGTACGAAGGCACGATAAGTGATACTAGATGTCCACTTGATTCCTATGCTGCAAATGCGAATTAATAGAAGTGAGGTGGACATCTATTCCGACTTGAAGTATCGTCTCTCAAAAAATAAATCGTAGTCGATGTAATTCTGAAGTACGTGTTTCACGATGAAGAATGTTCTTTTGTAGAAGAACGGTTCTTATACATAGAGATGTTCCTTGAGTCACAAATCTGGAATTTAATAAATATTGACACAATTTTAATCCGAACGATAAAGGAATATCTGGTCAACATACTTGTACAGTTTCAAGTTAATCGGATGATTGATTTTCGAGATATCGTATCAGACATTTATAAAAATACTTCGTATAATTTGATATGAATTGATAGAATTTTATTATTTTTCTTATAGCTTCAAATTTGTTTTAAAATCGTTGTTTCAGTGCATAAAATATCTTAAAGAAAGAGCTCATAGTTCCACGGTAAATTCGTAATTTATACATTGTTATAACTTTTTATAGCTTCAAATTTTTTTAAGATTGTTGTTTGAGTGCATAAAATATCTTAAAGAAACAACTTAATTGTTCCAATGATACGTATCAAGAACATAACAAAATTTGTGCGAAAGGTGAAGAACTCTTCGTTGTTGCGAACCCGTCAATCGCTAAAATTCCGATTCTACATGGACAACTAATTTATTTCTATTACAAACATCGCTCGCACAAAACTACATACCTTCAAAGCGTGCCTGCGATTTTCCTTAGAAATCGCATAATACGATCCCTAAGAATGTTCACCTAATTGTACCCTAAACGCTTCACGCGAGCGAGCCACGCGCGCTCGAATCTCCAGACCGTGTTCCGCTAGAAAATCGGTGATTACCATCGTCGGTGGTAATTGCTCGTTAAGACGGTCGCGTCCATATGTCGGCGATCGGCGGGTGGGCACCGATGGACGATAAATTCATCACACAATAATGACCTTAATGAACTGCGCGAGGGGGTTAGGGCAACAAGTTCGGGTCCTGGTCTGGCCATGAAATATTCAGCCGGAATCAATCCTGACTCTCTGGCCCGGGACGGAGGCAAGCATCGTCTCTCTCTCCCTCTCTCTGTCTCTCCCTCCCGCTAACTACCAACCTAGGGGGTCGAATGTCGAAGGTAGAGGAGGGCAGAAGGGTCTCCCCGGCACGTTGCCGGAGAAGGTTCAAGGATTTCGTGTCCTGAGGGGTGCGTGAGGACTCGCGTAAAGCGGAACGGAGGCTCGCTTAACCCTTGAGTTTGCGGCCGGGACTAAAGTAGTTATGTTTGTCCTTTGAGTTGATAGGAGAGCCGCTGCGGGGCAACTAGGCTAATCCTGCGGGACCCGATATATCCTTGCTAATGGGTCCGGTCTCTGTACAGCGGCGGAGAGGAAGTTCGCGAGCCTGAAACACACCGCTTCGTATCTCGCGCGCGCGGAGACTCCGCTTCGAAACAGCTCGAGCGAGAGGGAGTAGATAGCGGGAGAAGAGTGAAACAGAGAGGGAGCGAGCTAGCGAGCGAGCATCGGCGCTTTGCTGCCTCCTCGGCTACGTCCAATGTATTATGCAACGGCGTCCTTTAGTAGTCATTGTTGACGTTGATGGAAGACTCCCCTGTTCCTCTGTGTTCGAGTAACGGTGCCAGGGATCCCCGATCGACGATGAGATTAGAAGTGTACCGAACGAGCTACTCGAATACCGCGTGTCCCGATACATACACGAAGAACCGCTTTTAAAGTCCACCGAGAACGGCGCTACATTGTCCCGGAATGAATCGAGCAGGATCGAAGTGGCTCGTATCGTATTTCACCGGGACAATCGTTTTCGATTCGCGGCTGAGTCTTCCCGATTACCTCATCCGACGTGATCCCGCGGATGAATTTTCAGGTGGATCACTTGGGAAAACCGGGACTTTTCCAGATGTAAACTGTGCAATACAGTCTTGGTATAAGGCGACGGTGTTCGTTTCGAAATAAGAAGATCGCTATCCCCACTCCTTGAAATTGTTCATTTGCCGAATAGCACACCTGATCCGATATACGGCGAAAGCCGGTCCCGTTGCATCGCCTTATATCCGAACAAGACTGTATTCAGACTTTTTCAGAGTGGTATGGTTTGATTAGAATGTTTTAGCTTATAAAAATGACAGGGCTCTGTTTATTTAGTTTTCGTGCAATTTTTATTCAAATATGTGCTTGGATAAAAAAATTAATCGAGTCAATTTCCATGTAAGTAACTTCACAGTTTCAATAATTGTAAAATGAAAAATCTAGAACCGGTCGTTTGACCGTCGGTGGCAGTGGTTAGTGTTAAAATTGGACCAAATAGGTACCGTTGGACGAAAACGTCCAATTTCGAAAAACTTATTCTGTTCTAGAGTCGCTTGGTCTAATTTTGAGCAGAATATTCTGCTTTAAAGGACCCCCGAATATTAATGCGAGTCGCTGTGGCTCGTCTCGAAACTGGACCATTTCAGCCTCCGATTCATAGTTTATTGAAGATCGTTTACCCAAATCTATGCAATAACAAATTCTCAGACGAATTAGACTATCTATTAATGCATCCGTTCTCATTAATAAGCGTATACAAACATTGACAAGGAGGGAATGCATGACGATGCATGAGATATGTATACGGGGATACAGGTTCGGGTTTATTTCGAGTTAATCCTAATTAGAAGTATTTAGATATTCATTAACACGCTGGTCCTCATCAATATGCTCGTCTTATAATTCGCCGGGGTTAATCAAGGATTTATATACATTGACAAAATGGAGATAGTACTTGACGACGAACGCTTGGCATGTGAATGTTGGTGCTATTTTAGCACGAATTTGCGGGTGTTCTACATTTCAGGCGAACTGACAGCTGTTTATATTAGATAAGACGATCGAAGTGTGCTGGAAAATTTGCGTTTACGAATTTATGGCAGCAGAAACGGTGGTGGAGGTTAATTGGACCCAGAAATCGTACAATACAAGATAATTGTCATAGTGACAAATTATTATTATAAATGAAACGTTCCAATACATTTTCTCGGTAACATCGACAACAAGGACGTACTAAAAATCGACACTACAAACGAACCGCTAGAGATAGGACAATAGAGAAGACTATCAGATCGACGTAGTAATCAGGGTCTTACAGACACGAATAAAGAAAAAAATCCTTTCGTCGAGAAGAGTTCACCGGTGAGACCCGTCACCGAGCATAATTCGCAATTACTTTGCACAGCACCGGCCGGTCCAGCGATATTCAAGATCGAGTTTCCCTCGATCACGGAGCAGGTCTCCTTTGATCCTAACATAATGCTCTCTCTCGGCGATCTCCCTTCTTGTCGGCGGCTCGATGTCCATTAATTCGTCGCTGGCAAGTACTCCTCGGCGAGGCAGCGCGTTGTAATAACGTAAGAAGAAGGCCATCGGAATAAAAGGATGACGGAACCGATGCGACGGTATTCCGGTCACGGGGCGTGTTGTAGGAGAGAGAAGTTGGTAGCGCGCTGTCAGCGGCACGAGGCAGCGAAAAGTCAGCGAGGGGTGGCCCACGGCAAAGGCGGCGTTACGATCGAGGGGCTGAGAGGCGTCTCATCTTCTGGACAGGCTCGCTATAACGTCATAAAAATAATCAGCTTCTCCTCGTCGAATGAGCCCGAGGCGTACTTTGATCTCCAGCGCATTTGTTTCGTCGCGTCTCTGGCTCCGCTCGTCTGAGTCTGCGGAGAGAGAAGATTCTTCGGGGGGCGGGGTGGGGAGGGGAGGGAGAGGCTCGTTGTAGCGCCGCGAAATTTTTCTTTAGCGTTCTTCTTCCTCTTCCTTCTTTCCTTTTCCTTCTTTTTTCTTTTTTTTTTTAATGGTCCGTCGAGACACGCCACCAGAGTGTACGGGGCGGGCGAAGCAAGAGAAAAGCGACGAAGGCCGGGAACGAACTTCATCCGAGGAAGCGACTTTTCGTGCTCTCGAAATAAAAAGTTAATGAGAAACGCTACCCGTGGTCGGGGCTGCCCGCTATTTAAGCCACGGGACTCGGAATCGAACCTGCTTCGACGAGACACGCGGATTCCCGAATCGAGCGAGCTCAACGGTTCGACCGCCGAACGTTCATCCCCCGAAAATCTCATAAAATCTACGTAACTTTATCGTCGTTATCGACACTGCCACCCTCGGACCATTCTTGTGACTAGACTGCAGATATTGGACGAAATAAAAATCCCTTCATCCCTTAATAGTCCTTTAACGGTGGAAACAACATTTTATGTTTTTCTCTGTTTCACATTTCACAGTAGACTGCGGATGTTTATACAATTTACAATTTTTCTAGGCAAATTTTAAGAAAGTGCAATCATGTGAAATGTTATTCTCATTAGTAGTTGTTAGTAGTACTAAATTCTATGGAATTTTATATTCTAGCATTTTATGAAAATTCTCAGATGCCATAGATGCATAAAGATCCGCAGTCTGATCATTAGAAACAATCTAATATTGTTCTATCATGTCCGATTTACCGAAAATATTTCAAGAAGAGACACGTTGCCACGAAGCTCCTGCTCCTCGCAATTTAGACAATTTTTATTTCGCATAAAGATGTATCATTCTCTTCTACGGTAATATTCACGTTATCCTCCGCGACATTTCTTGGAAACAAGCATAGTCTACCGTAGAGATATTTATAGCTGCGATATAATTGATTTGAGGAAGATTATCTTCCGATGTCGCATGCAAAAGGAAAGAGAAGCGGCCGATCTTTGCGTCGCTGGGTTGTCATTAAAATTCGCTCGACAGGAAAATTCGACGCGACCGTTTCGGGGATAAATTTGTTCTTGCCGGTGCGCGCGTGCGGTCGGATCTCTCATTGGAACCGAATATTTCCGCTTAATAGATCGCAACAAACGCAACACATTCGCGCTCGGCGGACACGAGAAACAGAGAGAAAGCCGCGTTCGGGAGCGAGACGGCGCGCGTGTTCGCGTGCCTATACAGACAGCTATTCAATGCGGAGTATCGACTGCACGGTACGAGCCAATGAGAGGATGCCGTGCATAATGCATGCCTAGAATATATCGCAGTCGCACAGTGCACCGGCAAATCCCCGGTAACCCTGGAAAGGTACCGGGAGAGTGTACGGACGGTTCAATTCGCTCTCGCTCGGTGCCTCTCTCGGGAGAGAGCAGCACGCAAACCCACCGGTTCTGTGTTTAGCTAATAATTATAATTACGATATTGCAGTGATGCGCACACCGGGTTGCAGCCTAGCAACCGACCTGTCCCATTGATTAGACCGCCCCCGCGTCACGGTTCGATAAGCATACCGATATCAAATAATCGACCTTTTCCAACGGCGCCTCGGCTCGCGAACCAGAGCCCCGAACAGAGCCGTTCGATTCCGATTCTGTGTTCGCGAACAGCACCGCCACGCTTTGTTGCGCCCGCCTCACTCGTTCTATCTGATCGAACCCGACGCATTTAATCAGTATTTACGCCGACCATTCTGCGCAGACGTTTCGGCACGCGACATTCGGCCGCAAACTCTGCCGGCCCGGCCCGACCCGACTCGAACCGGCTGCAAACCTTCCGATACCGACGAATATGAGAGAATCTTTGATGCTCGTGACTCGGATCAATTGTTGTGCAAGGGAGTCACAAAACAATCGGAACTCAGAATATATACAGAAGTCTCTACCCTTCTATGTTATTCCCCCTTCCCTGGCCTGGGTTTGATCACGTGACGCGTTTCGTCTTTGCCGTGCATACGTCACAGTGTCACGTGACTAATCCGACACTGTCGCAGAGATGGTAACTGTATTCTCCTCTTGCCCTGAATATTTCTCTTTATTTAATTGGAGTATTCTCTTCCATTCTACACTAAACCTACCACTGCCAGTCAAATGACCGGTTTTATATTTTTCATTTTACAATTATTGAAATGATGAAGTTACTTACATGGATATTGATTGGATAAATTTTTTTGTTCAATCACATATTGAAATAAAAATTGCACAAAATCTGAATAAATAGAGCCTTGTCATTTTTATAAGCTAGAACATTTTAAACAGTTTTAGTGCTCCGTAGGTTTAGTGTTAAACTGATTCCATAAAAATTTTATAGAGAAGAATCTTATTTTGTCCTTTTTTAGATAAAACAAGAAAATATGTTGAACAATGCTCCTTTTAATTTCCATATTTAATAAGCAACAAAAACCATTTGTCCAATCTGCAGACAATGTGTGTTAACACTAAACCTACCATTACCGGTCAAATGTCCGTTTCCAAATTGTTTATTTTGGAAATTATTATACCATTGGAAATGATTATACAAGGTTCTATATTTAAGAAGACGTCCTTAAATTCGATTGTGTCATTTTTATATGGCAACACATAGTAGCCATTTTTAATGCTCGATGAAGTGTTCTCCAGGGTTGAACTGAAGATTTCGCAACGTCTGTAGCCATCTGTCAGCAAAAACGGCCTAATGAAATTGTCAGCGCGAAACAAAACGAAGAATTTTCAACAATCAATAGATCGAAGCATGCGCTTTCACAACGGTACAATACACGGTGCAAACAACAATTCATCCTGAAAGAGTCGCCAATAACGAAATCATTTTTCCAACTAATAGTTTGCAAGAAGGTGGGCGTTCCCAGCAACTTGGTTGCGAAGCACAGTGTTCGTTTCCAAGGGGAATTCCACCGTCAATGACCAGACAAGGCAGCGCGGGCTCTCCGCTCATTTGCGTAAGAATAGGAAGAAATAACATCGTCGATCAGTTGCAGCGCTAACGCATCGCTTTCTCATCGCCGGAACGACAGATCCCTTCGTCTTTTCAGCATTCCGTTAGCATGTAACAGGCCGGAGAATTTATCGACGCAAAAACTTTCCCGACTAGCTGACAGCTCGAGCAGCGGCGAGCTTAACCCCTTGAAAAACGCTGCGCGCCGCCGCCGCCGCCAAGAGGAAATCATTTTTCATTGTCAGAAGCTGTGATAATTGTTCGCTGCGTCGAACCGGAGTGCTTCGCCGTAATAATTGTACCTCCTCCCCCCGTGTAATTAGTCTAACGATGGAAAGTCTCGCAAGATCCCGAACCTTCGCGTGAACTTGCCGAGTCACCGGTTTTTCGCGGTATTATGCGAACGGGCGGCCGTGCTCGAAATTATTCGAATAACTTTGAACGTTCGGGGAACTGATCGTGTCACGGTCCGTGCAACTTAACACTTTATATCTGGCGGCAAATGTGAATGTCTTGGCAAATGTCGTTCTTGAACCAACAAATCACGCCAAGTAATATGATTTTCTTTTTTCACCCACACTGTGCGAGGTTCAAATGACAGTTGACCATTTAATTGCAAACTGCATCACGTATGTACGACATAACCCGAAAAGAAGTTAAAACTGAAATCATCACTTAAAGACATCACTTAAAGTCATTACTACAGTTTATTAACGAGACCAAATTGACGAAAAAACTGTTGTAATTTTTCCTTTCTTATAATTTTTTTATAATTTATGAAATTTTTTTCATTATTGTAAATTTTGTAATTTTTTAATGTCAATTAATTGTACTGTAACTGTCGCTAATAACCGTGCAGTTGAAAGGACATTAAACCTTTAAATGAAAAGAAAAAAAATTATTTTCTTTTGGGATTAGTATTGAAAAGAAGGAGATAAAGTGGTGTAAGTATATGCAATTATGCAGTGAAGCGAAAAATTCTATATTGTATTTTATACAGGGTGTCCCAAAAAATTACATGCTTGGAAGAGGAATGATGCCTAAGGTCATTTGAAGTAATTTTTTCCTTTCTGAAAAGTAAGGAGTTATCAACAAAAAACACGGACCAATCGCAGCGCGGCTGCAGTGCACGAGTCGCGCTGAGCGTGGCGTTGGCATTGGCTGAGCCAGAATCCGTCCACTGTAGCCGTGCTGTGATTGGTCCGTGTTTTTCGTGAATAACTCCTTGACAAAGGGACGTAGAACATTTTCGGAAAGGAAAACATTACTTCAAATTACCTGAGGCTTCATCCCTTTCAAAGAATTGCAACATTTTTGAGACGCCCTGTATATCATCGTGGTAGAATATTTGCTAAAAAGAGCTCCTCATTGCGTATCTTAATCTTGTGCAACTATACTGCGAATTTCATGGATTATAAACAGACTAAACGAATTTCAGACCATGAATATACAAATTTTATCCTAAGAACATTCCGAGGAAATAGAAATTTATATTTCTGCTGCTTCTCGCAACAACTGGAAGTAAGTTTTATTTTGCATAAAGATCCGATGATAACTGACCATTTAAAATGTAAAGAAACTTTGTATTAAAATATAACAACTGCGATAGAGTGAAATGTAAATGCCTATGATACATATTTTAACATGAGATTCTATCTAGAATTCGATTTTACGAGATCGTAGCCTTGTCTGGTCAGTGGCGGTGTAATTCCCCTCGAGTGCGAAGACTATACCTCGGAACGAAGTTTATTTATTTACGGCCGCATTATTGCAACCGTCAACGGATATATTATGTTAAGATAAAATTGTTTATAATTTATAAGTGAAAGTCCCTGTCGGTTTGATTATTCGCCTGGAGAAAGTAGGCAGGAATTAATTATAATAAATTAGCGAATTCTTTTCGCGGTGAGGGAAATTCATTATTCAACGCCGCCCGGTCTTGTTTATTAAACCACGAATGATATTACAAGGCGGGAGAAACGAACTTTCAGCAGTGTCAATATCATAAAGTTGCTATGATTCGCGAGCAATGATCGGTCTCGTAAGTCGATGCTAGTTATCAAGGATCAGCGTACACCTTCCTGGTTTACCGTTAATTGCCGTCGAAGAGAAAATGATCTAAAATCAGCCACGAAATGACAGAGTAATTGCCGAGTAAACAGGAACAACATAATGGAACCAGTTTCGCAAAGATGCTAACAGGTATTTCTGATGGGAAAAGCGTGGCCACCGCTCGCCGTCCGTATCAGAACTGTGATTAGCGTATCAATTAACGGTTCTCACGGTAAACGTTTCATTACCGGATTCATTCGATAAACAAACTCCGCCGGTTTGATCGAGCGGATTCTTGATCGAGCCTGGATATTTTATTTTGCGAAATCTATCGGCGAAACAAAAACTCTTTTATCACCTTGCGCTATTACGCTGTCGTATTTATTGGGGACGATCGGCGAATGACATTCCCCGGTTGTGAATAATTTTTAATTGTTTCCGGTTTCTATACCGCATGAACATACACTATAGAGAATTTATGATGCTCGTAGATGACGTTTTCGGAGCATTCGACATTATTTATAGGCAAACTTTCAAATGCAACATGGGGTGAAAATAAATTCGTTCGTTTTTGGAATTATTCGTGGAAAAAGTCTCCCAAGTTCGAAAATTTTTTAATTCTTAATAATTTATAATTTTTAATAATTCACAGTAGAAAAATGTCACAGAGAAAAACAGCGAAAGCAGATGTAACAAAGAAGGAGTCGAAATAGTTTCTTCTGAAAAAGTGCTCTCAAAAGCTTGCAAAAATTGTCGACTATTTTTTACCAAAGAAAAATCGTTAATCGAAAGTTTGATGAACTGAAATATCGATTTCTGCAACTTCCAACGGTTTGAATCAAATCTTACTATTTTTCTCGATCAGAAAGAAATCAATCACAGCGATATTTAAAATACCTGTTTAAAAATAGGGCAGATCTGAAATTTTGATTAAAAAAATTCCAGATTAAATGAACAAAAGACCAAGAGATAGGCAAACGTGTTCCAAAGATGTAGCACAAGAGGAGAACGGTAATTGAGATGACCAAGCGATGGATAAGCAAGCAAGAAACATCATAATGGCAATAAACATGGAATTATTCATCGAATGAGCTAATAGTCGGCCATTGCGGGTAGCAGGGGCGGAATATTTGCGCGCATTAAGAAAACGAAATCCCGCCGGTTGATACACGGCTCGGTGCTTGCTCTTGATGTAACTTTACGACTAGCACTTAGCTTTTCACATAAAAACCGCCTATAAATACCGCGCGTTATTTTCGTTGAAGAAATACCGGCAGACGTGTGTTCGAGTAAACGGGCGCGGGGCATAGTGATTCGGCCGCGTGCCTCGAAACACACCGCTGAGAGGCGTAATTCATTTCTTTTTCCCCGGCGCTCTCCGCGTCGACGGCTCGCCCGTTAATTTATATACCTCCACCGACACTGTTCGTCTGTCGTTCGACGCGTCTTCCTCGCCCCCTCGAAGCGCTGCGACGAAAGGGGGCTGCGCTCAACACGAACCAACGTTATATCATTTCATATATTCCATTTTAACCGCGGCGAATCGAATATTGCGAAGCCCGTTACAAATAATTATATAAATACCAATTAGTTAAGACAATTCCCAACAGCTTCGCTAACGGATCCACAGTGTTCTCCTCTTCTCGGGAAAAATTCTGAAATTTATCCGCTGGACACAATATTTCAAATACCTTTCTAGCAATTTTATTATTGACCAGAATATCTTTCATATTTTTGCAAATATGTCGCATTTTCTGCTGTCTATTACATTTTATATATTTTATTAAAGTATCACATCAGCGTGAGCCGCAGGCCTAAATTATTTTTAAGTCTCAGATTGACAATGAACTAAAATAAAAAATGTGAAAATACAATAGAATATACAAGAACGAATAAATATTTAAAATTGAAAGCAAGCCACAGATCTCGTGATCTCTTTAAATTCTCTATAAAACAGTGATCGATCACAATTATTTAAAATATACTTTGCAACCAACCCCTGGAATGTGTTAAATATTTTTTCTCTAAACAACAATACTTGGAAACATTCTCAAACAAGAACAAACACACGAATAGAACGACAGTAGTTAAATCTGAGCCCGATTCATGTGGACTTAAAATGGTCCCCAAATCGCAGTCATGGTTGAATGTGGTCACTCGGTTCGTTCAATACACAAGAGTCCTTCGGCATCGGTCATTTCATTGTCCATCGGCCGTGCTAATACGGACCACGTGTGTTTTGAATAGCGAAACTGGAAGACGAGAGACGTTTGAGAATCTCGTTTTGACCAGCACGTGCACCTCCGGCACATCCAACCTTCGGCATTCTCTGTGCTCGGTCTTCTCCTTCTCTATTCCTTGAAGCGAACCCACTGGCCATTAGCCTTTCCATGTCGGAGAACAATCACGTTGTGACCGCCGCGATTTACGTATACCACCCTCGCCGACGATTTCGTGCTTGCGTGCATCCACGCGAGCTACTCGATCCGATGCAACACTCGATGTCGTGTCCGCCACGTGACCGTCGAAATTATGGTCACGAGCCTGTTTAGCGAGACGTTGGGTTCTGATGGAGCGGGGAATTGGGGGATGGTCACTCGAGGCCTGAGGATTTCTGGCGGACACAGGGAATGCCTTGAACAATTAGGGTTGCGTGTGATGCGAATGGAAGATGTAGTTGCGCCTGAAGTAGGAAGCTGTAAGGATTCTGTTCATAATTTTTTACATGGTTTTTAGCCATAATTGGACAACGGATTTTGTGCATTTATGACAAAAATAAATGGATGTAGCTGAAAACAGTAAAAACATTAGAAGAATTTAAAAATACAGTTATATTATATTCAACCTGTTGAACATATTAATTTAAACATATTGCGCATAAAGATCCGCTGCTAGGTCATAATTTTATACACGGATTTTATGAATAATTTTATCAGGATACATGTTGATAATTCGCTACGAAAACAGGGCGAGTTCACTTTTTAGTAAAATTGGTTGAAAGTTTGAAATATTTTTGCTTGTTGTTGATCGGTTATGAAAGAATTAAAAGAACAAACTCTACCGGAAGAAATACAATCAGAAATTTAGGAAGAGCTGTAAAGTAAAAACCGCCCGCGTCGAAGGGTCTCGATTAAGGGAAGGTAGGAAGGGCCGCGGGTCGACAATTTTGAATCGGAAGGGGTTCGAAGGAAGTAGCAGAATGGAGAGGACACAGAGTGGGAAAGAGAGTAACGTTGTAACATTGAACCTGTCCGCCGATTTCACAAGAGGGATTCACATTCGCCGCTCGAACCCGGCAGAGCATCCTCGACCTTTATCTACGAAAAGTCGAAGACAGATATAAAGGGGAAAATCATTCCTATAGAAACGTTAATAATAATAATCATAATAATTCTCTTCTCTTTTCAACGATGTCTGTTCGACGCGGCCTTTTCATCGGGCCATGAATGGGTCGAACGAGTTGAGCCACATCCTCTTCCAGCTCCCTTTTTCCTGCCTTCTCTGCCGCCGCCACCATCATCGCCCGGTTCCCACCCCCAACCCCCGTCCGATCCTGACAAGGAACATCTACCAGAGACTGGCAAGACCAATTGTACGCTCGGTGCCCGATCTAGGAGCTCACGTATGAAAAGAGCCCACGGTTTTCTACGCTTCTTCTCAAGTGCCTTCCGCCTTTCTTGGAAATTTCGTGATAGAGAAATGCTATACACCCCCGCTCGCCTCGGCCCCCTGCCTCGCCCCCTAGACTTTACCCCCTTTTCTGCCGATCCAATTTTATCGCGGACGCAACGCTGGGCCGGCCTCGCTTCAATGGACCACTAACTCTGCCATACTCCCCTCCACCGAGATCTAGCGATTTTTCTGTCGGGACAGTGACAATCAGATCCTGAGGTAGAACACGCTTGTGTCGAAAGAAGTGCAACAGCAGTCTCAAGGGGAACTTCTCGTGTAACGACAGCGACTTTTACACATTTTTTTTTTGTTTTGGATACCTATTTGTCTTTAGAATAACTATAGTCTTGAGGTGCAGGTGGTCTTTTCTCGCACGGTACGGAATGATATGGCCAAGGGATGCTTGGTGGGGTCAAAGTTCCCAGTCTGGCGGTGAACAGAAATCAATCGAATAGTGATAAAGTCACCGATGCCGGTGCGGCTGCGGAATGAAATCCGCGGCACGCCGCAGCACGGTGCACGTGGGTTCGATTCACGGAAGGGCGAGGGAAAAGAGGCTCGAAAGGGTACATAAGAGGCAGCGATGCGAAGGGAGGGGCCCGCAGGAACGGGAAAGGAGAGAAAAGCAGAGAGACGGGGTATAAAAAGACCCGGTTCTCGAATTTGCCCTCCGCCGTCGTTCCTCTTCCGTGATCCCGCGTATGCAATATGCTCCGCGCCGCGCGTACGACTGCACGGTGCCTTTCGTTGCACACGGACATCGCCGGTACACACCCTCCCCGGACACGGACACTCGAAAATACAGGCTGATCCAATTGTGATGCTACGAATTGTACAAACACTGCCAAACGCGAAGCTAGTATATTGAAGCATCATAACATTTTATTAATATTTTTGTATGAGGGTTCATTCATAATTTTATTAGAATATATTTAAACATTATCAAAATGGTTCGATATAAAAAATGAACATGCAGGCTCATTCAATTCTGGTGCCACAAACTGTACAAACACTGGCAAACTGTCAGCAATCATAAGATTTTATTTATAATTTTGTACGATTATTTCATTTATAATTTTATTAGAATGTATTTAAACATCATCAAAATGATTCAATATAAACAATGAACATGCAGGCTCATTCAATTCTGGTGCCACAAACTGTACAAACACTGGCAAACTGTGAACAATCATAAGATTTTATTTATAATTTTGTACGATGATTTCATTCATAATTTTATTAGAATGTATTTAAACATTATCAAAATGTTTTAGTACAAACAATGAACATACAGGCTCGTTCAATTCTGGTGGCACACATTGTACAAACAATGGCAAACTCTGAAGAATCATAGGATTTTATTAATAATTTTTGTACGAGGATTTTATTCATAATTTTATTAGAATGTATTTAAACATTATTAAAATGTTTCAATACGAACATATAGGCTGATTCAATTGTGGCAGCTCTAAATCAGCAAACACTGTCAAACACGAAGCCAGGAAGCTGCATTTTGTATTCAGGGATTATAGAAGTTTATTAATAAATTTCGAATTAGAAAGTTTAATTATCGTCGATACTGTAACCCCGAGTTTCGACATGTTTGCCAACTGTAGAATTGCAAATTTCTGTACAGGGACTGGATTCTAATACCTTCTTTCTGAGATTCTGTTGCTTCATCGACAAAGACGTCTTAATTATTGTCGTGTCGGAACGCAACAACGTTTCAGTTTTTGTTAACGAGTTCCTTGGAAATCGTTTGTACAGCGTAAATTAGATGCATGGCCGAAGAATGCATATTTATCATGCGACTTCGAGATAGTTGTTTGGAGTTGAATTACCATTGACAGCATGGTATTAGTGATTTTTTTGTTGTTGGTCTGCATATATTTGCCGGTGAGACCTTGCCAACTTTGAATGCAACTTATCGTTTATATGCATTGTGCAAGGAAATTATATTCCGAGCTGCAATTACAATAATGATGATAAGGACATTATCATAGTTAGATCGCGCGATACTGTTTGAAACAAATCCATACATTTTACACAAGAAACAGCAACAAGAATGATTCCGTACAGTATACAATCCTAAATAAAATCAAAAAATTCATTTAATAAACAAATGTACAAGAATGTTTTGAAATGCATTGCTCATAGCGTTCGCTTCATTCCAGTCTCTAGGCAACAATCAATCTTCCTGGAAACAAATCGTTTAAAAATTAATTGACACAATGCTCCGCCTATTCCATCGCTTCCAATGTGTAGTCTCTCCAAATAAAACAATCACTAAAACAATAACAACTAGATTTTATGGATTTATGGAAAAACTGAGTACAAGAAATTTAAAACAGAGTGAAGAGATCGCAAAAATCTTCGGTATAATATCTATCTCCAACTGTAAAAAATGGTCGAGATATTTTTATTTGACAAACTGACAAATTTTGTATTTCGCATAGAGATACACGGTCGAATAATAACACTGAAGATGACCGACTATTATCCTCGAATTGGCTCGCTATTGGAGCAAGTTACAGACAAAATGGCGCAACGTCGCAGCATTGCAGCGTCCCGTTGCAGGGTCGCGTTGGATCGAATTTCCGCGTTGCAGATTTGAACGGGCCTGTATCCGCGACGATGATCGTTGCACGTGTGCACGTATATCGTGGTGTGCCTTCGCAATATACGGAACAGAAGAGAGCGCGGCGATATCGCGGCGTATTATACCGGAGAAGCGACTCTATGGCCCCCGTTCCGTGTACGGTAATCCGATCAAATGGCAAAGTGGATCGCAACAAAAAAAGACGATGATCTCTATCGCTGGCCCGTCGAATTTCAATATGGGCCGACATGCCCGAATAACTACCTATCCCGCGCAGGTATTCGTACGTGTTATATGAAAGGCACCAGCCGAATCCTTTCCGCGGCGAGACGAGCGGACGATGCTGAATACAAGCCGCGCGACCGAGCGGACCGCGTTATCCCCGGGACCAGATATAGTCCGCGGGAATATATAGTAATGTATAGTCGTGCAGCAACCCTCTCGAATCGGTCTGCGAGTCCTCCGAGTGCCGGTCTATATACCGATCGTCACATTGACGTCGGATAATTATGCCCAGGAGCCCAGGAACCAGTTCCCAGTTCGTTTCGTCTCGTTCCGTCTCGTTTCTGTTCCCTCTACATGTAGTACTACTCCATACGCTTCTCCTTTAGAGTCGAGAGACCCCTAATTGCAATCGGTACCGGCCGATTGTTGCTACCTCGCTTCCCAATGGGAAACAGAAAAAGATTAACCGTGAAGCTACGCGGGGAACTTGTTTTCCAACATTATACGCGGTGTCCCGTTTCGATCAGTCTCCTTCGCCGGATGCGGAGTCGATGCTGATGGAAAATCAGTATGGAAGAACTGTGGTATGTATCCGTTATTTTTGTTGAGATTATTATAAATATTTATGTTTGTGGAAAGTATTCGGGGATGTTGTTTGCGAAACCTTGGAGAAGACTTTTATAGTATTCGGAAGTCGTTGTTATTTCATGCACTTCTGAGACAGAAATTAGTAGATCGAATGCAGAGCAGTGAAAACGTTGAAAAGATTTATGTTGTATTATTCTTGAAACGATTATGAAAGGAATGTGCTTGTAGCTTCACAACAAATTTTATTTTCCTTATAAGACCGCAGTCTTCGTTATTTTATATTTTATACGATCAAGAACCGGTGAACGCGGAAACAATACCAAATATCCGCAGCAAGAAACGGACTCTCCCATCGATTTACATATTCTCCTCCAAAAAAGCGATTCACGCCGAAAGGTCTGATCTTGCATCAGTCTGGATCGCGGCAGAAAAATAATCGGAAAGAAATCGACCTAAGCAACCCATATATAAGCAGAATCCTCGCGCACGTTTTGTCCAACCGATGAAAGCAATGCCCAACAGAAGTTGACCTTTCGGCTCGTTATCGCGCTGTCTATCGCTCAGGCAAGCATCGTCGGGTTTCCACCGGTCGGATGCAAAATCCGAGGGGCCTTTTTTGTCATGTTAATGCTCTATCTCAACCCCGGTGGATGAAGACGTCCGAGTGGATGTCTGATGTAGCATTTCGAGGCGTCAATCTCAGGACCTCCCGGGACCTCTATCCGAGCGTTATGGTTGCTCGCGATCGAACGGATCCAGGCGATCCGCGCGGCCTGTGTATGTGCTCCTGCGGCGTTAATAACGCGATAGAGGAACGGAGACTCTAATCGAGCGCGAGGGAAGCGTGAACACGCGGGCCCGGCGAACGTGAGAAACCGCGACGCGGCGATTATGACGGCGTAAATTACTGACAAGGAACGGCGGACAAGAAACGGTGCCATGCCAGGGCCCGGTTAACATTCGAACGCTCCCCCCAGAGGATTAATAGCAGGTGCACAAACTGACATTTCGCCTGGAAATCGGCTCGCCCCGAGTGAAATTCCCCGGTGTCTAAATAGGCGGCGAGTGGCGCCGACTGTTCGAACAATTTAGAGACACTGTGCTGCGGCGAACAGTAACGCCGAAATGTTCACTAAACGATGCTAATAAATACTTTCGGCATTTGAAACAAGTTACTTGAATAACGCGCTTGATTTTGAAGACGGACAAAAATGCATCGGACCAAACTTACTTGATATCGAGCACCTCACAATGTGATTGTACTAATTTTCTTATCGGTAAAGGCGTCAAGGAGATATGAAGGTCACCTTTGTATTTTTAAATGGGAAAAGATACGTATTTTCAGCATTTGAAACAAGTTATTTGAATAACGTGCTTGATTTTGAAGATGGACAAAAATGCATCGGACCAAACTTACTTGATATCGAGGACCTCACAATGTGATTGTACTAATTTTCTTATCGGTGAAGGCGTCAAGGAGATAAGAAGGTCACCTTTGTATTTTTAAATGGGAAAAGATACGTATTTTCAGCATTTGAAACAAGTTATTTGAATAACGCGCTTGATTTCGAAGATGCAAAAATGCACCAAACTTACTTGATATCGAGGACCTCACAACGTGATTGTACTAATTTTCTTATCGGCGAAGGCGTCAAGGAGATATGAAGGTCACCTTTGTATTTTTAAATGGGTTAAAATACGTATTTTCAGCATTTATACAGGTTACCTGAATAACGCGCTTGATTTTGAAGATGGATAAAAATGCACCGCACCAAATTTACTTAACACCGAGGGTCTCACAATGTGATCATTTTTTGATCAGTAGAGGCGTCAAGTAGATATGAAGGTCAACTCTGTATTTTCAAATGGAACCATATGGTCTCTTATTTACATTCCGATAGTATGTTTCAAGGCGAATGCAATGACCTATTATGAAGGTCATTCAAGGTCAGAAATGTACATAATCTTATCACGTTTTCTGTACCTAGAAAAAGACCAATAAAACTAATAAAGAATATCTTGTATTTTTTTCATAATTCTTTTGAAATATTTTCCGAAATCGTACAGGTTCGTTCATATTTGACTTATTTCTGATAGTTTAACCCTTTACGGACGGAGTCATACGACGAACGTGCGTCGCTGTGGACGAGAAGTATTGGTGCGCGCAGTTGAGAAAATTTGAACGTTGAACGTTTGCGTTATAATAACTAAAACTTATTCTATTTGTGTTATAACTTTTATTCAAATTCAAAAAAATTTGTTTTCAACAAATTTTTTGTCGGTTATCTGCCGACATTCGTCCGCAAAGGGTTAACAAACGTTCCGGACAAGTTTTTGAATTTTTACCAGTTAAAAGAGCACAACTCGGAGGTCAATCGAGAAACTTTATCAGTATCGAGATGGATGAACAATTGGGAATCGAATTAACACGAATCCATTAATTCTCCTAATGAGAAGATCGATCTTCCAGCAAAATGTCACTAAATTCCTCGGCGCGGACAACGGCGCAGTACGATCGGGGATTTTCAGCAAAGCGATAATAGGCCTCGGAACCTTAATTGCCATAACTGACCTTTCGATACCGTTTCCCCGCGGACCCAGGATTGCGCAACGGATTAACGCTATCACGCTCTATCACGATAAAGTGTCCGCGAAGAAATACGAGGGAACCTTTGTGATCGGCCCATTCGTTAGGAAATTATGATACCGGACGGCAAGGGGGACCACGGGGGTGACGGTGAAAAATCCCGGGGAACAAATGTTCGAGAGGAAATAATCGGAGTTATTAATGGATTCGTTCGCGGCGATTAATTATCGGCACGGATACCGAGCCGGCCGATAATAACGATTTCATTAACCGCTCCCTTGAAATCTTTATTGGCTGCGAGGCAGACCAATCGACTGTCGCTCGCGAACACAAGCTTTCTCGGACGAAAGAGAAAGAATATTGAGTGGTCGCCTTTATGCTAAACAACCGGCGGCAGCGGCTGCTGCTGCTGTTGCTTGGTGTTTCTGAACACTTGTAGCTGTTGATAGAGATTTATCTTCTTAATCTGCTGTTTTGTTACGCGGGACAGGCTGCGTAGCCGTGGGACGTTGAATTTCGTTGTTCGTAGATTTTGATGGATTTTGTTGCTGGTGTGTTCCGGTTGGTGAATGTTTTTATAATGAAGTTTGAAATGATGGTGTAGTAATTTCAGGTACGGCTCTCATCGCTACCGTGGAGATTTTCTTTTAATTTCATGTTGTAAGGCTGCACCTATACTTGCAATTCTATGTATTCAAGCGGTTCTTGTTAACTTCTTACATGTAACTTATTAACTTTTAAATTCCCAAATTCCCAGTCTAGATATAATTCGAACTGGACGAACTATAAAATTTTGATACTTTGTATCAGAGAAGAGCTGTGCACCGCCATGATCAGTTAACACTTCTAAACCTCTCTGTCCGCGATCCACCTCTCTTCGGCGCATCCTCTATCTTCCCTAACAAGAACAAGTCCCCATTCATAGCTCAGCACCGCAAGAACCGGTAAACTGCGAAAGCCCGACTGTTCGCCAGAGCATCAGCGCGAAAGAACCATAAGACACCGAGAGAGGGGGTGGAATGGAAGACAGGGGGTGGCAGCGAGGGGATGGAGAAGACAGATACGCGTCACCTAGGTGTAGGTTTTTGTCTCGGTCGTTAGGAAGGGAACCGGTGTTTCTTCGTCGGTCGGTGTCTCCTTTCTCTCCTTTCGAGGCGGCGCATTTAAGAGAGAGCCCACCCTCTCTGCCCGGTTCTTTTCGATCTTTCTCCTCCCTTTCTTCCCTTTCATCGGGCACAGTGGCCGCGTCGCGACGCGAGGCGTCGCGGCCGACTGGCATCATCGGCGTCGGCGTTGCCATGAGCCAGCGCGCGCGAACCCGTGGCAGGGGCTGCACGTTGGCAACGTGTTTGTCAATAGCCTGTTAATGCGCTAAGCCATTAATCATTGCCAGCGCTCGCTCCTGTCACCGCTAACCTTAACCATCCCTCCCGAGGAACCTGAGGGGATGTCGCTGCTACCGCTTCAACACCGCCACCCGCCCCTCCCCCCGTCTATCCTTGACGAGGAACGTCGACCACCTCTCGACGCGTTCTTTCTTCGATACACCACCCTACTTTCCGTTCACGACGACAGCCGATCCTGCCGACGACGACGACGCCCTTTCAAATAGAACCGGCCTAGGATTAAACCCTGCGATCAATTATTTGCTCCCGGAGAGACCCTCGTGATGGGGGTCCATCTTCTTAATGTCCTCTGGGAGGTGCGAGACTCCTTCAGGGTGGAGGACGTTGTTTTGACGGCTCGGTGTTGTTGTGATCTTCTATCGAGGTGGATTTCGTCGCGTAGGTGGTAGTATCCTCTCCGTGGAAACGCACATTTCAACACTAAACCTACCGCTGCCGGTCGACCGGTTTCGTATGTCTCATTTTACAATTATTGAAATGATCGCTTGCAAATTGCTTGGAAATTGATTCGACAAATGTTTTTCTCCAGGCGCATATTCCGATGAAAATTGCTCTAAATAAATGGGGTCTTGTCATTTTTATGAGCTGAAACACATTTTTCGAAGTGTTTCCTCACATTTATTTTAGGACTCGCTGAATCGTATTTAATTATGTTAACCAGCTTCGATAGTCTATGCGGAACAACTGAGAAGTACTGCATTCGTTGTTACATATGAAATTGTGAATTAGTAAATTTTAAATTAGTAAAACAGGCAACTATTGGATAGTTCACTCGTCTAATTTATTATTGACTCCTCTTATACAATATTTTCTTGACAGAAGTTTTTGTAAATTGCGTGTAAAAAATTGCGTGTAAATCGTTAAATACAACATTCAGATACGCATTGTTCACGTTTACCGTTGCTAAATGTTCGGTAAACTGCAGTGATGTAATTTGTTTAGTCTCGACCCACTTTTCGAAGACTGGGAATGTAGACAGTGCAATTTCATACTCCCCGACAATGTGAAGAAGCTTGCCCACTTTGTTGCTGAAGACAATTATCATTGGAAGGTGCCAAGGCGTCATCAACAGTCGATGAGTGATACTGTCGGTCGTTGTAGCACACCTCTAATGCGTGGATAAACAAACGGCGAGGAGAAATAGCTGTTCTTGGGAAACACAGAGTGGCATAATTGATAGTGTCCAGGACATGGTCGTGCATTCTGTGTAACAACACGTTCCAGCAGCAGTTGATTCTTTCTTTCGCGGACTCGCCGTTCATCTTCGCCTTTATTTTCAACGGATTTCTAATTTTCTTGTTTGTTTAACTGGCAGCTCTTTCATTAACGGCGTGGTACGGTCTAACGCAACTCCAAAGGCAAAGAGAGCGTTCAATGTTCGAGAATCTTTCATCCATTAGAATTTCTTTTTATTGTTGAAGGCTAAGTCCTTTGTCGTATAATATCAATGTACACTTACAATATGGTAAATTATAGTCCAACGAGACACGTCTATTTTCTTGAATTAAAAATAAAATAGTTTCCTATAATGAAATAATTAATGGTAAAGAAGGCGTGGAAAATACAATTACGAGAGCTATCGTAAATCATAAAGGTAATTTACTAACTGGAGCTAATAAACGCCACAATCAGGATACAAATATATTCCCTCCCCTAATTGGATGTCATGTTTGATCCACTTTCATTCTTGAAATATTAACGTAGCAATTACACGAGCTCTGCACAAGAGCTAAATTATATAGCTCAACATCCGTAACAATTTACAATGCGAATTTATTCTATAATAAATACTGTTATGACGTAAATTTATTCGATTCCTGTGTTCTGACGATCGATCGCAATTAACTATCGATTTTGGACAAAGTCTAATTCTTAAATCGCTTGCAATATACACGATTCATTAATGTAAATTATAATATGGTATTTAATTATATAACATACTATACATTGGACTGTTCTATTAATATTGCGCCGTTTTCTATATTTTTTAAAGACATCCTATCCTACATACATGTTTCATGAATGAAAGAGCAATGATCGACGGTGATTCTTCCTGTTTGCGTTGCGAGGGATAAAAATTTCAGAGGTCAGGTCGAAATTCTTCGACGTTTCAATTGGATGAACTATCACGCGACGATGATCGCAGGGCCTGCGTCCCGGTTGTCGTCCTCCCACTAAACCATCTTTGTTTCCCCGCGTGTTGTTCCCTCGTTCTTCGGGCCGCTTCAAAGGCCGTCCGGCAGCATACAACACTGTCTGTGTACGCAAGATCACGAGCGGTTCCGATCTCGAGACTAGACGAGTTAATCGGCCACGGAAGCACAATAAACTCGAGGATAATAAACGAAGCGCCGTCCGTTGGTTTACCATAATAATGCCTTCCATCATGCCAGATCCCAGCAGCCACCGAAAGCCACCCGAAACGAATAGAACGCTATAAATAGGCGGAATCCTCCTCTCATTCTCTCGTCTCGCGGCTCCGTTCCTCTCGAGCCGTCCCCTGTCTCGTTCCCAGCTTCTCTCTCTCTTACTTTCTCGTCATAGACGAAGCCCGATCATCATCTCGGCACAGGCTCGACGACCGAGAGAGCGCGAGCCGCCCGCAAACCCGCGCCGCGGTTATTTCAGAGAGCGAATTTCCGCGCCCGTGCTCGGAACATATCATTGCGCGGCCGTGGGCCCGGAATTGAGACAATCGGATGAATGAGTCAATTGACGATCGCGTTTCCAGCTCGCCGGTACGAGGCTCTTGCAACGTTCTCCCGAGATTCTTCCGAATTTTGTGCGCACCTGCTGCGAACGCGTTGTTCCCTCCGCGTGGACCTAGAATCAAGACAATTCTATGAATGAACCGATTCGTGACGCGAGGATTCTCCCTACGCTTGGGATTTAACACGTTCGTCGCCTAGCGCAGGGGTCGGCAACCTTTTGAGTCGGAAGAGTCAAAAATTACAATTTACAAAATTTCAAAGTTTTTAAAGAGCCATAATTCAGCGATTCAGAACGATTTTTAAATGTTTTTTTTTATAAAATAAATAATATTTGCGTAGGCCCAAATCCGACAAAATGTTTTAACGAATACCACGCGACATAGCATAATGTAATATTTTATCCAAAATATAAATTAATAAAAAGTATAGTATAATGTATATATTTTTAATATTTTTATGTTGTATATCCTATATTTATATTTCAGTGCTTATTCCATTAAATTCCTTTTAAAAATCCAACTGAAAATCGTATTTAACTTGAACAAGAAGAGTCACCCATATTTGGGTGACAGGGCCCCCACGGAAGCATACCTGTCACCCAGAAATGGGTGACGCGGCGACGAACGTGTTAAACGGTCGTCGGTGTTACGTATGCGGACGATTCCGTTTGCGACTCTCGACCCTTCCTGAGGTATGCGTCGGTACAAAGGGCCTATTTAAAAACAACGGCCTTACTCAAAATTGAGAAGAACTAGGGCTCCTCTGACGATGCAATGAGTTGCATCACTTCCACGAATCCGAATCTGATTCAAGGAGTAGCTCGTGGCCCTCCGTTATAATTTAGGCCAATTTCGGTCCCATACGAGGGACATGGGTCCTCCTCAAAATCGGGTGTTCCGAGTGAATTCAAATTAATATTACTTGTATCGCGACGCGTAACGTTACAAGATCGGGTAGCTAAATTCCCAATGGATTGCTAGTATAGAGTTCATAAACCATAGTAGATCACCCTCGCATTTCTCGATGCGTGAAACTGAGAGCTAATTTCATACAATCCGCGACAAGTTACGCTGAACAATTGTAAATCCCGGATTTCGTAATAGAATATATTACTCTGCACTAAGATATTAGAGTCCTCGTTATGCCCGCATCCCTTTCGAACGTCCAGTAATTGGAATTCTGCGACGATACGCCATTGCCGCGTGTATCAAGTTCATTGTCATACGAGTCGGGATAAAGAAACCACGACCCCTTACTCGACAGTGGCCATCTGGTGACGAAACAAACATCGGCAAGTCCAGTTTCCAAAACAGCGGTGAACCGGTGATGAAGTAAACACCGGCCAGTCCACTGTGCCCTTACACACACGGCGACCCTGTGACAGTGTGACGCATTCCTAAATGTTCCAACTATCAACCATGACGCGGCCTCAGTACGAGTCACATAGTGCCTTTCGAACCCCTACGACTCAGAATACAAAGGTTACCCGCCCAAAACTACATGTAAAAGTCCCAAAATTATGCAGTCATCAGTCTTGTCTTATATTCAGCAATTAAAAGAACGAACTTCAGGTTAACAGACTTCTCTCTAACTTTCTCTGCGGATTAAGCGTGAATCAGTTTAGTATAATCAACGAGTTAAGCGGGTTACACCATTAGTCGTGTAAAGCCGAACCACTCAGATTCCAAATCATCATATTCAGTGCGTCTATACGTGACAACGGAATAGACACCGGCCAGTCCACGTGTTCCTATCTAGCGACCCGGTGACGAAATAAACATCAGCCAGTCGAAATCTCAGAAAAATCAATCCTCGGCTCACGCTAAACCTGCGTCCCCCTCGGCTCGTAACAGCCGAATGAATCGGTTGACGAGTTTCATCGAGTTGATCGGTGTTCCCAGTCCACGGACATGAAGATTCCGCGAGATTTTACGTATGTGCTTAGCAACGCATCATTATGCTTCCATAGCTTTCGGCTCGAGACTATCAGCTTTCCTTGACCCACAGCTCTGATCTCGCGCAGGTAGTAACAACTGGCAATTGCCAATCCACCAAGCAAATTGTACATCTTCCTCGAGCGGGCACTTCGGAACCGAGCGGCATAAATTAAGCCTGATCCAGGGTCCTCGCCCAAGTGAACACAAAGGGAGTGATTCACGCAGTCTCTCGAGGCTGGCCATCCTCGCCGGATGCGCTCGCGGATCGGCGTCGGCTATCCGCCGATACATCATCGTGAGTGGCTGAAACACCGAGTGTGGTACAAACCGAAACCCGGGGAATTACAAACTGCTTATTGTTTCGGAGCGTCCGCTAGGCGTAACGGCGCGGCGCGGCGCGGCGCAGCGCGCGGCAAAGAACGACGAGCCGAGGATCGCGGAGACGATAATAATAGCCGGTGTACTCTCTCACCAGCTTCTCACGCGGTCTCCTCTCGTGGTCGCTGGTCGTTTTCTCGCTTCGGCTTTATGAAATATCCATTCTTTCCAGACTGACTCACCGCGAGTCAGACGGAGAAGGAAGAGAAACTGGCGAACCAAGGAAACCGACGGAGAAACAGATCGAGCCAGAGGTTCATTCATGAACGCAGCCGCGCGCGGAGAACAGTGATCCGCAGTGTGCGGCCACGCCGCTTTAATTGCGCGTGCACACGCGCACGCGTGTCGGTAACGGATACACCGTTTTTATCGTGGCAACGAACCGATCTCCTCTCCGTCTATCCGCCGACCGTCTCTATCCGTCCAGAGGGAGAGAGAGGCTCCTAGCGTTCCTGGGCATTATCGCTAGATAGAGGTACATACGTACAAAGTTACAAGGAGGATCGAGATAGCCGCTCGCGGATTCCAGCGGCATTCCCGGGCGCATTCGCACGGCTCCTATCATAATTTCGTATCTGCCTAGCCGACCAAGTCATTGTCTAGACGCTCGCGAACAATTAGCCGACCGCGAGAAAGCATCGTGAGCTCGAAAGGAGCTCCGAAGCGGATCGAACGGCCGAGAACTCCCGGACGAACAAAGGGTCTCTTTCTTCTTCTTCTTCTTCTTCTTCTTCTTCTCCTTCTTCTTCTTCGTCGAGTTCGATTCTCTGTTGGTGATGCTGCGGAGCTGATGGTGCCTCTTTTCTCTTCTGTTTTTCGTTGGCCGGTTTCTCTCTGTCTTTCGCGCTTTCGATCTTGCTCCTTCCTCATCGCTCTCGCGATTAAACGAGCTATTGAATCGGCGGAACGCATCGGCGCTGAAACAATGATAGATGATCCCTTTGTCGAGAGATTCAAATGGGGCCTAGTGAAAAGGTGCTTGGTTTTCCGCGAGGACGCTTCCTGGGTTTGTTTCGACGCCGATTGAATGGGGTTAATGGATACTTTGAGGATTGCGAGCGCGCGGGGAACGGAAGGGCGGATCACGCGAGTGAATGCCCCGGCGGAAAGTGTATTTTGCTTGTAGAATGTTCGCGAGGTTGCGGGGTGTTTAGATCTTTTAGGTGGTGCGCGGAGCTCGGTGGAGATCGTTGGATCATAGAGGATGTTGTTTTAATTAAACCCTCGCTGTAGTGTCTCCATTGTGAGGTGGACCGTCTTTGTTCTCGATGATAATTATGATTGCGTTCTGTTTAATTTCTAAATATTGGTAACGGTGAAATGTAATTTTTAAATCATCGAGTAATAAGTTTTAAATCATCGCGAAAATCACTCGGCAGGGGGTTCGATTTACTTTCCGAGTAGCCTGTAATTGCATTTTCGTAATTCTCAGATTGGTCAATTTTTTTGGATTCATAAAACCCTTCGATTTTGTGGACCTTCGCATTTCCTTGACCCTATTATGGCAGGAGTTGACCCTGAAAATTCCTACGTCATTATTCAAAATATTTTTTAAATTAGTTTATAGTGAATTACTATACAGCAGATCTTTATGCAAAATAAAAAATTTCTACGTGAATTACAACAGAGACCAGAGTGAAATAGAGATTTATTTTCTATATCAATTAGTTTAATAGGTTGAAAATAATATAATAGTATTTTTAGACTACACCTACCCATTTCTATCATAAATGCATAAAATCCGTTGTCTATTAATTACTAAACGTTTAAGTAGTCTATGAGTAGGTTTCGCCAGTTATGCATCAAAATCATACAGAAAGAAAATATTTAAAAAAAACACCGGCAATTTCATACAGCACAAAAGGAAAATATCCTAGATCAAAACAAATGGTATACAGAACAATCTAGCACCAGAAGTGGAAACGCCACCCTAAACCATGTTCTCCCGTCCACATTCGAACCGAACAAACGATCTCACCACAAACGCCAACACCATAAATCTGCCCGATTTCCCAACCACCATCCACACGATCTCGAGCCAACCAGCTCACAGTTAGAAAATCCATTGGTCGCAGCCTTAGCAATGCCATTCCCCTGTACATATAGCAAGCATCCTTCGTGCCTGTCCGCGAAGCCAGAACTCACGCATAATGTCCGCGGAGAGCGACCGTTCCGTTTTACTCCAATTAATCTGCCCCGTTCCAGATTCCTGCGAGTCCAGTCTGCGGTGTTCGGTCCGGTCGCGGAGCACCTGGCCGGCAGGTACGGGTTTGCGCAAACGCTTGTCAATCACGAGGCCCGTTGCGTCCAATTAAATTCTGTCCGGCGTGGAACGCGAATCTCGACCGGGGCTGATCGATCATCGACCCCTGATAGGGGAGTATCGGGCTGAATCCACCTGAAAATCCCGTCTCGAACACGCTCTTCAACCACAACATAAGAGCCCGTTCACACGGAGACACGCGAATCATTCACATGTCGCGTGCTCACGTACGAGACACTACGCAACTACACAATAAAGCTACGTTCCCACTGAAGCAACATCGGGGAACTTGTCGCCTCGTGTAGCTACATTCTCCAAACCATTTTCAACCTACACAGTACAGGACCTCGATTATCTGAACTGTACAAGGACCCCGAAGAGTTCGCATGATAATTAGGAACATAAGTTTTGTGCTTTTCTTTTCCATATTACAACGCACAATCTCTTTTTATTTAACAGTAAGCCTACCACCTCCGGTCAAATGACGGGTTCCAGATTTTTTATTTCGCAATTATTAAAATTATAAAGATGCTTTCTTTATTTCTTTTTAATTCTATATTATATATTATAATTGTTATTATTATTTTACTATAATTCTTATTATTGTTGTATTTTATTTCACAATTATTGAAATTATAAAGATGCTTTCTTCATTTCTTTTTAATTCTATATTATATATTATAATTCTTATTATTATTGTATTTTATTTCGCAATTATTGAAATTATAAAGATGGTTTCTTTATTTCTTTCTAATTCTCTATTGTATATTATAATTCCTATTATTATTTTATTATAATTCTGATTATTATTGTATTATAATTCTTATTTCTTATTAAAGATATTTCGTAGAACAGATATCATAATTTGAACCGCAGAATGTTCAAATAAATTTGATCTTGTTATTTTTGTAAGCTAACATATACTTGCTAATCCTAAAGCTCGGGAGGTTCAGTGTTAATAGCAAATGCAAATGTTCAAGTCAAATTGCTAGCTTTCATATTAATTCGTACAATAAACATGGCTTCATATTGAATTCTTTAACGTAGCGTTAAAGGCACTTTAGGCATCATCGGTTCAGATAATCGAGGTTCCACCTTACGAAAACGTTTTGTCCACCGAAGCAACAAAGTCTGAAGAGCATATTTAAGCCGAGGAGGTGGCTCGAGACACAGATTTCAGTTCCGGAACGAGTATTCGATACGGGTGAACGTGGCGCGCGTATGCGACACGTGAATCGCGATACGTGTGTCCACGTGTGAAAGCGCTGTAAGGGCGGCCGTGGTCCCCGTTATTCGCCACGGCGTAACTCACGCCCACGCTCTCTCTCTCTCTCTCTCTTTCTCTCTCTTTCTCTCTCTCTCACACACACACACTCTCTCTCTCTCTCTCTTTCTCTCTCTCTCTCTCTCTCTCTCTCTCTCTCTCTCTCTTTCTATCGTTAGCTCGCTCACAAAACTGAGAATACGCAAGGCGGACAAGCGTGCGTGTGCAACCAGCAAACGCACCGCACTCACCTATTATGGACGCGCTTCGATTTCGATCGCACCTCCGTTCGGACACCTGTCGCACGCGCGTTCCTACGCTCTCGAACGCTAGCACGCGCTTCTATTTATACCGGCACGCTTTACGGTGACCGGTACACGCGCCCCGAGATCGCTGATCGTGAAAGGGTGGCCAGAAGAGCGGCTTTTTCTGATGCATTTTGCAGGAGAAACGCATACTCGCGGATCGAGGATGCTGCTTTACAGATGGCGAGTTGTAAGTTTTTCTCGTATTTTATTGTTGCAAAAAGCTTCACCGTCGTTTTTTAAGAGAACCATTGAGTTTTCATCGATGGCTTGTTTTGCATTTTTGATTCTTTGCACGATGAATAGAATACGAGGCAATAAAAAAAGAATTGTTGACCTTCTGACCTCGAAATTAATTTTGTAGCAGCTTTCTTACGTCGATTCCACTGAACTAAAAATAACAAAAATGATTTCTACATTGCGGATCTTTATGTATTTATAGCAAAATTAAATAGATCAAATTCAAAATTGTTGGAAAATTTAAAAAATCAATGTTGTCAACATGTGATTTCTCCTCGATTAAAATCATTAAGGGAAGAAATAACATTCAATTTGGTTTTTCATGTCTTGCAATCGATGCAGACAATTTTTAGTTCGCATAAAGATCTGCAGTCTGATGGTTTCTATACGCCCTGTACAGAAGCAGAGAGGCGTATCGGTACATAGAAATTCATCATTTTTCTAAATCTATCGTAGGAAATGGAAGTCAAATGAAAATTTACTAATAATTTTCATAAATCGAAAATAAATCAATAACACCCTTAACCCCAATTTCTCTTTAAAACTTCTTTAACATTGTTGTTGATAAATCTCGAAATTATTGCAGATTTTATGTTTCTGAATCATACCTTAACCTACAGTGGAACATCATTGAATATCGTAGAAATTTTGGTTATTCGCATAATGGTTAAATCGCATACTTTTGCAGTTTCGGTTTCTACTCGTCTACTTTCGCCATGAATGCACGTAATGAAATAGCAACCGGGAAACAGAACCCGAAGATAGTGGACCGATTAAAGAAATTCGAAAAAAGATGAAAGAGAAAAGCAGTAACGTGTATTTCCACAAAGTCCTCGAATTTCGCGTACCTCGCCGATCCCCGAAACCTTGACAATCCGAAATCCGCGGCCCATCGCTCCGCCGGCACCGTAATTCCGTCTCCGCGGCGCGGAGCGGCGCCGCATAGCGCCGAAAGAAGAAATCTAACGCGTTCGCACGGCAGAGGAAGGCGAGCGGCTCCCAGTAAAAAAGTCTTTTAACCGTGACGGGCGAGACGGGAGGGTGGAGACAACTACGATGAAACGATGGAGGTCCAAAGAAAAGCGTCCGACAAAGGTTACTATTTATAATCAGCGGGATGCACATCACCGGATGGGCATCGGGCGGGGGTGACGCTCGACGAGGAACAGGCAGCGGCAGAAAACGCACCAGCACCATCAGAATCATAAGACGAGAACCACGACGATCCACCAAGACGACGACGAACCACCACGACGACGACGACGACGACGACGACGACGTAGAAGAAGAGGAGCCAAGGTGAAAAAGGAAAGGGTCCGCGCAGAACGATCCGTGGAGAAGCGGGCGGTCACGCGCGGGGTCTGCGATGTATTAATAATGGGAGCAACAAAGCGGCAAGGAAGAAGAATAAGGGACAGCGGGAGTAAAAAAAGGAAGACTATGGATGCGCAGGGGGAGGGATGGGCGAGAGAGGTTCCTGTTCTAAATTCGTCGCAGGCCTCGTTGCAACCGTTTGGCTTAAGGCTAACGGTCCGTCCGGTCTTCTCTTTTTCTTTTTCATCGCCGCTTCTCTTTCTCGGTCTCGAACGAACTCGACAGTCTATCTCCGTCGCTCCGTCGTCGGGATCGCGGGCGACTCTCATTCATGAGAAGAGACGGAGGACGCTAGAGAAGCCGAGAAGAGAATCCGGACCCGATGGGACAAGACGGAGACACTAGTCGCGAAGAGAAGGAGAGTACAAGGATGAGCGAAAGAGAGCGCCGGAAACGCTCGCGAGCCAATGTTCATTCACAAGCCCCGGCCGTCTTCGCTCTTCGTCTTCTTCTTCGTCGTGGTCGTCGTCGTCGTCGTCGTCGCCGCCGTCGTCGTCGTCGTCGTGCTCGTCGTCGTCGTCGTCGCAGTCCTCTGGCATCGTTCTCCTCTTCGTCCAACGACCGAATCGCCTTCATCGTCGTTGTCGTGCTCGTCGTCGACGAAACGTCCCGACGCCAACGCCGCCGACGCCGAGAGCACCGTCTTCTTCTTCTGCTTCTTCATCGTCGTCTTATTCTTATTCTTCGTCGTCTTGGTCCTCGCGCATAAATCTGCTCATCTCCCTCTGGCTTGTTAGCTGGCCTCTCTCTTCTACACCCACTATAGAACACGGGAGGATGCACGAGCAATACAAGGGACGCGTACAACACTCATTGTTCTTGTCTGCTCCCGCACCCGGACCCGGCCCGGAATAGAATGGTATCCCGTGTGTGCGAGAGCGGGTTAATACGAACCCGCGGAACGCGTTACGATCACCCGTCCACGGTGAAACGAATCGCTCCCCGAGACAGAGTTTAAAATTCAGACCTGTCCAAACACAAGAGTGGCCAGCTTTTAATTCTCTATCTTGAGAAATTTGGAACAAGCTTCCGGTTCCGACGACGCCGTTCAACTGAATGTAGCTAGGGGATTCGTTTCGGGAGGATCGCGAGGATAAATGAGTTTGGGAGACGAGTTTTTATTTTCAATTCAGTTTAAATTTACTGTTGCGTCGATTAAAGTATACAAGGGTTCATAAAAGCGGCCGTGAATTCGGATAGAATCGACTCTTTTTTTAAAGATTTATGTGCAATATTATTACACGCCTTCAGTGGAAGTAAATGAGTTGAAATAAGAGGATCAAGAGGATAAAGAATAATTTGAAATAATTTGGAGAGACGATTTTTTATTTTTGGTATCTCTGTCGTATTTTAAATTTACTGTTGCGTCGATTAAAGTATACAATGGTTCACAAAAGCGATCACGAATTCGAATAGAATCGATTTTTTTTAATAACATTTGTATGCAATATTATTATATGTCTTCAGTTAAAGTAAATAAGTTGAAATAAGAGGATCGCGAGGACTAATGATTTTGGGAGACGATTTTTTATTTTTGGTATCTCTATCTTATTTTAAATGTACTGTTGCGTCGATTAAAGTATACAATGGTTCAAAAAAGCGTTCGTGAATTCGGATAGAATCGACTTCTTTTTATAACATTTTTATGTAATATTATTTCATGTCTTCAGTTGAAGTAAATAAGTTCATCAAGAGGATCGGATGATTGAAAAGGTTAGGGTATGTAGAAACGTCGGCAGTTTAGTAATTTGTAGACCGTGTAGCAGTAGATTGCTTGATCAGACGCGCTATGTCGGTCTGATGCTTGGCCGTACCTATTCTACTGCGAGTCGAAGACTGTTGCGCACTGCTCTCGACATGGTTTCAGGCATTCTAAACAGTGTAACCGAATCGTTAACACGTCGATGAAGAAATTTCGTATCCGTGTAATTATCTGCTTGCATCGATTGGGTTTAACGGGCTTGTTAGTGATGCTGTTTAGTGGTACTTTGCAACTTATAGCCAGTCATCGTTCACGCCCTAAACTTGTACGTGAAAAATAATACTTTCTACATTCCTGGTAAAATAGTGAAAACTGGTGACCGTTATGTAGCGGCGTTCCAGAATTATTAATAAACTAATTTTAATATTAGTCTTACATGCAGTAAACAACACCGACACAAGAATAAAAGTGATCACACAGAGAGGAAAAGCAACAAAATAAAAAGCGTGATGACGTAAAGAGAAACTAAGGTAGCACAATGTCATTACAAGCTGCCAATTTATCATAAACACGACAGAAGCCACTGCCAACTTCGTAATGCCACGCAGAAAACCAACGAGCGTATGACATTCATAAACGTCAATAGCTCTGAGCATAAATCGGCGTAAATCGGCATAAATACTGCGCAAAGGGTTGTCATCGACAGTGGACGTAAACTTCAATAATTTTTCTTGGATATCGATCTTTCCTGATTGCATCCTATAGACTATCTTGTGCAACGAAAAACGCTGTAAATCAACGACAACATACAATTTACAATGTACAAATTACAATGTACATTTTACTTATTATTATTATTAATATTGTTATATTTTCAATACGCACTATGGAACATCGAAATACGTATTTCATATACTTTGATGGTATCGATTCAAGTAATACTTTCGTACCTATCAGCCATTTTGAAAATGTAATTCTGATTGAAATTAAAGTCATACTGTAGAAAACAAAGATACGTACATCATTAAACTGGCTTTGACGTTAGCGACAGTACAATCAAAAATATAGTATAGTGTCATTTAAAAGGGTCAAGGTGATATTGGGCTAATATTGAAACAAACTCTTTTTTTAACAGTTTTAATTGCAACTTATAGTTGATTGAAAACTGGTTAGCTTCTATTGAAAACATTTTCTGTCAGATCGTCAGAAATGCTTGAAAAATCTTGTCGTTGGTACAGCAATTACAGTATATTTTTATTTTGCATGAAGTCATTATATTCCCCATCTAGTTGGCCAATTAAGAAAGGAAATAAATGTCAACTTTATTCCAGTTTGTTGAAATTTATACAATTTTTATTTTGCATGAGGATGTCATAAATATCAAGTGCCATCAAGGTCCAACAAGATCTCGAGATTCGACCAGAAAATCGCTCGCGGATCTCGCGAAAGCGTCTACCGTTCGCTAATTGCGATCGATCAAAAAAGATCGATCGGCAGAGTTCTGCCAAGACAACGATCAAGCCTTTGTCGCGGATTGCGTGTCCCATTCATGCTCCAAGGACACGCGCGAACTTTTACTCGGAGCGCAGCAGCGCACGCACAGAGAAATACTTTGCCCGCCAGTCATCGCGAAACCTCTGGTTCCGCGGATTTCGCAACGGGGCGGCGTATTGCGCAACCGTTTACTCTCGACTTCGGGGAAACCGCGGAAAACGCGGGTTTCGATATCGTAAAACAGTTGTCAGGGCAATTAAACGGCGTGCTTGCAAAGCTCCGTGTTCTCTCTGTCTCTCTCCCTCTCTTTCTCTTCCTTCGGCTCTCTCTCTCTCTCTCTCTCTCACTCGCATCATCTCGAAGCTGAAACGCGCGCGCGAAGCGGTGCTGCGAGCGAAATTGCCGCGCAGAAATAGCCGAGCGAGTATTTAGTAAGTGGAACAGGAAACGGCCGATTCTTCCAGCGCGTCGTATCGCGGAAAACAATTCCGCGATGGAATTCATACGGCTCGGATGCGGAATTATCCGGCCGAATTAGCCGCATACCCACCGGGCAAGATCGAACGATCCCGACGCGAACGCATTAAACGCTGTTCGCGGTTTCACACTCGCGTGTCCACGCGCCCGTGAAACACCGCGAACAAGGCGCCTTTGGCTATCGCGAATTTGAATCGGCTGCGCCGATTAAATCGCGAACTTCCGTGCGCGCGAGCTGTGTTCGACTGTGGAACGAAACTTTTCGTCTCTTAGACGGGAACAAGACGTTTTGTTTCGGGAAAGTTGCGAACGATTTTGTAGGAAATAATGTTGAATGACAGTCTGATCTTGCTTTGTCTGAAACAAGTTTTCCAGAAAATTGAAAACAGTGTAGCAAAGGGGCTTTCATTAAGTGGTGTCATTTCAAATTTCGTGGCTTTTTTTATTTGCGAAGACTAGAGTTATCCCTCTCTAACACGTGAGTAGTAAAATTGTAAATAATTGTTAATTGTGAAAGAAGCAGCGTTTTTTTATTTGTTCTTTAGTTCTTCAACTCTGTTATAATGTTTCAATAAATATTATTTTGTTTTTCTTATTGACCCGTCTGGGGAAATAGCGAACCGTTTAGGGTGGTCTTCAGGAAACACTTTACGACTAATCTCGTTCCTGTTAGGTCCCGATAACTTCCATGATTAATAACAAAATGCAAAGTAGTAAACACGTTTACGGTTAACTGGTGATAGATAACGAACAAAAATTCGTACACGTTACTTTGCACATTCCACCGCAGTCGCATTAATTTAGTTAGCAGGCTTGTCGCAACTGCTTGTCACGAAGGCTTGAGTCAAGGAATGACAGAAAAGAGGAAACAGGTTACCCGCCCACGAGCGACACTGCCGGTGCTCATAAGAAGGGAATGTATAACGATGTATCATCCATCAATCTCTGTTTTCAATTTGATGGAAAATCATTTTTTGCTTTTTATTGTACTTTCCGTCGTTTGTATCGAAGGAGAGAAAAACATATTTGATCGATTATCAGAGATACTATCTGAGCTAAAAAAATATGCTGCGCGACAAAATTGTGTGTTTTATTAATCGTGCACTCAGCTTGTCAAGCAGATTTTAGAGAAGTCTATTTGTTCAAATAATACTGTGAAAATAACACGCTCTAGTTAAGTATAATCCAGTTTCCTGCTCAATCATGCGAGGAAAGAAGAGATATAAAAATACAAAAGATACAAATAGTTTATTTGTTGACCAATTTCAATATATTATTATTTACGTTCTGCGTTGACGAGAAATTTATATTTTAACCATAAGAATATGCTTCGAAACAATAAGGTACATCGTTAAATATCGTAGAAAATGTCGGTTACTGACTTAACGGATAAACACATTTCCATAAAGACCGGCAAAATCACGCATCGACACATAAGAGCCCCTCGAACCCCCGAAGAAATCAACCGCTAATTACCGTTTCCCATAATCCCGTTAAACTTCCGATCGCCGTCACGGCTCCAAGGGGACCTGCATGCATTTTGGGGAAGGGGGGTGGAGGGGGGGGGGGGGGGGGGCAGAAAAAAGAAGAAAAAAAGAGCGCATCGCCGCGTTTTGTGGCCGACGATAAAAAGGAGCATCCGCGAAGTGGACTCGGCTCGGTGTGGTCTGTTTAGCGCGCGCCGGTGGGGATGGTAAGGGGCGCAAGTCAAGGGTGCATTGGTGCGGAGGACGAGCAGCAGCCAAGAGAAGAGGGGGGAATGGGTTTTGCGGAGGACATGAAAGGGATGCGCGCCGACGCCATTCTCGTCCATTCCTCTCGCCAAGGTAGGAACAGCGAGGGTGGCAGGGGGTGGCTCCGGGGGGTTTCTACATATAAACGTGGTACATACGCGCCGCGGCTGTATGTATACCTGTGCGTGCGTGCGCGATGGAGACGAGGCAGGATATTCTATCTGACGGCTGCGGCGAAGGCAAATGCAACCGGGGCGGGGGATCGAACGCGACGTTGGAACACCGACGATGAGCCGGCGAGGAACCGGGATGCTTTGCTGTCTCAGCGCCGCGCCGTACCGGTTCCTCGATTTTCCTTTATCTACCCTGTAGACTCATTCTATTTAGTTGCAAAATGTCGGCAGGTTTTTGCCTCTGATTTGATTAACTCGTTGGCGGGGGTGAAATGAGGGGAGGTTTTCGATCAGATGAAATCTTTTCGGTTGTGGGTTGTGTTGTTTCCTTTCGAGTACTCTTTTAGAACTTTACAAATTTTTGCTTCTCATTTGATGTACTCTCGTTGGCGACGGTGAATTTAGCATAAGGTTTTTGATCGGATGAAAATTTCTTGAATTGCAGATTTTAGTATTTGGGTTTGAGTTCTGTAGATATTCCTAATCTGTGACTGGTTTCAAAAATTGTTATTTATGATTTGGTCTACTTGGTGAAGATAAAATAAGGGTATGTTTCTGATGGGAATGCACATCTTTCGGGTTGTAGGATTTATGTTCTTGTATAACCGCTCTGGCTATTTTGTGGGTTTTATCGAAACTGGTTTTACAATTCATTCGCCAGAGGGGATAAAGATATGTATAGTTTTGTTAACACATATCCAATCTGCATTAACAAAATGGATAGCGTAAACTGCCATCTGGCGTACCATCTTGCGCCGATCAATATCCAAGTTGTATTAATTATTTGTTCGTGCTGTACATCGAAATTTTCGAGTAAAAATTGCTTTCAGTGCAAAAGGTTAGATTTCTCCAATGTATTTCCAGTTCCACATTTCACCTGTCCAATTTATAAATGAAAAACGATCGATAATCGGCGAAAGAATCCTCGCCGAGAAACGAACAATAGAATAACAGTGGCGACTAATGGTGGCCGATCATAGTAATCGCGTAGTATCGACACGGTGCGCCCACCGTAACCGCGCACCTGCAGAGAGGCAGCTACCTGAGCGAGGCTCGCAGGAGGCACCGGCGCGGCGCGCGCGGAGGTGGAAGAAGCGATTCTGGGATGTGGGCGGACAGCTCGGCGACAACAATAAGCATTGTGATTTGCGCGGGTGTGCCTGTGCTGTGATTGGTCGGCTTCCACCACCTCCACAGCCCGGTTGTAGGGCCGTCACCGGGCGGCCGGGGGTTGTACCGCGACCACCGCCTCCGACCGAGACAATAGACAATGCGCAGCACCGTCTCTCTCTCTCTCTCTCTGTCTCTCTCTCTCCCTCTCTCTCTCTTTCTCTCTACACCTGATCCTCCAACGGGATTCGAGCGCGTCGAATCGGACGCCGCGCCGCGGCGTGATGATCGCGGCGCATGACGAAACGGATCGAATGGATTCCGATTAATTTTCCAGCACAAAGCCCCGCTCAAATATTTGCAATACGCGAACCAGCTACCTGATGTATTAAAATTGATACTCGTCAATATTGGTCCGTTTGAACAAGAAATTGTCCTGATATTACCGATACTCGATTGCCCTGTAATGAACCAATCTCTTGCCTCTCTCCGTGCCTTTACGCCCACCAAAAGTGTTTGATGTTCCGATGCAAGATTTATTCTTCCGCGATGTGTAACTGTTCGATTCACGGGAATGATTGTGGATGGATCCGCGGTTCTTATACAATGTACGTACGCATTGGAACCGTTCGATAGGATTGATTTCGGTTGGGTCTGCTGGAGATATTAGTTCGAGGTGTATCAACGCTAATTAGCTTTCGTTCGGCTTGGTCTTTTTGATCAGGAGAGAGAGAGTGTATGCTGCGGAGATGAATTTCCACGTCCTCCACCGAGACTTTCCCATGAGAATACTTTTCAGACATTTTATTAACGAGCTGTATCCTAGTGGATTCTCCAAGAATTGTCTGCAGCTCTTCCGTATCTTCAATATCCTTCGATCTTGTGTATCGGGATTCTTTGAGAATTCTCCACGTTCGTACAACATAGCTTTCCAGCAACGTTCAAGTTCCTTTGCCACCGATCAATATCCTTCGACATTATCCCCCTGAATCCGCAAAAACCTCTCTACCATCCTCAAAACAAAGCGTTGAACCAATACACCGCCAGCCAACTAGCCAGACGGATTCGCAACCGTTCGATTCGGAACAAAAGCGAGGACATTACCGTGAAGGGCAGCAGGATGAGAAACCGGCATAGGTTCGCGTAGGTGTTCGGGGGCTCGTATAAACGGCACGCGCTGCGTCGCCGACGTTCGCCGATCCCGCGTGTGCCACGTGACGGGCTGTCTCGACTCGCCCCTTCGTCGGTGGTCGTCGAAGGTGGGGAACCCTGAAGAGAGCGAGAGAGATGCCTCGAGTATAGCGTAGCGCAGACGGTAGCGCGCGCTGCCCATCCGCGGCGCTACTACTACGCCCAGAGAGCTCGGAGACCGTGGCAGCGGTTCTTGTCTTCCTCGAAAAAAAGGAGGAGGAAGAGAAGTGAGGGGAGGCAGTGTATCGGGACGAGGAGGGGGCGGGGTGTTGGCGTAAAGGGATGTCAGTGGTTGCGCGCACAGGTGAGCTGTGTCTTCTCGGTAGAACGCTGCGACAACGAGCGAACGTGAACGGGCGAAGAAGACGGTGTCTGCGAGGAGGCCAGCGGCATCGACGAGGGACCAAGGAAGAGCGTGCGAAGGCGTGTGTAGACGACGACGACGACGACGAGGACGAGGACGAGGACGAGGACGAGGTCGCGAACGAGGACGAAGTTGGAACGAACGTTGGAGCGAACGAACGAGCGAACGGTCTCGGCGTTGGCAGAGTGGCGGTGGTGGTGGTGGTGGTGATGGTGGTGGTGGTGGCAGAAGGAGACAGAAAGCGCGGCCGGTGGTGGTGGTTGGTATACAGCGTTCGGTTATATCGTAGTAGGCGCTCGCCTTGGCGTGGGTGTCGGAGGAAGAGGGCGGTGCGTGAGCGGAAAAGGGGCGTGGCCGTTGAGCGGGTTCCACCGCAGTCGCGCGCGGCCGAGTAACCGTTGTCGCGGGACGAGGACGGCCGGCGAGTGATCAATGGAGCGAGCGAGAGGGTGGGGAGGGGGGCGGGGAGGCCGGAGCGAGACGGAGCCCCGCTCCGATCGGCTCCGGCGAGACAGAGAGTCCGACGGCGCGAGTCGTCGCGGCTAGAAACACACAGTGGCCCGTCGCCGTTGGAGGGGGAACAGACACAGAGAGCTGGCCGGTGTATAACGCGAGAGAGGCGGACGGAGACGGGGCGAACGGGCGGAACAAAAGCAAAAGGGAGAGAGCGAGCGAGAGCGGGCCAGGAACACGGGAGAGAAAAGACGAGATAGAAGAACAGTAGCGGGGAGCCCAAGAGTGGCGCAGCGCGGGCGCCGAAGCGGGCCGGAGCGGCGCGCCGTAGGCAGCGCCTCCGAATCTCATCCCGTTCGGTCCTCGGGGGCTTCAGTCAGTCAGCCGACGCTCCGAGACGCGGTGATTATTCCCATTGTATGCCCGCTTGCTCGAGGGGGGGTTTCTTCCACCACCGACTCTCTCGCTTCCTCTCCCGCTCTCAGCCTGATTCTCGCCCTCGCCTGCCTCTGCTAGCTTAGCAGCTTCGGTGAAGGCTTCGGCGGTTACCTACGATCCCACCGTCGTCTCTCGTGTCGTCGGGCTCCAGAGCGGCGACCGTTCGCTCCCGCGTTTCAGCACCGCGCGATAGTGTCGCGAGCGTTCACGCGAACCACCGGTCCGCACGCGGCCCGAACACGATACGGGGTGAGCGCGCGCGCACCACGCTCCTTCTGCTTGTTCTTGTTCTTCTTCTTCTTCGTCGTCGTCGTTGTCTCGTTCCGGGCAACATCGATCCTGCGTTCTTCCTCTGTGAGATCGGCGCCCAATCACACCCGAGGATCTTTTTGGACCATGACAGAGCCGTGAGACTCGACCGGTGCCGCGACCAGTTTCGTTGACCAGCAAGGTTCTTCCGGCTTGTGTCCAGGGATATCGGTTCAACGATCGATCTGCTGGCCCAGCAGCCACCACCAGTGCCCGAGAGAAACAGAGAGAGAGACAGAGAGAGAGTTACACCATCGGCGGTCACCTCGACTACATCTCGTCCCTGCTGCCTCGGATTGTTGGTATTCTCGTTGAAAGTGCCGGTTTTGTGCGGGGGTGTAATATTGTATTTGCGTGACAAGTGCCCGGCAAGCCGTCAGAGGGGTAGTCCAGGCTACCAGCGCGCGAGCAGGATGATATGAGCACGCTTGGCAGGTGAGTGAGTCGCACGAGCACGTGACCGTGTTGTTAGCACACCGTCGATCCTCCACGCGCCGCTTACCCTTGTTCAGTAAATAGAAAGGCGACCATGGGGACTGGCTATACCCCACCTGACAGCTCATCCTCCACCACCTTGGTCGATGATAATCCACGCGGTGATCTTCCCATTCAACCTGGGAATACCGAAAGCATCGTGTTCACGCAATCTCTGCCGATCGTTCGCAATCTGCGCGACGTACAGATCATGTCAGTGACGCTCTCGGTCCTTGTGTAATGACGGCTCGCACGCACGTACACACGGGCTTCGTGTGCGTGGCTGCCAGGCGTGGTGCACGAGGGCCATGTGTTCCCCGGAGGAAAAGAGAAGGAGATCGGGTGAGAGTGACAGATCCAGGGAGAGAAACGCGGCACCCGAAGGAGGGTGCAGACAGAGAGGGACGCACGCAATGCATCTGACCCAGTGACCCTCCCTGCCTCTGTCACTCTGTCCCCTTTCCCTTCGGTCCCTCTACCAAACAGTTTCCCGTTTACACCACGGCCTTTCCTGCTCCTCCTCTCTCTCTCCCTCTCTCTCTCGCTCTCTCGTTCTCTTTCTCTCTCACTCTCTTTCTCTCTCCGAAATCCCGGACGGATTCCTTTCCTTTCTTCGAACCGTACCGACAACCACTTGCCAGCCTGTCGATCCTGTCGCCGCAGCCCCATGGAACGCGGGGGAGGGATCTGTCCCTGGGAAAGGAAGGTTCATGGGGTCGTTCGTACTACGAATATGACTAGGGTGTCGGTTATCGTGCAGGAACGCGGCGGATGCAACGAGAAATCCAGAACGACAGGCAGATGTTTTGTTGCGCCTGGGATATTGGGGTATACTCGATTTAGGGGATGGCAGGTGCACAGCTTTCTTAATCATTAATTGTTTGTATAGGGTCATGGCAATATATCTATGTCCTCGCTTCCTACTTAGTTTCTCGTAGCTTCCTACTCAAGTATTCTATATGACTATGGTTATCGAGTCAACTTCGAGGTCTTCTTTCGAAAAGTGGACTACAACCCTCGAATGCAATAAAAAATTTTCTGCATTTTCTGTAAGATATAGACGCCACTCAAAAACGCATTCCTTTCTTTAATCATTTTACTAGGTCGAAATATATTTCGTTGGATCAAATTATTAGAAATAATGTATTTTGAAGTATGTACTCTTCCATTGCGAGGTTCTCTTCTTGATGCAGGACCAGGTCATGTCGTAAAACCCATGGGGTCCGCTGACCGTTTTGGCACCCCCGTATGCTAAAGCGTTTTACTTTTTTTTCGAGTCAGTCGTGCGAAAACCGTGAACAGAGCAACGTTCCTTGGCTAAGGTCGTTCCTTGTTTTTTTCGCCTCCGCGCCTTGTACTTTATTCTTTTAAATCATTAAACATTTCCTTTTTTTCTGCGAGATCGATTGAGTCCAATCTTTTCTCACGTAAAAGAACCTCAATACAAGTATAGTTAGAATTGAGCGAAAATCGTTTTGCGAGTAGTCAAAGATTACTATTGTAACATCGAATTGAAGTCTCTGTCGAATTAGAGTCACGTCAGATTGTAATTTCTTCGGTTGATCTATCTTCGTTGTTCTTGTTTCGGAGTAATCATTCAAATATCGAGAATTGAGCCTGATCCAAGATCGAGTGATCAATAACCTCCGGTGCGAGGTGGATCGACCTTTGATTGAAATTTTTTAAGTAGCAAAGTTCGGAGTGAAAGTAGCAAGACTGTTTTCGTTGGACATCAAAGAGCCGGGCCTCTGTTTTGCATAAACAGCTAAACCGTGAAGGGTCGCCGAAGGGTTTTCGCTCTGAAGAGGAGACAGAGGAATAACTCTTTCGCCGTAGCCTTAATTAACATCGGCATAGCGGTGTTTTTATGGCGCCTCGTCTTGGCGTCGCGCAGATTATAGCGACTCAATATTCATTAAAATCGGAGAACCTGCGGTAATCTAATGAGAAATCTGACGGTGAACAAAGTATGACAATTTCTTTGGAATCCGAGGTTCCTCGAGTTATTGATCAAGCGTTCTTCTTCACTCTTTATTATTGCATTTCATCGAATTAATTAAGCAAATTCATTAGACAATTTCCTCCGGTTCATTCTTACCCTCATTCAGAATAGAGTATTCATTAAAAGTGACAAGCTATTCGATGATCTAACGAGAAATCTGATGTCGTCGTGCAATGACAATTTTACCGTGTCCTGGGGCTCCTGAAGTTTCAGCACGGTGATCCTGTCAAGTTAATTCCTGGCGCCTCAGAGATTACGCTAACTCGTTATTCACAGTGCTCTAGTTTTAGGAAAAAGATTTTTCTAAGAACAAATCCGACAGCGACAAAGTCTAACAATTCTACTATCTTCAGCTACTGTACCCTAAGACCGCTCAAGTTTCGGCTCGAGTGTCCCCTTCTTCTTGGTAACCGTTCGCTCGTCGTTCTCACGTTCCATCCAACTTCATTCGTTTCATTCACTTGTCGGTTTCCTCTAGTTCATTCGCAACTTCACGGACATCTCACTGACGCGATATTCATTGAAATCGCAAATCCTTCGCTAATCCAATCAGAATTCGGACAATATCGACTATAGTCTGACAATCCTGTCATCAACTAACGTACCCTAAAGTCTCTCAAGGTTCCAGCCTGAGCACCCCCGTTTCTTCATCTTCCGATTTCTGGTTCCATCGAATTTCGTGCTGTAACACGTGCTTTCTCTTCCTCCTTGGACATTGTCAATTGCGTGCATCTGGCAACCAGACTCGTCTTCCGGACTGGAATTGTCAAGAGGCTGCGCCACGTGCATTTTTAACTTTGGTCCAAAACCCCTGTCCCCTTTCAGGACGTTTACAATCACCGACGAAATCGTTGTACTCATTCTGCACACTTTTCCTTGCAGTTTCCCACGAAAGAATTTCGACGTCTCCTGATTTCCAAGCTTCGGTAGTTACTGTTCCGATGATTGTTGTGATATTTGTTGATATCGCTGAAAGTCGACACGTCCAACGGCAATATTGTCTTGGTCCATTGCTCCCTTTGTTATTATTTATTCCGAAAATCGGGAATGTCGAAGACCCGGGACACTTCTGTCTACGTGCTGTTGGGGCCGAGTCCCATGAGCGCGCTCGGGTTCGGTTCATTCATTTGTCATTGTTCTCGAAAGCGATGCTAGAGGATTCGGTCGCGTAATCTCGGTGGCACGAGTGTCGGCGGATGCGACCGCGCTATTTAAGCATCGGGCCCGCTCGAAAATAAGCGTCGGTCCGAATGATTAATACCGCATTGTTCGATCAAACGCGGCTGGTCGCGTCGACGCGAGGCGAGGTGAGGCGCGAGCAAGACAAACGGTTCGCCACGGGAATTCGAGGAATCGAGGTGTGTTCCTTTCATCCACCGGGGGTACGCGAGACAGGAAACCGCACGCGGCGCGACCGCGGGCAACAACATCAGAATAGAAATTTGCCGAAGTGTGTCGTCGTCGGGCTGGACTGTGGCAAGCTAGACGGCCACGAGCAAAGCAAGAAAGTTGCCACGGTACATACATCGGACAACAACGGACCCGAAAATAGAGCCTTGGCGGAACGGGCTGCACCGCTCTCTGCTGTCCGCCGAGGCAGGACCAGTATTATTACTCGTCCCATTAACTCTTTGTCTTCCTCGGGCTGGCCGTGCAACAATCGCGAGCCGTGAGCACGAGCGCGCATCCCAACAGCTCGCAGACTCCGCGGACTTGGCTATTAAAAGGTTATCGAGACTGCCGCGGCTAATTGGGCGCTGCCGTGTCGCGACCGAACATGTGTACCGATTGATTAGGCCGCCGACAGAAGCCCGATCAACCCCCGATTATCTCCTCCCGAAATTAGCCCCGTACTTTGCAATTTCATATCAAGATTTCCGATTGAAACATGCTGTTGGGCTGCAAGAAAGTCATTTCGGTTTTCACTAATGCAGTAGAGACTCCCGTATCCGAACTAATAGGGAGACAAAAGCGGCCGGAAAGTTTAAATTTCATTTATCCAAATAGAAATTAACAAAATTGACAGTTTCTTTCAACATCTGAGGGTCCCATGTCTTTTTAGCTGCTAAGTCACATAAATTTTTTATTGTAAGCAGCTGTGCAGATCTGTGGTTGTAGATTTCCCAACGCCGCGTATTCTTGCTAATTTCGTTGCACTTTCACCACTTTCAAGATCATTAATTATTTTGTATTTCTCTTCAATAGTTAAAATTACATGTTTTCGTTTACTTTGCATTGTGATACCGTTCTCTGCTTCAGACTGAATTGATTTAATTGATCGAACCGTAGCGCCAATAGCACTGGAAATTTATTATTAACATTTTACGATCGATAGAACGAAACATACTTATGAATTGATTAATATTGTACTAAATACGTGATATGTAAACATCGCTACGAAACGTTGTGGGGGTAACAGAACATACGGATAATAGAACGTCCGTACATTCGAGTATTCGGATAATGGGGGTACGGATATGGGAGTCTCTACTACAATATGTTTTTTTGTTTCAATAACTTCTGTTAGGGTTATAATTTTTTTTCTGACATTTGATAATTAACATTTGATGATAAGATCGTAGATATGTTAAAATATTTTATTGGTTAAAGTTCATTGTCCGTATAAAAAATTGCATTTATTTCACCTTAGAATACCGAGATTACTTTCAATCCAATAGTTCGTTATAATTGGACAGTAGCAGATCTTTATGCGAAATAAAAACTTTCTACTTGAATTGCAACAACCTGGAATGGAAATTTATTTTTTCTCTTACTATGTTTAACAGGTTAAAAATAATATAACAGTACATTCAAATTCTTCTAATTTGTTTACTGTTCTGAATTACACCTCATTTCTGTCATGATTGCATAACATCCGCTGTCTGGTTCTAATTGAAATAGTTCGAAATGCCTGGTGAAGTTCGGAAAACATTATTTTCATCATTTTTCATTTCCACTGTGACTGGAAAACAACAATCGCCCATTCTTCCGTTTCAAGTGACTTAATCATTTGCTATTTTTTGATGTTCATTGATTTCTTCCGATCCTGAACTGTCTGGGACAATTTTGGACGTCTGATGGCCCTAATAATAGACACGTCAGTGTATCAGGGATGTTCGTGCATTTATGCATAACGCGTTGCAACGTGTCGCAATCGCGCATTTTATAATCTGTATATTTAGAGCGACCATTTATTTTCATGAATTCGTCGTAAAAATAATAATAATTGGTAATAACCAGATTTGATGCATTAATAGTAAAACTAAATAAACGAAATTATTCCTAATTTAAGAATACGTAATTTTCAATTAATTAAAATTATTAAACTGTTTTGTACAATCGACTTGGGAAATTTTTATTCTGCACAAAGATCCGCAGCCGTGGAGCGCCGTTACTAAAGAAATTATTCAAGAATCGCAACAAATAATTTGATGGAAAATCAATGTGTACTGTGCTTACAGTCAGTATGAGGGAAACGAATTCGCAGCCAATGTTGACTGACGGAACTGCTTTGAAAAACTGGAAATTGCATAAACATCCACAGTCCAGTCATTAGCAACTCAATTTAAACAAGTTACACAATCCCTTGCACAGTTTGAACACAAACCACTTTCTAATTACAAAGAATCAAGTAATTCGATACTTTTCAGAAACTGTAGCGCGTTATTAGTTTTCGCGGTCTCGTTTAAATTAGCCAGCAAAATTCCCTTTGATCAATCTTTTTATCGACGATTGTAAACATTCTAGCAATATAATTTTATACACTTATCGTTTGCTCTCAGCAAGATTTACATTCTAGAACACTGTCTAATTCGAAACGACGTATAAAACTAGAATGGCCTGTGCGACTACGAGTTTACGTTCTGGAATTTGTTGTTTCCTGTTAGGTGACCGATACGTCGATTTTTATTGAAAATATCTAAATGTGTATGGAATATTGTATGTAATTACAAAACAAAAACTGGTCATTAGTGTATTCGATAAAATCACATGACTTCTGATTTGTTAAAGGTTGTTTCTTACAAGTTGATTTAGCGACAGGTTCAGCAAGATTGTCAGTAGACAGCGAATTTTATGCATTCATGAGAAAAAATGATTGGTGGAATTTAAAACAGTAAAAATATCAGAAGAATTTAAAAATACTGTTATATTATTTTCAACCTATTAAACATATTGAGAAGGAAAATAAATATTACACTCGAGTTTGTTGCAATTCAGGTAAAAGAATTTTATTTTGCATAAAGATCCGCCGTCTAATTATCAGTTGTTCCTCGCCATTATTGTGAAACTCAATGAGGAAAACTTCGGCACAAAAGGAAAACTTCACAAAAAATTGATCCTTTTATCGATGATCTCCGAGAAAATGAATGAGAGGTAGCATACATATATCACATGTGTCCTGTGTGGAAAATATGTGTTAGTTTCTTGTCTTACGATTCTTTATTCGCGTCATTGTTTAACCAGAACGTTTTTGTTCTTAATCATTTCCTGCGAGCAGAAAAAATAACTTGTATTTATCGCGTCCCTAGATTTACGATGCCTACATGTCGAGATTGAGAGATTGAAATTTTCTCTTGAATATTTTTCCATTCAATTTATTTTATGTAGTTACGACAAAAACGATGTGCAATTTAAAACAGTTAAACATTAGAGGGATTTGAAAATACTGTTTACATTATTTTCAATCTATTAAACACTAACACGTTGCCTGCCACTGGCAATGTTGCTGGCAGTGATTCTCGTAAAATTAGTGGCACTGGTATCAGATTATTCGGTCTGGAACGAACCAAGTTGTAACGTATGATGCAAACTTCATTATCAAGTAACTATGTTAATACTTTATCTACCGGAAGGGTATTAATAGACCATTTACTGACTGAACTGTATGTGAAAAAAAGCTAAATCATTTTCTTTCCAATAATACTTTCAGAAATTCATTAATTAAATCGCTTCGATTTTGGAGAATTTTTTCCACTATCTACTAAAATAATCGTTCGAAATAATTTTTTTTCTGTAGAATATTTTATTCGGAGAATAATTATTGATTATTCGTAACAAATTATTCTCCCTACTTAATCGAATGATTCATCATTAATTTTTCGAATATTCTATTCGAATATCGCTTGCAAAATTATTCGAATAATAATACGAATTTATTAATGTTGATTTTACATACATTATCGAAGTGTTTATGACTACATAGTTAACTTTTTTTATCAGAACACGAATCGACCGAATGCACAAATACTACAGGTGTACATATAGTACAACATCTGTATACATTCAGTCGATTCATGTCATAATAAATGACATAAACACATCAGCAGAATAGTAGGTGTACGAATTATATTAGACTAAACATTTCATGCATTTATGACAACACTGTGTAGATGAAAGATGCAAACAGTAGAAGGATAAAAGGGATTTAAGAGTATCAGTATATTACAATATCATCAACTTATTAGAATTATTATTGTTTATCAAAAACCGTAGTTTTTTTTTCATTTAGCTAAAAGCTCTAGATGCGAAAAGAGGATAGAAATTAAATACCATAGATGAATTTAGTATACAAACGAAATAATTTTCATGCGGATAAATTCTTATTCGACGAATGAAATTTTACTTACTACTCACCTTCGTCTCATTAAAATAAAATTTTGCCCGTCCCCATAAAAAAATCTTCAATTTTCCGAAGATCGACGGTCAGAAAAAAAATTGGCTTCCGTACTTCCGTTGAATTGTTCCTCGATCAAACGATTGTTCGTGTATTTTGCAAGGCGTTTGACGAGCGTGATCCGCGAAATTGATTGGCCCCGTCGAATCAATGAGCGCGAATGGGCGCTCGGGCCGCTCGATACTATCGATCACGTTCAAACGTCTTATTAATCAATTACAAACGTTTCCGGGCTAAGCACTCTCTCCGAGAATAACCCGGATTCTAGGACCACGTTCCTGAGTACAGGCGGTACGCGCCAAAAATACCGGATAATCTCGAGGAGCGCAATAATTAAAAGCGGACGCACGGTTTCGCGATGCATTGACACGAAACGCGATGGTCCGTGTGCTCGCGCGCGCGCCCGCAATTATGCTAGCTCGCGATCGTTGCGTAATTGCGATCCACACGTGAATCGATCAGTGTCGGTGAATACAATCGAAACTCGTGCCTTCTGCCGTTCATTTTTTTTTTCTTTTTATCGCCGCAATAAAGTTACGTTGATCTACACGCTGCCAAAGGATGCGCGAATTTTCCTTCGCTCGTCGAACACGCGCGACCATGGTCTAACGTTTTTGCGGAGCGCTTAACACTGTGCTATTATGGCAGCACTTAAGCGTGGCCTTTTATCTTCCGATTCGGTGAGCAATCGCATAAATCAACGCGGTTCGCCTTGTGTACTGGGGAAAATGATTTTTAGAGGCTCGCCGTCTGCTGCGAATTTTGAACGCTGAACTTCGGGAATCGTCGCACTATTTCGTGCGTGGCTCGCGGGAGTTCGATTTTTCTTGGATATCCTTTGAAAATTAAAATCGTTTCCTCGCTTAATAATATTAATAGCTTGAAAATGTATAATTTTGTTGCGCCAATTTTATTTGACTTGAAGTAAATCTTTGCGAGCATTTAGAATTGAAAAATCAGTATAATGGGGAATTAAATCTAACGAGAAGCGTATTTATTGATTATAAAATTCTATATGATGAAATAGTGTTAATTTTTGTTAATAAATTTCTTACCTTTTATTTAACAAATGTGCAAATTATACACAGCTTGTAAGGTTTTAAAATTTCCTCAAACAATCTCGTAAAACGTATACTCCAAAAATAAATCGACTCAGTCAGTACACTTCACTGATTCTCGTAAAATTGGTATATAAAAATCCGCCATTCGGGCAACAAGATAATAAAACTTTATGCACAGAAGTTATTCATAAAACAACCCTCGAACAAACTCCTGAAACGTATACTCGAAAAACAAATGTTTTAAATCAGATACCTAACCGATTCTCGCCAAATTGGTAAATAAAAATCAGCTATTCGTAAAACTGTACACACAGAAATTGTCAAAAAAAAGAGAACACCGCGTATCGAATGATGACGGTGCATTTAAAAATTAATTACTTCACCATCATCGGGTTCGAGGAAATTTGCAACACTTCCTGAATGGAAATCACAACAATCTCACAGCCGGATCGAGCACAATGTAGCAATACAAGAGAGACAGATAGAGAAAAAGCTAGTTCGTAAAATCAGAATATGCATTGTTTTTCGACGATGTCGCCAGTTCGTTCGTATAAGGAAAAATCACGCTCCTTTACATAACACGTTCTCAGCGATCGACAAAAAAATGAACACATAGCTGCAAGACCGTGTTATCGAAACGTTTCAATGTTTCCATCCATATTCATCGTCCGATTCTGCCTCCTTTTATATTTTTCTGATCTCCGTGCTCGCTGCGCGGCGGTAAATTCTCTCGATGCGCGAACTATACAATATCGCATTCCCGGTGTGCACATTGGAACCGTATCATCTAATCGATAACCGGAAATGAAATGCCTGCTCGTTCGATGATGTACAGTTAATAATATAATATTTTATTCATACGGTGATCTAATCGCAACCACGGTATATAGTATATCCGGCAGTGCGCGCACATACCTACACAGAAAATCGTCGGTGTATTTCGAGCCGTGGAAAATACAACGCCGTGCGCAAATCCAGTTTCGCCGGGGTATGAATAAAGTATAATAGGTTTTTTTTTAGTGGATCGCAACGATGTCGATAAGCACCCGGAGTGCTTTGACCCGAGTGCTCCTAATTATTCATCCGAATGGAGATACGGAATTCTGATGAGCGCCGTTTGTGGGTCTTGGCTCGATAGAAGAATCAAATTGTTTGCTTCGAGGTATGTTTCTTCGCTCGGCGGAGTGAAACGTCGGGGAATCGCCACGCGAAACATGGTAGCAAGAGATCCGCGGACAGCTATAATTACTACTGACAACCCGCCGCTAACAATTCGTCGGACGGTTGTGTGCGAAGTTGAAAATGGTGGCTTGGTCCTCCGGTCTTCTTTTCCTCGCTTCTTGCGATTTCGTCGAGTTCGTACGCTTGATGCTCTTCGTGAGAGAAATTAATTTAGCTACGCAATTTTTGGAATCGAGGGCACAGTGAATTTTTAGGCTTTATAATTTTTTTTATTTATAAATGCTTATAAATTTATATTTTTTTTAATTTTTCTGTTTAATATTTCGTCTGTTCTAAAAATGAACTTCGTTAAAAGGACTGATTCGTGAGGTCATTCGAAGTACCTTTTCCTATGCGAAAATGTTCTCCGCAAATTCGTAACGGAGTTATTAATGAAAATATTAACCGACCAATCAGGACGCGGATACAGCGGATGGATTCCGGCTCGACCAATGTCAACGGGACCTATCGCGGACTTTGATCGCGCCGGCTGTTGCCTGGTTGGTCGGAAAGGAAAAATTACTTCGATCGATCTCAAGAATCACCCCTTTCACGGAAGTACCAAATCTTTGGGACACCCTGTGTATCTAGGCTAGTCGTACAGGTATGGGATCCTCAATGAATTTATTCTTTTTGGACATTTATAGAGATGTTCCAGTTTATCAATTGAACTTGTTCCGCATCCTGGTTTTTATAAAATTTGCATAAAACTCTTTATATTACGTTAACAATCGCTACAAATTCTACTAAACACACTCTTGTCACTCTTACAATGTGCTATAAAGCAGTGTTTCATAGTTCTAGTAATCTAGTGTGTCATTTCGATGGGCGCTGTCAATCGACGCGCAGCCGGGAACTCCAGAAACGTCAAAGTGACGAGAGCAAGAGAGATAGAGGGAGCATTCACGTTCACCATGAATGAGGAAAATAAAAATCGCGATAGCATGGTCCGGCGCGACGCATCCTATCGGCGAAAAGAACGAACGGTGTTACGCAACCGCGAACAATATGTGTAAACATTGACGATTAAAGTATCTTGTCTACGGTTAGCCGTTCGGCAGCGCGATACTAGATAAAAATCATTCTTTCGGCGCGAAAACAGAACCGTGGCCCATTTACTCTGACTCCGATAACCGTCTGAATAATTGTGTGCGATCATTCGGCCCTCGTCTTGAATCTGTCCGGGACGAGCTGATAACGGGGTGGAAATATTAACATCCAGTTGTTTTCGATCGAAACCAACGAAGCTAAACTTACACGACTTTTTCTTGATTTTCTTATGAAACAGAAAAACTAGGAACAAATTCTTGCTAAGTATTCACGGTGTATTATCATAAAATTGCCAGTACAGTAGAGTCTTGATCTAAGAAAAACTCTCGGGTCTGTGCTGTTTCTTAGATCGTGTAGTTCTATTATTTTTTTGTGCTCCGAAAGTCGATGACGTAGATCGTCTACTCTACTGCACTCTACTCTACTGGTCGGTCGGGTGGGGGTAACCGATTCTTCCCGCAGTGGAGAGGATATTTGTTTCTCTTAGATCCTACGGTTTCCGTTTTCTTAGATCAAGACTTTACTGTACAAATCTCGTTCGAAGCTATTTTAACTCGAGAGCCCATTTTTTTCCAAACACATTTCTTCCGATCTGGATTATTTCGATTTTATGCATACGAAAGTGGACACTTGATTTTTTAGAAATTTATTAAACACAGGCTTAGTAGTGTTAGAAATGTTTTGAATAATTTTTATTGTTAATTTTAATTGTTTCATCGTAGCCGTTGTGTTTGACTGTGGTGAGTAACCTCTGAAAATATTTTTACCTTTCGCGAATTAACTGCAGTTAATTTCGGAAACCCATCCTTCGTGTACACTTGACTTTGATGCACGTAACACTGAAAAAACCCGGTTGAAAAAAGTTCGACAAGAAGAGCAAACTCGCAATAGAACGGAATTGTATTTGAATTGTAGAAAAGCATTACAATGTATGTATTAGGTTTAGTCGACGTATTTGAAGCGTCACTAAGAAACAATTGAAAAAGATATTAGCGATTCAGCGTTCAAAGCGGTTGAATCTGTAATTAAGTCCCAGCCGTGGTTTAGTCTGATTCTGTTCTGGAAACAAAGCAGTCGTTAATTTTAGTGGACAATCCACTTCGATCAATGTGTAATTCGGATCTCGCTTCGATTGAATCGGGAAGTGAACTCGTGTTTAGCTAGACCGTTAAAAATGATTCGACACAAAATGGGAGGGGGTGAGTAAAAGAGAAAATATTTTTAGAAGATTTAATATGCATCGATGGCCTCAGGAATCTTTTCCTATGGGGCCCAGATATCAAAGGACTGAAAATTATTTTTGATTGTATTGAGCTATGCTCAATAAAAATTTAATTTTAATGATGTAGGAGTATCATAGCAAAATTAATATAAACTAATTGTAGGTTGCCCTCTAAATGATACTGTAACATAATTATATACTGTATAATTTGTATTATACATGCTATATAAACCTTATATGGTTTAAGGTAATAAATAAATAATAATATTAATGATATTTTCGAGATTTTTCACTTATGAATAGAATATTTTTTGTATTTTATAACCAGATAGTGCAAGAAATTTTTCTTTAACACCTGCCACTGATTTTATATTTTTCATTTTGCAATTATTGAAATAATTACGTTGCTTACGTGGAAATTGATTAGACAAATTTTGTTTTAATTCAAGCACTAAGCTAAAACATTTCAATCGATTTTAGTGCAGGGTTGATTTAGTGTTAATGCGAACGTACTGACTGACAGACCAGAAGAAATTTTTAATCGTCGCAAGAAAATCAGGAACTGTTTCATAAATATATTTAGACAGTGGATGAATAAAATTTTTCTTTGAGATTAATTATAATAAAGCATTTCTTTCCGTGATTAAAAGCCGTCGAGGTTCAACGGAACAATTGCAATAAAAGCGCAAGACATACTGCAGTTTAATGAATTCACGAGCGAGACGGTCGCACGATTTGTGCACCGTTTCCGGTATTATTGCTGGCGTCGATCGGATCACAAAGTGTTAAACGATTGTTGAACGAGTGCAGAGAACTGGTATCTTGCGTCAGCGTGCGCTCGGTTGTCGTTTCGCAGCCGAGCGGAGGCCGGAGATGCGACACTCGACCTTTTTCACAATTTCCTTTGATCCCGATTGTGCCATTTCCCAGTTCGCCTGATACCACCGATCGGTTCGGGGTCTCGTTACGCGACTAATTAGCTTCGCGGATGGATTGGCGCTCCAATTACGATGCTGTCGATGGGAAACGATCCTAAAAAGAGGAGGACGCGCCGGGAAATAAGGTAAAAGATGTTCTCCAACCGCGATCGACGATCTACCGGTCTCGTTTTCCATCGGCGAAATGTCGAGTCCGCGGAAAAGCGACGGCTAGACCGGATTTTATGTATTTATCGCAAAACCGAGCAGACCAAACGCGAAACAATGAAAATATTCAGACTTCGGGAGTACTATTGTATGCTTTCAACTCGTTACAATTATCTTGCAACGGGAATAAAAATTCAACAGAAAGTTCTAAAGAAATAGAAACTTACTTGGAACTCGTGTATTGTAACAGTGGCTGATCAATTATTGAATTAACGTATTCGCTGTAATGACCTTCATTGAAATATCGTTGGAAATCAGTATTGTCTTCGTTTTGGTATCAAATAGCATTAGGTATTCGAAATCGCTCGGTAAAAAGCTAATGTTCATTATACTGTATGTTAATTTAATCTCTCTATCGGACAGTTCAGCACATCGTTTTCGAGTCGAAGTATTTCAGAATATCACAATTAGAATACCACACAACGATAACCTATTCATAAAGATAAGTGTTTAAAAAACAAATTTTGCAATTTTCATAATTCAAACATTTTTTCATTTCCTTCCTGCAATTCAATGCAATTCCGAAATTTACACATTTCGTAAAGGTTAAGTACTTGTAAATATTCTTAAATAAATACGAAAACATTTTCGGAATAATGAAAACATTTTCTTTTTTCAAGTGCAAGTTAATCATCGTGAATAGACAGCAGATATTTTAAGCATTTGTGGCAGAAATACGTATTGCTATGAATATCGAATCATGAATATTCATCGATGAATATTGGCAAAGACAAAATCTACAAACCACAGTCTTTAAATTCCACACGAAGTCCTAGATAAAAATCTCTCCTAAAAGCTCATGAATCCTAATTGTTTTCACTGCAAATACACGTAGAAAACAACCACCACATATACATATGCGAAACAAAACATCGTGATGGCATTTAAGAGTACCTAGGAGATAGAGATAGATCCTGACATTAGTGAACGTTAGCCTATCAACAAGAAACAATAGTCTTTTTACCGCGTTTTTCCCGGAAGGAATTTTACTATCGAAAGAACTTTTCCTTGGCTAATAATAAGTTTCAACCGTAAGAACTGTCGATCCGTTGCGTATAATTAATAAGCATCGAGCAGCTCGCGGCGATATGCAGGCGGTTGCAACGATGCAGTCCGTGGGTCGGCATCGTGCTCGCCGGTTCGATGACGAAGAGGAGGACGGTCTGTTTCCTTGTATTCCACAAGTAGAACACTAACTGCGTGGCACAATCGCACAACAATAGAATGATGCTTCTGACAAGTTGCTCCCCGGCGCAGACAATCGTGCATGGGAACGGAATCGAGCGGCGCGTGTTGTCATCGGGAGATCGTACGTCCTTTTCTCGGAATGTAATGAGGTAAGAGGCCGATTACTATAATCGCCGTGCTCGTTATGCCGTTACAGCCGAACGACCGTCGGGATATCCTATTGTAACGGAGAATCGGAACAGTGCCGATGCACGTGGAACACTCTCGCTGTCCGATTGACAGCGAATTTTTTACAAGTTCGCTTTGTCACCTGAAACTAGGTACAGCGAGGCCTCGATCTAAGAAAAACCCTCGGGTCCGTGCTGTTTCTTAGATCCTGTGGCTACTTCTTTCTGACTTCCTCCTTCTTTGTGGAGGGGATATTAGTTTGGCGTAGATCCTACGGTTTCAATTTTCTTAGATCAAGTCTTTATTGTACATCACAGATTGCCTCATTGTTTCAAGCTTCTAATTTTTATCGTAAATGCATAAAATCCGCAGTCTAACGTCTACAATTAATTAATGTACATATTACACAAACTGCATCATTGCCAACCTTGAAAAACAGTTAATATCGAAGCACTATGCCGATCGGAAGATGCGCTTTCTGGTCCATTGTCTCCAGGCGATTTTTCTGCACAGATTAAGACGCCTAATGCATGCTGCTAATGCATCTTCGTATCTGATTCGCCTAACTCGTTCCTCACCAATATATATATGTATATATATATACATATAATATTGTTCGTACAATAGTCAGCAGACGTTAGACGATAAACAAGCAATTATAGACCGAGAATGAAAACCTTCTCAGTTTCAGTATGAATTTTATTAAACAATGTCAGTTGCGTAAAGATTCAGAATCTAGATCCTTATGATACTTTCAAATGACCATATTATATAAGAATAAAACGTGCAACAAAGGGAAAGAGAGACAGAGAGAGGGGGAGAGAGAGAGATTGTAAGACCGAGGATATCGATAAAAAGGATAATCGTTTCTCCATTATAAAAGGGAATCAAGATTTCATTTTCCCCGTGGTTTCCACCGGATTAAAAATCATAAGTGTTTTCGGCGTTACGACACCGGGACCTTCTCGTGATGTGGAACAACGGGTTCGGTTTAAAAATAAATGAAATAATGTACTGCAGCTCGAGGAAACAGATGTCGCGTTTCAGACGCAGGAGAATAGTGACTACCAAATGCGAGAGCGAGGAAAGCGACGCGTAAATATCATTTATTGCCGGTTCGTTTACTAAAGCCGTTTAAGACGGAGCTTTTTCACTGTCGTAGCTACCCGTGGAACAAAACGCCAGCCGATTCAAAGTGACCTTTGCAATCCCGAAATGCAAAGCCGAAGAAAAAGAGCGTCGTAATTCGTTCCAGCTTGAGCCGCTCGAAATATCGCGAAACGTCTATTCCCGAGCTGGGAACCCTTTGTCGGGTCTCCCATTCTTTATACTTCACTCAAAACACTCTTATGGCCTAGGCCCTAGGGAAAACTCCGCGAAGTTTGCTAAACTCGTTCGACAAATTTCTTATGCCGATACTGCAAAGTTTGTACAGAATAAGGTGCAAAATTGCTGTTCAACAAATTTCTTGACACTTAAAACTTTATAAGGATAATGGATAAGGATAAGGAAAATGTTCAGAATTTCTATTCGACAAATTTCTTATACTGAAACTTCAGGCTTTTCAGGGAAAATTGTGCGAAATTGTTATTCAACAAATTTCTTGAAACTTAAAACTTTATTAGGAAAATGTTCAGAATTTCTATTCGACAAATTTCTTATACTGAAACTTTAGGCTTTTCAGGGAAAATTGTGCGAAATTGTTATTCAACAAATTTCTTGAAACTTAAAACTTTATTAGGAAAATGTTCAGAATTTCTATTCGACAAATTTTTTATACTGAAACTTCAGACTTTACAGGGAAAATTGTGCGAAGTTTCTATTCAAAAAATTTTTTGAGACTTTAGAACTTTATAAGGAAAATGTTCAAAATTGCTGTTCGACAAATTTCTTATACTGAAACTTCAGACTTTATAGGGAAAAATGTGCAGAATTGCTAAATTTATTCGACAATTTTCTAAACAGGTGCAATTTTTAATAGTTCGAGAAATTTTTATTGAAATAAATGAAATAATTAAAACAAAATAATGCTTCTCAAGTTTTGCTCGTCGCGTTCATCCGAAAATTATGGTTTAAAATTAAATAATCAAAAGTGATCCAACAGCTGAATTGAACTCTAGTTTCTAGATCTAATCTTCTAGAACTCTAATTTTGTCGTAATTTTATTCAACTCAACATAAATAGTCTGCCATTTAAACTGCTAAAACATTTACAATTCGGAGTAACAGATTGTAAAATAAACACAACACTAAAGAACTAGATAGACAAAATACGAAATAAAAACGAGTAAAACAGCTAGCAACTGAAGCACTACACTTCCAAGGGAAATAGTCCGAGAAAAAGCCTAACAGCGATCTGATAGCCTAATCGGAGGCCAATAATTTCTCTGTCAATGAAACGCCAGAACTCCATTATTCAAGCTAGTTAGGTTTTATCACCGAAAGACAAAAACCCCGTATACGTACAATCTCTGTGGTTGCAATTGAATCTCAGACTGGGACCAGGGCCGACACTCGAAAAATTCCTACGGCGGTACTTAAACGCAGAACACAGGGTACTTAACATTCCCAGGCATAAATCGCTGTCAAACATCGACTCGAATTTCCCCCGAGTGCGCGACGTCTCTATCGTCCTTCGTTCTAATGGAGCAGCTAGGCCTCCAGCCACTCGACTGCAATTAATCTCATCGACCCGAGGACCAGGGGTGGTCTCCTGTACACAGAAACAAAACCAAATGTTAGTGAAAGACGCGGACAACGTTCCAAACTCACTGTCAACGTCTTCACTCCTGCGATTTCTGTCTGCACTCCAAACACTTGACAGTGAACTGAGCGATTCGAAATACGCTGGTACCTTTAGCTAGAAACTTCATTTTGAATTTTTTTTGTTCATTATTGGTGAATAGCATTTTATGCATTCGTGACACGAGTGGGTGGATGTAATTTAAAAACATTAAAATAAGTTGAGAGCATATGTTATTATTATTATTTATTTATTGCTGCAAATCATATAAGGTATACGTGGCATATACATTACAAATTATACAATATATAATTATGTTACAATATGACTTAGTCTGTAACTTACGATTAGTTTACATTAGTTCTGAGACGTTACAACTACCTCATGCAAGAGCATATGTTATTCTCAATTTTTTTATGATTTCTGTGCCCGGTGATCGACGAAGAATATTTTTATTTTGCATAAATGTTCACAGTCTATTGACGAAGTTATAAGGATACATTGGTAGAACATTACATCGACTCAGATCAGTGCACGGCGGACCAGCAAAAAGTAAAATCAGTTACGTGGTCGTAAAAATAATTGCAGTCTAACAATTTCACTTAGCGCCCCACTAAATGAAAATTTACTCGGTCGCATAACGCCGGTTCGCAACGGAACGTTTGATTTACGGTCGACAATTTTCCCAAAGTGAAGGCTTAAATCAAGGTTCACAACTGTACCGCGGACTTTATGGGTTTATGGCATTCATAAGTGTGTCACTCTCGGCGTCGCGTAACATGTAGCAAAATTCGAGGCGACTTTTACGCAATTAACAACTCGATGGTTTAATAGGACTGCGAGGGACACAAGGAGAATTAACAAAAGTTACTTTGTTAGGAGTACAACAATTTTCTTCTTCTTTTTTTTGCCGCGGTCACAATTTAGTCAAAGTGCCCGTAAACCTGTGCGAAAACTCGCCGAAACACACTGGGCGTATCTTTAATTCCGCTCGGGAAGCTTTTATCTATGCGATAAATTATCCGGTTGCCGGCGTTACAGGTTTCACTGGGTCGTTGCGCGTCGCCGAATGATTCATGTTGTTAGAAGAGCCGTGTGTCCACGGCGATTCCCGCGTCGGCGGAGAGCTGCCAGACCGATCGTCAATTCCCGCAACAATGGGAATCATTGAGCTGCTTTGTTCTCTCGATTCAGGATGATCCAGATACGCTTTCGTTGATCTCGGCCGTTCGGGTCTCGACGAGATAGTGCGGCCGAACTCGGGCGAATCCTCGAGAAGGTGCTTGTACCTTCGTTGTGATTTTGGTTAAACTTTCGCCGGGAGGACCAAACATTTTCAACTTCTCCGAATGTAATATTATACAAATCGACGGGGAAAGAATGATAAAACTTCTAGCGCGCGGAATCCAAGATCTAACGCAGACCTGTCGGAGTCCTCTTGTGTCTGGAAACCAATATGGCGACGCACTTGAATTCGAGCAACTTTGCTCGCGTATAACTTTCAAACGCATGAACTTTAAGGAATTCCCAAGTTTTATCGTTTTTTCTCCCGTCGAATTATCACATTCACAAAAGCTGATAATTTTTGGTCCACTGAGCGAAAGTTCGGCCGTAGTTTCGGTTAATTTTTTTGGACACTGTCGGAATGTCAGCACAATTCTGTGGTTGTAAGGAAAAACGCCGCATGTCACTTAATAATTTCACTTTCGAGGTATTGCCGTTCAGAGTTTTGATCGCTAATTCTTCCTATAGGACATCGGTTAAGTTGCATTATCTTTTTGAGCCTTTCGAATTTGTTTTCACGACATTTTTTCTGGTAAATACGTAAATCCGATACTGTAAAGTTCAATTAATGCCTGAACTCCAATTTTTTGAAATCGTGACATGCGGCGTTTATACTTACAACCACAGGATTTAGATGCTCGTTGAACCTGTTTGCTGTCATCGTTCGACGCGAAGACGATCGATGCGACGCAGATAGAGCGTGTTGATAAAAGATCGAGGAAGCAGCAGCGGCGGCGGGCTTTCATTATACTAAAGAGAAGAATAGAAGCGAAGAGACCCGGTAACGCGAATCGAATCAAATTAAAGCTCGCTGCACAATTGCGAGCGTGGAGGGAGGGGGGAGAGGCAGCATCGATATGCAAGGGCACGGAATCGGCCGAAGAAAGAAGAAAGAAGAAAGGAAAAGGGCATCGTGGCCGGGGGCCGGGGCTGGGAACAAAAGTGGAGGAAACCGAACTGGAGCAGAGCGAGGGAGGCCGGGAAAGAAGGGCAAGAAGAGAAGCCGAGGGTCTTCTGGAGGCGAGTGTGGGCTCGAGAAGTGGGGCCATGTGTTCAGTGTCAAGTTGCTCGAATCTTAGCCCCGGTCCGGCGAGATCTGGCTTCGTCCTTCGCACGCTCTCTTTTCCGGCTCTCTCTCTCTTTCTTTCTCTCTCTCTCTTTCTCCCTGGAGAGAAATGGTACACGTGCACGCGTCACACGACGCCGTTGTGTTCCGAGAGATAGGAGATGCATGGACCCTTACCGATTCTGAATTTGAAAGAATTGTGGTCCTCGCCGCAAAAGATGCTGCTCCATTTTTTCTCGGTTCTATGGAAATTAGAAAAATCTGTTTACGAAGTGATCGCTTTCAATTGGCATCGAAAGGAGAACAGTGGTACTGTTGTGGAAAAACTGCTGCTCCATTCTCACCAATTTAGAATAAATTGGAATAACAACTAAAAGCAGAACATTAATTTGCGTTGCCTTATAGAAATGACAAAATTGTATTTACTTAGATCGTGTACAATTTTTATTATAACATGTGATTCAGCGAGGGAGATCACGTGTTGCTTCCCGATGAACTGTATAATTTCAGTAATCGTGAAAAGAAAAACTTGAGATCGACCATTTTGATCGTTCGACGTTAAACAAATTGCGTTAACTTTATTTGATTGTTTCTCGTAAGTAGGCAGCAGATTTTATGCATTTGTGGCCAAAAATTATCAGGTATTCAACCTGTTAAACATATCAAGAAGGGAAATCAATTTCTATTACACTCCAATTTGTTGTAATTCACAAAAAAAGAAACTTAATCTTCATACAGATCAGCTGTCTATCGTCGGACAGTTACGGAAATATTCTCTTATGCTTGCAATTCGAGTCTTCCAATCACACAAATAAAATTCTGCATTCGTTTTGGAAATTTTTGCCGCGTTGCGACGAATCTACAGCCTCTCGCAAGCGTTTACGAGCGTATAGGCGCGTATGCGAGCGTGTAGGAGCGTGTAGGCCTCCGAAAGACTGGGGCGGTTGCTCGGGAGAAGAACACTAACGCGTTCCAGATGCTGCTCGCTTTGTTCCCATCGATGCTCTCTCGCAATGCCTGAAATTTTCTCCCGTTCTACCAGTCAACACTCACCGCCATGCTCTTTCTCTCCGCTAAGTTAAGTATTTCCGTTCGATTGTTTTTGTATATTTACCCGCGAGCAACCGTGCGCGCGCGCGTGTTCGCGCTGCTCTTGGCTCGCGCTTTGTTTGGACACTCGCGAGATCATCTAATTCACTTGCGTTCCCGAAACCAGCCCTTCGTTCATCGTTCCTCCTCCTTTGGACGCTGCGAATTGGAGCAATTCAACCCTTAAACGCTCATTCAAAACAGTTAAACGATTCACTTTGCTCTCGGTGGAAAACTCTGTTAACCCTGTTGCTGCACGAAATCCCAGATTATTTCAATGTTTTCTAACAAAACTATTGTAGACTGCGGATTTTATTTCAAGAGCTTCAACGTATTAGTCTGAGCTTGCCAAAATTATAATATGGAGAGAAAGACATTTCTGTTTGGCTGCTGTTCGTTGTAATTGATGAAAACAATTTTATTTTTCTATAAAAATTCGCAGTCTACGAGTGAATTTAGTTCCCATTCCAAAATGTTTACTACTTCACCAATCTATGGGTCAGTATAACATTGATTATCCACAGTAATCATTGAAACGTGCGTGTTCGGATAGTAGAACATTGTTAGAATGAATATGTTTCGTTATATCGATCGTAAAATGTTAATAATAAATTTCCAGTGTTATTGGCGCTACGGTTCGATCAATTAAAAAACCAATAAACAATTTTGCAGATTATCAAATAATCATCGACGTTTCGATTCACTTTTGAATCATTTTAAAGATGTTAGAATGAATCTCTACTGATTTGCGTAATAAACAATCTTGCGTACGGATCGCCTTAGATCCAACTTAGATTAGATCCAGCTACCGTCGGTTCGGATAATCGAGATTCAACTAAATCGTGGATCAAACAGTCAGATATAATGCGAATGTCGTCGTGTTTGGACTCGTTTTAAAGGTTGCGTTGCTAAAAGTTTCATAAAAAATTGATAAAAAAGAAACAAAGCGTCACTGAATTATAGTCTCGCGGAAGTATCTAAGACGGTTCCGAGTCCCATAGTTGTGGGGATAAATTTTCCACAAATATCATGCGCATCTCTTTCCCCTGAGACGCTTTGTCTTATCCGATAGCATAAATAGAAACGCGTCGAAATTCCGTGTACAAGGAAAAGTACAGTGTTCGGTTCGTCTATGGTCGACGAGAGGTCAGGTCACACGAGGCTATTCGCGCGATTGATTACACGCTATCAGTCTATCGTCGGATGTTTTTGTTGCCATCCGTGAACGATACACGGCGCCAAATAGACTGAAATATACAGGGTGATACCGTAAAACAACGGGAGACACGCTTCACCTTCCGATTCCGAGACGAGCAAGAAAAAAGTTCTCATGGCGCTGCCGAGCGACTACCCTCGCGAAGGGGAAGACAAGAAAAATGTTTCGAGATACTGCTGTTAAACGATACTATAAAATTAAACATCAGCATCGTGGATATTACTGCACACAGTCCCGCGTAATTGCTGCCACTTTTTTACACTCCGCGATTTATCTCGCCGTCCCCTGTTAATTAAAATGCTCCATCAATCATTAGCCCGCGAATTCTCTTAGCGGTTTATATCTTTATAGACTTTATGGGAAGAAATGTTAACCGCGCATGCAGCCTCTCTATTAAAGCTTTTATTGGGCTATTAGAGGGATAATTGCTTCATTAACCTTCGTACAGAATTTTATGCAATCCACTAATAAGTAGACGGAGGATCGTTACGCAGGGGGAAAAAATGTATTGCGCCGATTGTGCGAGGTATCGGAGCAAAACAAAAATTTCTTTGGTCGGCTGTAGTGGTTCAGGACAATGCGTGGTGTAGCCGGTGACATTAAATCAATTACCAATTACACGAAGAACACGTCCCAAACAATATTTAGATGCTCCCGCTGACATTTCGTAGGAAATTGAAATTTTCTTTGAACTTAGGTAAACAATACCGAAATATTGAAATTTAAATTCAATAAAAACTTTTTTCCACGCAGTTGATAATTTCTTTTTAGTAGACCAAAACCTGTAAAACACTATTTTTAATGTTGTTTCAAATTTTGCCTACAATAATTTTTTTTATTATTAAATCTGCACTATATATCGAAGTATTTTATTGTGATTGCGTCGAAAGATATTTCGGCAATTCAATGGATGCACTTCGAGAAGGTCTGGAACGTCGTCAAAACAATTTTTACGTAATGCAGCCTCACTGTTGCTGCACCGAAGACACATCTGCTCTCTATCTGTTTTCATGGACGCCATGACGCCATCGCGATTATCGAACGATTGTCTGCCGTCGATTCATTAAACAACGAATCAGTAATCAAATTCAATTGACGATTATTGATCACTCGTTAAATATTATTGTATTGTCTTAAAAAAAAAAACTGATACATTGAATTTCTATTTCTAAATAGAACACTGCCAGCGAAATGACCGATTTCACATTTTTCATTTCGCAGTCAAGTCGTTGTTATAAACCTATCATATGCACACCAGTCAATTTTTATATTCTGTAGGTTCCGTGTTAAACAAATATAACACGTACGGTCGTGACGAAATACGAAATTGTACGGTGTCTAGAATAGAGAATGGATGAATATTCACATGGGGGTTGATCTTAATAAATCTTTGGTTGCCTTCTGGATCCAGCAAGGATCTTCGAATTTCGAGTCGAATATTTAGCAGCTCTATGCCGAGAAATCTTAGGACTGGCGCTGGAAACTCGAGCAGATTGTCTGCAAGTGCTCTTCAGGTTTCTAAGGGTTTTCGAAGCCAGGGGTGATTTGTTGCGACAGGGAAAGGTTCTTAGAACCGCGCTTCCGCACTCGAGCCAACCACCCAGGACAACTATAACAACGTCGAATTCGAGCACCGTCTGTTTCCAAAGTGTTTCCTTTCTGGAGAAAATATTCCGAATTCCGTGGGAACTGTCCCAATGTACAGATGCATCGTTTGTTCCAACATGCTGCTGCCGAATGCAAGAACATCGTCAAATTATTTATAAAAATACCAAAATAACACAATACAGATACGATTTTGTTACAGTTCTGGTTTCTGCAAACCTTACATGTAATCGTAATATTCATTGTTTAATATTTATCTTGAAAATGGAGAATGTTTTTTATCCTGTTTAGGGGGGTGGAAATGCTCTTCGAAGTTAGGGGTTGGAAATCTGTTTTATGAGATATCTGAAAAACTAACGCAGATAGAAAAAATTGTTAAATGAAAAAATTGATCGTCCTTTTGTAAGGAATGCAGTGGTGGCGCTAATATGTGCAGTTTTTAAATAATTACTTTAGGAAAATATTCTTGTCAGTCATATGATGATTTTTTAATAAATTTAAATTGAAAAATTTATTTTTCAAGATAAACACCAATGTACACTGCTGCGCAAAAAAAAGATACACCCGGCCATATTTAATAAAAAGGCGTAAGAAATCAAATAAGAACACAGTACGTTCCGCTGTTTAATTCAGAGACTTTATACAGGTTAAATTTTCATACCGGTATTACGCCAACAAGGTTCTACCGAAACCGATATACACTCCGGGACAAAAAGATAGTACATCTTACATTTTTTATAGTATTAAAAACTGGTTGAAATACATATTTTATGTTATTACTAGTCTTTGGCATGTCTGTACGTGCAGTATGCCGAATATCATCAACAATACTCACTTCGAGAGAATTCTGCAAATGCAAACGTAAATATCGTGGTACGCAAGCGGCACAAAATGATAGCACAAACACAAAATCTACGTTTCTCAGTTGCATATGAGCTACGGAATAACAAGCTTCGGATGTGAATCGTAGTTATTAAAGTGTGTAGTAATATTCTGTGATTTATTTTTGTTAAAAAAGGCAATATATTAATAATATCGAGTAATATTGACCATACTGAAATTAAAGGATGAGCAGTATTCATTGGCCCAAATACCAAAAGTCACAAACAGAAGTAGCAAATTGATTATGAATTTATTAAAAGGTCCAGAAAATTATGAGGGAAAAAAGTTCCGGGCTTCCGCAAAGCCTATCTGCTCGCAATAAACGGGCAATACTAAGGACGGCATCAAATTCAAAGATGCACACAGTGTTGGTACAGACACTAACGCGAAGAACGTGTGACGCGTTTCGAAAAAGTGCAAACGCTTAGTAAGAAAAAAATTGCAAAGGAAGCCGTGGTTGAATGAGTAACATAAAACTAATCGGTATTTAATATTCTTTAATTTACAATCATATATTCTTTAATATTATAATAGTTATTTAATGTAAGTTATTGAACATATATTTCGTGTAAAAATATTTAATATTTACATTAAATTTTAAGAAATGAAAATCATGAGAAAGTTTACGAATTTTAAGTGGAGGGTCGTAGCTGAATTTGTCGATTTCGACAGAATCTCCGAGGCGTAACAAAATTACCCATCGACTGTACATACAAAAAGATCGTGCCGAACGTCCGGCATAAAAGAAACAATACCAAAGTACGCGGACGCAGTGGCATTCAAAGGAATACATTAGCATCGTCGGAAAAAGCGAGGCAAAGAAAAAGAGCAGAAAAAGGGAGGGTATCGAGGGCGTGAAAGGCTGAGGCCGCGTAATCCGTCGATTTTTCAAAGCCGGTATGCGCGTTCGTCGCGGCGTCCTGTGTGTCAGCATAGAAATAAGGAATTTCAGCGGTCCGTGGTCCGCGGCAGGAGTATGCTGTTACACATAAAGCGCGCTCGCGTGCGAGAGAGCGAGCGAGCGAGCGAGAGAGAGAGAGAAGTAGAAGAAGAAGAAGAAGGAAAACTCGCGGCAGATAGACCAGGGCGTAGGCAGGGCCTGAAAGGGCGAATAGCAGCATCAGGAAGGGCTGGGAGAGCGGCGGTGGGTGTCCGCTGATAACGTATTCTCGGTAGAAGGAAGAAGACTGACGGAAGATTGCTTTTACAGCAGCCGACAGCGAGCGTTGTCGGTTCCTGTGAATGTGTTCTTTCCTCTCCTCGCTTCGCTTCTCTTCTCTTCGCCTTCTGCATTTCCCGTCGCGCGTCGTGAAAACCGAGAGGACTCTTTCTCTCTTTCTCTTTCTGTTCGGGGCTGGGACAGCTCCAGGGCGCCTGCGACCGTCTCTGACGGTGATACCGTCGCGACGACGACGACGACGACGACGATGATGGTAGCTCTGTTTACGTGTGTGTGCGCGCGTGTGTGTAGTGGTCGTGCAAGCCACCGACGCGACCCTGGGCTCGTTCTCTGGTGTGCGTGTGCCTGTGGTCCGCACCCGCTCATACATAAACAAGAGATCGGCCGACGCCGCTTCAAAAGAAGAGACGCTAGCTGCGACTCCATTATGTAGAGCATATCCCACGGCGGTCCTATAAAGAATACTAACGATATGGCTTTCTCTCCCTGCCAAGGCGTGCCCGCGATCTTCGACCACCATGAGAACCGCTGCCGTGAACACCCTTCCCTCCGAGAAAGTCGTCTTGGGACTTTTTCGTTAACCCCCTGGTGGATTCGTGGCGGTGCGGGTGGAACTGTCTTTTTTAAACAAAATCTCACAGGCTCGCTAGATAATGCATCTTTTTATCCATCTGCCGATGATCAGGCGATGGACTCGCGAGTCTTGATATAGGATAGAAGAGGTTTCATTAATAAAATCTTGGAGATCTGTTCTAGCGTGAACATGAAATTGTTCTGCACCTTTTTTCTACACCCCTTCGAGGTTGACTGGTGAGATTTACGGAATCACTTTTTTTGGTCACATAAATAATTTGTTGTTGCGTCTTGAAAACTAGCTTGATAGTTATTTTTACTGGAGGACAACTATTACGAATGAATATTATTCATGTCTGATGGAAATTCCACGGGGTTACAGCGGAAAAATTATAATTTTGAGAATATTCATTATTCAATTAATAATATTCATGATTTCGAAGAAGAAGTTGTAGACGCATAAATTTCTCTCCGATACAGATTTTTATAGAAGAATTTATGTATATGCATTTAGAAAAATTGTAGATCGATTTACATATTGCAATAATAATAATTATTATTCGTTCTGGGGGTCAGAGTTGATCTGCAAGAAGCAATGATCGGCAAGATGTAAATCGATCTACTTGTTTTCTAAATACATATACGTCAATTTTTCTAGAAAAATCAGTATCCGAGAGAAATTTATGCGACTACAATTTTTTCTTCGAAATCATGAATATTATTTGTTCGCTATTTACATCGATCAGGAAACTTTCCGATTCCAACCAGTTATATACAATACACTTTCTCACAGTGATTCTACCAAACATACTAAGTAAAAATGTAAAATAAAATATATAAATCAGACAGATACTTCTCTGGACCCAAGGGTTTCCCTCGTCCCATAAACGCAGCTCTCGTATTATTTTCTCTTGGTTTCTTTTTGTCTTGCGCTCCGATCCGTCCGAGGGGGGCGAAGAAGAAATAATTGAGATAACGAGACAGAGAATACGAGAAAGTAAATTAATGATCTCTCTTATTCGGTATTGTACGCGGGCGCCTTCCGAAGGGCCTCGCCGCGGCTTCGACACCACGAAATTAGTCAATAGCGCATGTCTTCGTTTCCCTTTAGCTCTCTCGCGGCCGCGTAATCAGCGCTCTGTGGTCGGACTTAATTATACAGCACTCGGTGCCGACCGTTTCCATCGCATCGGGGCTCGCTATAACGACTCGACAAAAATCCAGTGTTCCAACGCCTTCGGCTTCGAAATTAGTTTCACGCCCCTACGAGGACTCGGCGACTGTTATCAATTTAATTCCTTCGACCTTCCATCCGTATTACAATTTTCTGAAAGACATTTCAAATCATTAGTTTATCGTTATCTAATGTGCATACAATATTAGATGCATAAAATTAATTCGTCGCCTGACTGCGGATCTTCATGCAAAATACAAATTCAATGATATTTCTTCCCTTAACGATTTTAATAGAGGAGAAATAATATATTGACATCTTGAATTTTTTAATTTTTCAACAATTCTGAATTTCATCTACTCAATTTTGCTATAAATGCATAAATATCCGCAGTTTATTCATCAACTTTCCTCGTATTGTTCATTTATAACCCACCGAAATACATTCAAGTCCTGAAAAAGGTTTGTATCATGTTTTACACGATCACTTCATCTCGCAGGTAATCAATGAATCCAGTGAAAACTTTGAAAATTGAAATCGAAGTTACCATTGATTAATTTCGAGAGCCACGAATTCATTTATACGCATAATAAATGTCACTTTAACTTATCACACAATCTTCACAATCATACCAAGAGAATTATTTCGTGTAGAACCGAATATAAAATCGTTTCAACATATTGGCCCACATAAAAACGAAGACAAAACCTCAGAGTTTGACTTGGGTTCACAAAACGTGTCCAGTTCGAAAGAACTAAAATGCTCTCCCCTAGGCGTCCCGCACGATATCTCGCAACGGAAGTCGACTCCAAGCAGTTTCGACTCTAGTTACCCCCTCTTCGGGAACGAAACGCACCACCGCCACCCCTGCAAGGCTACTTGAGCCCGAACAGATGCCGCACCCCCAAAAAACCATGCTCCCATTGTGCCACTAATAGAAAGTCAAGCGTCGGCTTACACGGTACTGCGCCGCAGTCCTCGCGCTGCCAGCTCGGAAAAATTTCACTGTCAACACACGGACCTTTTAATTGGTCCCGACGCGACGCGACCCGACCCGCGACCAATCAATTGTGAAACGTGGTTTTCTAGTTTATCGCGGTTGCAACGTTGCGTCATTGAAAATAGTATTTCGTGAATCCTCGATCGAGGAGCATCGATCGTTCGTGACAGTGTCGACGAATATTCGGGCATCGTTGTGGATCGTTGATAGTGACAGTTCTTGGAAAATCTAGTGTGATTAAGTGCGAGGATTGTTCATTGCTATGGTCGAGCGAAGAATTTCAGAAGGAGATAATTCGTTAGTACTCTTGTATAATTTGTAGATTTAGTTTGACACAAATGTATTTCTTGCGTGGTCGGTGGCTTGGTACTCAATTTTATATTTTCTCTTGGCGAATCATAAACAAAGTGTCTGATATGAATCTTCATAAACAAATTTTCACATCTATTTTGAAAATTATTCTATACGTTATGATTATACAGTAACATCAACGAATCATAAATAATATTTCAACCCCTGCTATAAATCTCTATGAACAAACTTTCATATTTATTTTAATAATCATTCTACGTCAACGACTCGTAGAAATACATTCCACCATTTAATTGTCTACCAAATCACCGTGAAACCACGGACGAATGTTTCCAAAATGGCGGGCCAGAAGTCACGAATCCTCCCCACCAAAGCATAACAGTTGCACGTTCCGGTTAAAATGCTAGAAATTAGCGAACCGGAGTTCGAGGTTCAGTGTTCGCGCTTCCGAGCGTAATTCTTAAGCAGTCTGATAACGGGCCGACATCGATAAACCTCATCCGTTACGAATGGGAGATAAATCAGCGAACCCCCCCTCCCCCGCCTCTTCCTGTTCCCAACGAGTGTCCCTCCCTCTTCCCTCTTTCCCATTGAATTTCTATTCATTCCGATACCGATTCATTAACTTGGCGAAACGAGAAATTACACGAATCATCTTGTTCCTTTCTGCGCGGAGATACCTGCGTCCCCCTCTTCGTTCCCAATCCCGTGTAGCGCTGCGAGCCATCTTGATATTCGATGGGAATGTCAGCGGAACAACGTTTTATTTCCATCGTCGATAAATGGAAAAACCGCGTGCACTGTTGCAAGATTACAATTTTTCTTTCCTTTTTCAAAATCGAGCTTTCAATGAGTATTCTGGTCTGGCCATTTTCGAAGATTTTTTGCAGAGAAACCTGAAGACCGTCTTGCGTAGATCTTTCGTGTATTATGCGAATCGTGTCGCACATTTTTTTTTTCAAGCGGGAACGTTGAAAATCGTACGAGCTGCATGGAACACGATGGAATTATAATGAAGGCGCGGATGGAAGGGGATGAGATACGCATGCTCGTTCCGATTGTATTGGAGCTTTTAATCGTGTTCCGGTTCTTATTACGTGCTATCGTAAATCATTATGAAATTACCCGGTCCCAGAAGCGTATAGTAAACTGAAACGCAATTATCTCGCGGTTACGCGGCGTGTATACGGCGCCGAACACAATGCTCGACTTATCGGGAAAGGTCGAACATCCCAGTTACACTTACTCCGTTGATAAACTATCATTGAAACCAATGTTACTAGTGCATATAAAATTGCATCTTATCGTGAAACTCGAGCGCGGCTCTCGTCACGGAGGATCCTCCATTCAGTTTTGCGTCGCGTTTCATTTCCGGCTGGAACATCTGTACCGTCGATGAATTTTCCATTCTTTTTCCCCCGAAAAAATCATTTTTTTGATTTTTCACCATTATCTTTTATAGATTTTTTTTGCTCGATGTTCAACTTTCTTGAAATTTCCTGGTGTAGGGCAGACATCGTTCGGTTTAGTAAAATTTCTATTAGCACGATTTTTCCGTGTCTCGTTCTTTTCCGAGATATCAAGGTGACCTTTTCGAAATTCATTGCACTTTTTTTTATACCACAGCGTTAAGGCGAATTCAGCGACCTATGGGGTGACCTTGAAAAACCTTTGAAAATACTCGAGGTCACGTTGATATCGCAGAAGAAATACAAAGAAAACAAATTGTACTCGTTCAAAGCGTCCCTCGAAATGCTGCGTAGTTCGTTAAAAAGTTTCTCTTAATACAATCAACATTTAGATATTTATTTTAGTTTGTGTTTAACACAGATGTTTAAATAGAACAACGTTCGTGGTGTATATTTTCGACGAATTGACATGCGGTTTAATTTTTTTCCTAGTTACGTCTATTTGTACCGTGAAAAATGCGCTATGCCAATACTCTGGTCCAGTGTTCTGCATTCTCGGGGTGACTTGAAAGGAGAAACGCGGTGGAAAATCGAGCCGTTGCCCGCAAGATAAATTTCGCTCGGTGGCCGCGCGATTCTGTCATTGTCACGTTGCCGGCTCACGGTTCCGCCGCCGTTTCCATTGTCTAACTGTGACAGAGAGGACTCGCTCTAGATTTTCCCCGGCAAATTCGTTTTTGTCGACGCGAAAGAGAGAGAGAGAGAGAGAGAGAGAACACGCGACAGTTGAAACTCGTCGCTGTCCTTATACGAGAAGTATTTCTGTCACGAGAAAACAGAAAGCTGCGCTCGCATCCCTCGGTTGTCTATTCGGCAAAATCTGAATAACTTTAAAAGTCGCGCAGACATTTTCACCGAAAATTTGCATTTCACACATTCGTAATTATCTAAGCTTTCATATACAGTGGCTGGAATTTATGTTCGAACACTGTACAATGTGTACAATGAAATAATTTGTCAAACCGTTCGCGGAACGGTGTTCTCCCGAGGAGATTAAATTTCACACCGTAGACTACGGGAAGAAATAAAACTCTGTGAAAAAAATATCTTTCGTCGTTGCGACAATTAAATTACTTGTTTTGCATAACCAGCCCGCCAAAATGACGGATTCCAGGATTTTTTTTTACAATTCGTGAAATTGTAGAAATATTTTCTTGAGAAATTTTTTATTCGTGTTACCATAAAAATTACGGAAGGATTAGTTCGCTGGATGATGCGCAGAGGAGAATTTAAAAATTGGGTTAGAAAAATCGAGTTTCGATGATGGATAGTTGTTAAGTCGGAGGACTGTGCCGTCTGGCGAAATTGCTTCGCGAAACGGTTTGTCCAAGCTCGAAGAAGCCTAGGCCCTGGCCTAGGCCGGAACGAAAACAGTCGCGAGCCGGCAAAAAAAATATATTTTTAACCGCCAGATGCCGTCAAGGACCGGCGACTGAAATCACACGGGGGGACCGACGTGAAAGCACGCGAAACGCGCCGACAATCGCCGAATTTGTTTCTCCGGAAAGGACCCAGGACGCGCACGCCCCCGCGAGACTGGTCACCAAATAAATTTCTGTTCTCGTCTATGAGCAATATACCAGCGCCGGTATTTAGACACCGGAAACTACATTGTCTAGGTATTCCTATGACGAGTTATTTCTAGGCTGCGCTTTACTGCCAACTACCTCGCGAATCTACTCTGTCTTCTTTCGAGCCGGCGAATTTCTCGTTGACAGCGGAACGGTGGAATGTGGACATTTTTGGAGATCCTCGAGCCATTGTCTGTATAAATTATAGACTTTAAACATTGTACAGTTCGTAGGCCCTTTTGTAAAATTGTTTTTTTTTGCTGGTGCAAAAAATAATGAAATTTTGTGTTAAATCATTTTTTTCTGGTAAAAATTGAATTTGCTTACCGAGTGTTGCAAAAATTATTTTAAAGCAGTTGGTTTAATTAACGGTACACATAGAAGCAATAAGATTTATTAGAAAAATTATTTGTTAAACAGACATTCGACCACTATTTTTGGATTAATATTTTGGCACCTCTCTGAATTAGTTGTATTGTCAAAAGTTCCAAGCGAAATTGCGAAATTGAAAATTAAGAAAATAGAGAAATTTATATGTTAACGGACCTTCTTATCGCCCACGTGAAAAAATTTATTAAACGATGATTTAAGCAGTAAAAGGTCGCGATGTTTGGAAAAGAGAACAGGAAAATGTCCGTGTGTAATTAATTTGGTGAACATCGATACATCGTCGAGGACGTAGAATAATTTAGCGTGCCGTATCGTTGTAGCGTGTTAGTCATCAATGACTAACTCCGCATGAATGAAAAGTCCGGGTCGGTCATTGGCAACCAATATGACGACGGATAGCCAGCTATACCAACTAAGAATCATGGTTCTACATAGTCGAAAGTCCATCTCGTGACCCTAAAGATAATTATAGGATTGTGCCAAATTTCTCCACTCCCAATCCTTTCCCGACGTTCTGCTTTCATCCGGATTTTTCGGAAGGAGAATTATTGCGCAAGTTACAAAGCTTGCAAATGTCTTTCGCGTTAGCCTTTGCGACATCTGATAGGGTGCACTGCTAGTAGTGGATAAGCTACGTTATAACCCCTCTATCGAAAATCTGAACACATTTTTTGCAAAGCGTGGTACTAATAATAATTGAAATTATTCGAAAAATATATAAATACTTGAAAAATTCGAGGATACCACCAAAATTGCAATAAATATTATTCAAAAATGGTCATAGCAAGTTTTGATACTATACTTTTACAAGTTGGTGCGGTTCTTTTTCGCGAAAACTTTTTAAAAAGTTTTTCAGACTCCGAAAAGTGGAAGTTGTACAATCTTTAATTATTCGAGAAGGCGGAAGTCTATACCAATTTGTTAATAATGATTAGTCAAAAAGAATACCTAAATGTTAATATAATGAGTAAAGAAAAATTTGTTCGAAAGCGAACACGCGTCCAGGAAACGTTCGAAATGTTGCGAACCTCGTCGTCTTCGTCTCATCGATCGAACAATATAATTAGATAATTATTACTGTATCAGTACTACGCTCGAAATAGTTCTCCGAAAGCGGGTATTATCGATGAAACACCTGCGAAGGGTATTAATTAATCATTGATCGAATGAACCGTTCATTTCACAAATCCCCGTTATAGTCGCTCGCCGTTTCCTCGAGCGACACGACGACGATCGCTTCTTTCGAAAACTGTCTGAAATCTGAAACATTGAAGCCTCGGAATGTCGTGCGTCTAAACGGGGACGACACCCAGTGTAGCGTTGGCAACTGTCACGAGCATGTAATTTCCGAGACTGATGAGACATCGAGCCTCGCGAAAATAAGTCGCCTTTCTTTTGTTTAACGCTTGCCCACATTTCGCGGCAATTTGATACATTTTTCGATAACTCTGAGGAAAAATACCGATAATAGTGCACCTTTTTCTTAATTATTTTTTCAATTTAAAAAGGGAATTTATAAAATTAACATTTTAACAAGAATTAAATCATTCGTTTATCTGGATAAAAAATTTTTTCAATACCTTCACACAATTTTCACAATTTTAATCACTAATTTCTTTGTCCAGAAATTACCTTTTTAGTTTTACAAAAATTTCATAAAATTTGATCAATTTTGCAATCCGTCTTCAAATATCAATTCTGATAAAAAAAAACTCCAAACAATTTCAATTCCTGAAGAACCATCTTCATTACTGCTAAGAAATTCTTTTGTCGAATTTCTCAGATCTGCGATCATTTCTGCTTAAGCAGAAAATTTAATGCAATTCTGAACCTCGACTCGCAAGTTTCTCGGGCTAATTTTTTCTAAAGAAAGAGAGGCCGTGCATACGATTTGAATAAATCCAAATTCATGACTCAGCGTGTACTTCCCAAAGAGTTTTAAGAGACCCGCAAACTAGCGTTCCAGCGTAGTCCATCAACGTTTCCAATCTTCCCGGGGCCTGGAACTTGTTATTCGGTCAGCGAGCGAGTTAACCGGCAACAATTCTTTCCTCGTCTCGAAAGGACGGTCGATTTATCGCCGAACCTCTGCTAGTACTTTATCAGGGTACGCGGCTCTTTTCGGGCGTGTGTGCGTCTGCATCCGATGCAACGGGAGGAGAGCACGTGTTCCCGTGTGACGGGCGTGCATCGTTGCACGCGTAACATCGGTACAGCCGCTGCTGCATCCCGCGAGAGAAAAAAAAGCGGGCTCGGTCACGCGTGCACGCCGCGCCCGGCTCAAAATGCAACGAGTGCATTGTGGCGCAACCGCGCGAGCGCGCTGCACGCTTTGTTCGACGATGCGCCGAGGAAAATCGCGATTTCAGCAAATTCGCGGAACGCGGGGAATGCCCGGAATGCTCCTCTCGTCGGATTCACGTTCCGCGAATCTGCCGCGCGGATTTTCTGCGATTTCCTCCCCTGTGTGCTTTGCAAACTTGATTTTTTGGGAGATGAGAAAGTCGTTCGACATCTACCTCGCGTGTGAGATTGAATTTGAAATTGAATTATAGTGTATTTGACAATGAGAGGAAATCTGTAAGGCTAATGAAAAAGTTGCATTCCGAAAATTAGTTTACTATGTCTTTGATTT